>BTHU01000008.1:49251164-49811164 GCA_036184795.1 Tokudaia tokunoshimensis | reverse complement strand
TATAGGGTTTTTTTGGCCATCCCTTAGTTATAAAGTCTTCTCTTTCTGTCTTTATCTTCTTTTGGGTTTGCAAAAGTGTCTTTTAAATTCTGTATCCCAGACAGATCTGGTGGCTCACACCTTTAATCCCAGCACCTGGGAGACAGAGGCAAGGAGATCTCTGAGTCTGAGGCCAATCTTATCTACACAGATCATGTTTCAAAAATCTGAAGATAAGTAAATGAGCAAGCTCTCAGTTCGTTATCAGCTCTATATGCATAGCTTTTCTCAGTCTGTCAGTTGGTCCTCCTGACAATGTGCATGGTTGACATGTGCGTGGAATGGACATTCTTAACTGTCACATACTCAGATTTATACGTCTTTCACTTATTAACGGCTTTTGTTTCTGGAAGAAATGCTTCCCAACACCCAAGGCTATGAGAACGTTCTCCTATATCACCCTCAGAATATTGAGACTTTGGCTCCTTACATATAACTAACTGGTTAATAAGACTTAATTGACTTCTGTTTGCAGTGCAGATGGGGCTCTCAGATACTCAGCTATACCGGGATATTTATTCCAAGTCTATCTCTTTCCCTGATGATCTGAGATACCTCCTGAGCATACGTCAAGTGTACACAGGATGGGTCTGTCCACTGTTCCTCCACTCTGGACTGTGGGTGGGTCAATTTGTCAAGCCCAGTGCCAATACTCCTCGGCCTTAATAGTGATAACTCTCTAATAAGTATTTATATCTGGCACAGGGAGCCCCCCCCCCCGCCTTAGTCTTCTTTTGTGAGAGTTCCCATGCTTGGCCCTTGGCACTGCCATATAAATTTTAAAAACAGCTGGTCAAGTTCTAGGAAAAAAAAACCTATTGGGATTTTAATTGGGATTTTACTGAGTCTATAAATCAATTTGCAGAGAAATGACATCTTTATAATGTTGAGCTGTCTCCTCCGCAGAGTGATATTTTTCTCCATTTATTTAGGTCTTCTTTAATGTCTTTCAATAAAACTTGATTCTTTGCTCCACTAATGTCCTGTATCTATTTTGTCGTAGGTACTTCATATTTTTTTAATGTCAGCATGGGAAAAGCTGGTTTTGAGCTCTATCTTATAACTGTTGCTAACTGAAAAGGAATTTAATTTTGTCGGTTGATTTTGCACCTGGAAGTTTGGCTACTTGCGTTCATTCTGGCAAATTTGTAGCCACATTTCATTTCCTAAATAGAGGACCACGTTCATAATGGATCCTCTCCTTCTCTTTCTAATCCTATTTTTTTCTTTTATTTTTCTCATCTCCTATAGTTTCAGTATTTCTGGTACATTTTTTTATCAAAATTAATAACTATTGTAGTATGTAGTTGTTCATGCCTTTGATCCCAATGTAACAGGAGGCAGAGTCACATATATATTTGAGTTCAGGGCTAGACTGGTCTACATAGCAAGGTCTAAGCCAACCAGGTCTGCAACAGTGAGACTCTAGCTCAAAAACAAACAAGCAAACCCTGATAATTGTTAACACATATATCTGACCTTACGTCAAAGAGAAAGCTTTCAAATGTATGATCATTCAGCAAGCTATCTGTGCATAATCTTCATCAGTGAATCAAGGAAGCCTCATTGTATCCTTAATGTGAGAAAAGTTATTATTGTAGATGGACACTGAATTTGCGCTTTCTTATTTCTTTTGCATCTATAGAATAAATCCTGTAATGTGCAAATATGGTAGCTAGTACTCATTGAATTTTAATTGTTAGACTGTTGTGAATCACGGGCGTAAACTGCTTTGCTGTCATGTGGCCGTCACAGGAACAGGCTTTTGAATTAGCTCGATCTAAAACGAGGCTGTGGCTGAGTCGAGTCACTGAACCGCCCTGTGCCTCAGTCTCCTCGCATGCTGACATGGAGACAACAGTCCTAGCTCACACAACTACTCTCAGGTTTAGTAACTGTGCAAAATGCTGCAGGCAATTCTTGGGATGTATTAAGCACCACAGAAGTTTTAGTGGTTTTACTGACTAGGCAATAGTTAATTTAGAGTTTTTGCAAGAGTAATTTTTAGTTTGTAATATTTCCTTTTTTTTTTTTTGCAAATCACCATGGTATTTGGATTTTTCCTAAACTTATATGCGTAGTTGTTGAGGAATTGTGTGCAAATATAATTTAATCTTTTCTTCCTTCCTTTTTTATGTGCTTGCATACATGCATGCGCATGTGTGTGTGTTTGTGTGTGTGTGTGTGTGTGTGTGTGTGTGTGCTCATTCTGAAGCACATATATAGAGGTCAGAGGATGAATTGAGGGAATTGGTTTTCTTGTCCATTCTGGGCTTCAGGGGTTGTTTTCAGATTGTTGGATTTGGAAGCAAGCTGACCTGAGGCACCTCTCCAGGACTGAATGTCATTTTCAGTTTAATTTATTTACTACTTAGAGCATTATTTGAAATTTGTAGGTGTTATACCTTCACTAAGGAACTTATAAACCTAATTTTTATAATGCATGGGCCTAAAACTAGTTGTAGAATCCTATTATCATTTAAATATCTGTGCATCAGACAAATTGGGAGGCATTTCTCCCTTCACGAATAAATGAGATGTTAGAATCCTATTCTCAGTCCTGATGATGGATGTAGGGAATGTGGCCCTTGACCGTTTGGAAAGGCCGGAATGCAGATGCATCCAGTAGATGAGCAAGAGACAGTGATGTGCAGAGAATTGAGGCCTCTAGCCCCACCAAGACAGGCAAAAGGACACGGAAACAAGGGACAACAACTAAGCTGCCTGGTTTTCGTTGTTGTTCTTATTTGCTTTTGTTTTATCAACCAGTTAGATGTCCTGTAATTTGTTTTTATTATATTATAAACCAAAATAAATTATGTTTTTGAGACAGGGTCTAGCTATGCAACCTGTGGGCCACCTTCCATTCCCAACCTTAGTGGAGATCCTTTGGGTAAGTTTTTATGCCTTGCAACCAAAGAGCTCTTGCTTAATCATGACCCACTGGATGCCGGGAACTTACTGCTTTTGCATTTGGTGCAGCAGCTCCGGCTGGTTAATCAAACACTATTTTGAGCAATGACTCTGTGAAGCAACTCACGGTGTAGAGCAGGAAATACAGACTGAAGGCCCAGCCCTTAGTCAGCGGGTCAGTTTATCACTTCTATAATAGTTGTCATATGCTGGTACAAAAATGAAGGGCTTGGTGGATTCTAATTGGCAGTGTGAGGCCAGAAATGGAAACAGGAGGAATTCTTTAAGGAAACTGAGGTTTCTTGGAGCTTGCTTTGAAAGAACTGTCAAGGTTTGAATTCACTGGAAGCAGCAGGGAGCCTGGGGGAGTGCAGAGCAGCGCTGAGGTGGGGGCAAAGCGCAGATGCATTGGACTGGCCTTGAACTTGCTAGGGATGTTGCCAAGGATGTACCTGAACTTCTGACCCCTAGTGCTAAGTGCTGGAACTACACGTGTGCAGTGCCATGGCCGATTTAAGCAGTGCTGGGAACCAAGCCTCAGGCCCAATGCATGGTGGGCAAGCACTCCACCAACTGAGTTATGTTTTTAGCCCTTAGCCATGTTTTCAATTGATTACTTTGATGTTCAGACATTTTTATAGAATTCTTTGGCATTTTCATACATTCTCCCTGTGCATCCCGATTATACCCATCCCAGGCTATCCCTTACACTCCTCACACACCCTCCTTCCATGCTCACAACCCCTTGCACAGCTTTAGAATTCATTGGGTCCTAATGGTGCTGCCTGTTGGCATGTTGACTGATCTTGTTAACTTGGCCTCGTAACCGTAACCACAGTGTGCTCAAGAGTGCAGCCACCATATTGCATCTAGGAAGACACTGTCCATGTTTTAAAAATTCATCTTTCCAGGCTCCATCTGAGATTATTTTTCTCTAGCCAGCATTCCTTAGCCATGAGCTCATTTCCTTACCCCACATTCCCATTTCTTTCTTTTGTATGTTCAAACTGAAACCATTCTTTGGAATTCTCCTCCCCCAAACTCCCACCCCGGGAAGAATCCTTGCTAGAACAAGAAGACTACTGGATTGTTTGGAGATGACCCATCTCTCTGAACTCAGGGCTTTTTCCAGGAGTTAAACAATTGCCATGGTAAGCGGGGCCATCTTTCCATCTGCAGTTTTGCAGCTGACTGCACTGGGCAGAGGGCTGCATGTGTCCATGGCCCTCCTCTGCCACTCCCCTCTTCTCCTGAGCTCCCTTCTCCAGGAATTTCATCACTTCCTGGAATAGCCTGAACATCTGCAGTCCATTTCACTGTTAGTATTTTGCAAACATCAGTCTCTAAGGGATAGGCTGAGCTGGAGGAAGATTGGCAGCTCTAAAACTCCAAAAGCCAACTTCACAGGGTGACTCCCTGCTTCTGGAGGAGGGGCCAGGAGAGCATCAGGCTGGTGCACAGAACTGAGACACGATGGAATCTGGCTTCACCTCCAAGGACACTTATCTAAGTCATTTTAATCCTCGGGATTACTTGGAAAAATATTACAGCTTTGGGTCCAGACACTGTGCAGAAAACGAGATCCTCAGACATCTGCTGAAAAATCTTTTTAAGATATTCTGCCTGGGTAAGTTTGTCTGTCTAAATGTGAGTCCCATTGTGTCTTGGGGGATGACTGGACTTGTGTCACTATTAGACAGTCTATTGGCATCACTTACTTGGCTTAGATATTTTATGGTTTAAAAAGTTATTTTACATCCATTGTCTTTTGTATGGTTGTGAAAATGGAGGTCAGGAGGCCGGAGTGCTGTCCTTGTAGCTACAGAGACTTTTCTAGGTGGCTTAAAGGAGCCATTTTACCTCACAGAACAGTTTAGAGATTCTAAGAGAGCTGGGTGTGGGGGTCACTGGACTCAAGAAAGGATGATTGCAGCTCTAAGACTCCAAAAGCCAACTTCACAGGGTGACTCCCTGCTTCCGGAGGAGGGATCAGGAGAGTATCAGGCTGTTGCACAGAGCTGAGACATGATGGAATCTGACTCATCATCTCCATGAGGACAGCCTGGACTACATAGTGATTTTTCAGGCTAGCCTGGGATATAGAGTGAGACCTTATCCAAAAAAAAAAAAAAAAAAAAGAAAGAAGGAACAAATGAACAAAAGGAAGGAAGGGAGGAAAGAAGGAAGTTTAGTTCTACTCTTGATTGAAAGGAATGTTTGTTTACTCATGAAGTAAAGACCTCCTCAAATAATAAAAACTGGGAGATCTGATCATCAGTATCTTAAATGTTTTAATTTATGTATCTATGTAAGCATATGTGTACATGATCCATGCTGGCGCATGCATGGCCAGAAGAGGGCATCAGGTGTCTGCTTCCATCACTCTCTCCACCTATTCCTGTGGGGCAGAGTCCCCTTCTAAACCTGGGGCTTGTGTGTTGACTAGACTGGAAACCAGTAAGCCCCAGAGAGCCTCTCCTCTCTGCTCCTCTCAGAGATGGGATCACAGGTATTTGTGAGATGCCTGACTTGTTACACAGGTTCTGGGATCAGAATGCTGGTCCTCATTGCTGGACCATCTCTTCAGTCCTTAAATTCAGTTGTTACACAACAACAATAACAAAAATGGCACAATCCCAGTAAAGACAGTATAACTTCTGCTCTGCCTGTCCCCTTATGATGCCTGATTCCCCGCCCTTCTTCTGTACCAGGTAGTGTAAAGGGAGAACTCCTGATCGACATTGGCTCTGGTCCCACCATCTATCAGCTTCTCTCTGCCTGTGAGTCCTTCACAGAGATCATTGTCTCTGACTACGCAGACCAGAACCTCTGGGAGCTGCAGAAGTGGCTGAAGAAGGATCCAGGAGCCTTTGACTGGTCCCCAGTGGTCACCTATGTGTGTGATCTTGAAGGCAACAGGTAGAGGGATGGTTATCTGTTCTTCAACTTTCTGAAGGGACCTGGATGTTTCTATTAGCCAAAACTACCATTAAAATCCAGATGAAAATGCAAAAGAAACTCAAAGATCGAGACCAAAGGGAACTCCAGATGGAGGATGAGGGCTCAGTAGAATAGCTGGGCTGTCAAATGAGTACTATTCTGAGTACTATTTTATTACCAGCCATCCAACACAAAGGTAGTAGCTCTGTGTGTGTCTAGTGTTCACACCACTGGAAACGGCAAAATGTTGATAGGTGTGTTTTTTAGCCTATTCATTCATCTGTCCACCCACCCATCCATCCACCCATCTATCCATCTACCATCCATCTATCCACCCATCCATCCATTCACCCATCCATCCACCCACCCATCTATCCATCCACCCACCCACCAACTCACCCATCCATCCATCCACCCATCCATTCATTTATCTATCTACCTACCCACCTATCTGTCTGTCCATTCACCCATCCATCCATCCACCCATCCATTCATTTATCTATCTACCTACCCACCTATCTGTCTGTCCATTCACCCATCCATCCATCCACCCATCCATTCATTTATCTATCTACCTACCCACCTATCTGTCTGTCCATTCACCCATTCATCCATCCACCCATCCATTCATTTATCTATCTACCTACCCACCTATCTGTCTGTCCATTCACCCATCCATCCATCCACCCATCCATTCATTTATCTATCTACCTACCCACCTATCTGTCTGTCCATTCACCCATCCATCCACCCATCTATCCATCCACCCACCCACCAACTCACCCACCCATCTATCCATCCACCTGTTCATCCATTCATCTACCCACCCACCTACCTACCTCACCCATTCATCCATCCAACAAACCTTGGTTTAACAACTGTGATGCACCACACAATACTAGTTCTTAGGCCAGAGCAGAGAATGAGATAGGAGAAGCCCTTCTGCCCTTTAGCTCCTATCAGAAGTCAGACAAATGTCTGATCATTTAGAGCCTTTGAGGCCACATTAAAGATTATGCCATTTGGTAACAAGTTGAGAGGCTGTTTTCATATGTCAATTTAACTTAGAAACCTCTTATACACTTAGCATAAGTGAAGATACATTCTCAAAAATGAAGGTGAGTCCTACTATTCTTTTTTTTAATATGAAGTACATGATTCCTCAGGACAGAATTGGTATAACTTGCTATGATCTTTTGGACACTATCACAATATATTAAGCAAATAAGGAATTTACCAGGATTGATAGAGTTTCAGAGAAAATGTATTAAACAGAAATTCTCTGCCACTATGAGACGACATATCTTTCTGAAGTCCAGAGCATGTGTCCTGAAAGCCCTGGGAGCCGCCTTCCCACTTTGCCTAGACATCACAGCCTACATCTCATTCAAAGACGAACCCTTCAGTCTAGCTAGATACTAAAAGAATTGCTTATCTCCCAATAGAATCATCAGCTCAGAACAATTGCCTCTTAAGACGCACTCCTGTCCCCATCACTGGGCCTGGATGAGGAACTGTACTTTTGGCAGGAAGTGCCTGCATCCCTTCCTTATCCTCACACAAGATCCAGCAGCTTCAACTATTCTGAGAGCGATAGTGATCCCATTCAGCTCATGTCTCTCTCACATCTTCGAGTGTTTCTATCAACCTACAGTCCATTTCCACCAAGATTATTTCTTCTTTATCTGGAGATATTTCTTGTGCCGATGGCTTCCAAGGACAATATGAGCTAGCTGCTTTCTTCTACTGCTTTGGGAGTACAACTCAGACAATTTAAAAATCATTCATCTCCCAATTATTTGAAAGTTTTAAACACTCAGTTATCAAATCCTCACTGTAAACCATGAGATATTAATATCATTAGTACCCCAGGTCTATCATGAACAAGGAAAATGAATTCTTTTCTTAAGAAATTATATAAATAGAAGTTGGCCTGGAATTGGGAGCTTTAAGAGGCCTTGCTGCTGTTGCGGGGGGGGGGGGGGCGGTGGTGGTGGTGGTGGTGCTGAATTTAGTTCCAAGCACCCACATTTGGGTAGCTCACAGTGCCTGTAACTCCAGTTTTAGAGGATTCTTCTTCTGGAGTCTAAGGGTACCCACCCACCCACCCCCACACACATACACATAAAGAAGAAAAGAAAAGAAAATTTAGAAAAGATATCATGGAAATAATATGAGCTAGCCTTTAGCACCTTGGATCACATTGCTTAGTCTTGGGATCTCCAAATTAGCAGCTTCAATGTACAGTGCAGCAGCATGTTTGAAATGCAAATTCTGGGGCTGGAGCGATGGCTTTGTGCCTAAGAACGCTGACTGCTCTTCCAGAGGACCCAGTTTCAATTCCTAACATCCACATGGTGTTAGTTACTGTCTGTTACTATTCCATTTCTAGAGGATCTGACACCTTCTTCTGGCCTCCAAAGGCACTAGGCATACATGTTGGTTATCAGACATACACTCAAGCAAAATGGTTTTCTTGTTTGTTTTGTTTTGAGAAGGAGAAATGCAGACTTTTAGGCCTCACTAACTAAGAGTTCCTATTTCCATGAGATCTGCTGAGGCAACCATGCGGAGAGGTGGAGAGAGCTACATCTAGAGCCAAGATTCTTGCAGACCCACTGGTGCACAGGGGAGGGGAAGTGAGTTACAGGTGTGGGTATGAGCTCTTCCCTCCACCTTCTACACAGCCAGTGGGGGCTTGGGGAGGACAGAGACTTCCAGGTGCCTCTTTAGAAAACTCCTGGCCCCACTGAGCCTATGAGGAAAGAGCTGAAACACTGAAGAAGTAGCTGATCTCTGAAGTCAGAGCTCTCCCCACAGCGGTTGGTTATGGTTGGGCATGGTGGTGTACTTTGGTTATCCCAGCACTCAAGAGGCAGACAGGGGGGTCATCAAGTTCAAGGCCAGACTGGAGCCACAGAATGAAGTTGAGTCTAGCCAGGGCTGCAAAGCGTGTGTTTATTTCATTACTTTGTTAACCTATCTGTCTGATGCTTTTGTTTATAAGTTCATTACAATCATTTTTTATATTTAAAAAAAGCAAAGACAAAAAAGACAAAAGGGAAGGCTGTCACAAAACAAAATAAAACGGATACCATACTAACATCAGGAGTTGGTGTATTGTCCAAAGTTACACACAACTGTGACAAATTTGTTCTTCACTCCACTGTTCTGGGTTTGATGCAAGTGTCACTGGATTTTCAAACCCACGAAAAGCTTACTGATACTCCTCTTCCTCTTCCTCAGGATCTCGATGGTCGTGGTGACAATTCACTGACTGATTCTTTTATGGAGATGTCTCTCTTTCTCAGATAGGCACTCTTTCATCTCTCAAGTCCATTATCTCTCTGCAAGTACTGATTGATTGGTTGAGAAACCATCAATTAGCCATTTCCACCCAATTAGAAACATCTCTGTTTATAAGTCTCAAAGGAGCTGAAAACCAGTGTACCCAGAGTAAAGTGATGACCCACCAGGATCTCCTCCATAGCCAGTGTTCCCGGCTCCTCAAATGACACCATCAGAGAATTAGAAGACCCCAAAGCCCAGAGGTCAATCTTGTCATCACCCTCTCTGTTATGGACCATGTGTAACCCAGTTCTAGCTTCTGTCCACTTTTCTTCCGGAGTGTTCCCTTTCATCAGTGTTATTCTTGAACTCTTTACCCATCTCTTTGTCCCAGCTACCACTCCTGAGGAAGTGCTCTCTCATCGCCACTCTTGTCCTTTCACTAACTTCTCTGCAATCTCAAGACGTACTTCTGAGCAGGGCCCTCCTCCCTTTTATGAAGCAAGGTCTTACTCGGTGGCCTCCAACTTGTGCTCTTGTTTCTGCTTCCAGGGTATTGTGATTATTGGCATGTACCACCACATTCGGTCATGACATGCCTTTGAGTATGACCCTTTAGATATCCTAGAAGGGAAAGCAAAAATCCCAGTTTTGGAGACTTGTCTTACTGTGTAGCCCTGATAACCTAGAACTTGCTTTGTAGACCAGGCTGGCCTCAAACTCACAGAGATCTCCCTGCCTCTCCCTCCTGATCCTGCTGAGATTAACGGTGTGCAACACCACACCTGGCCCAGAAAGTAAAATTTTAAGCATAATTGACAAAGCGTTCTGTTGTCTGGCACCCAGCATTTCATTTGCCTGGCAGTCTAGGCCCACGGGCTCACTCTGCTCCTTATGTCTTGCACGGGGTGGCCTTCGTACCGCCGTCTTCTCAGGCTGAAGCATCTTCCTTTGCTCCTCTTTGCCTCAGACAATGATGGCATATGTCCTCTCCACATCTCTGCTTACGTGGCTCCTTTTTCTTCCACTGATCAAGCCAGGACCCCAACACCCCATGTTCTGTTCCTCCTTGAATTTATCTGTTTCACTTATATTTTGACAAGCAAGCCTTAGATTGACTATTTTCTCTCTCCGTCTGTAACTTCCAGGAAGACAGTTGTTTTTCTTTTGCTCATCCCTGAGTCCCCAGTACCCACTCAGCAGATAACAGAGGTTTAAATGTAAGTGTAAAACAAATGAATGGATGTATTCTGTCTTTAAGACTCCACTATGTACCTACATTTTCCACCTGATTCAAGTGTGGGCTGTGAAGTATCATGAGCAATCTTTCCTGCCTCTCCTCAGGTTGGTTTGACTTACTTCTTTTTGTTATTTAGAGACAGGGTCTTGTGTATCACAGCTGGCCTCAAACTCCTTATGAACTTAAGAGTGACCTTGAGCTCCTGATCCTCCTGCCTTCGACTCCCAAATGCTGGGATTTAGGGCATATGCCACCACACCAAGCTTCTTTAGCCTTTATTTCCTTGAGATTTTTTGATGGCTTTGCCACAGGAGGTTTTGCTGGAGTCTCTAGGGGTGGGACTTAGGGCAGGGGATCATAATGGAAAAGTCCCCTATGGGCATTCTGACTTAACAACATCTGCCTTCCCTCTCAGGGTAGGCAGAATCTCAAGATAACTACTGGGTATGTGAAGTCATCCTCACAAAGGGCTCTTTCCAGGAGTCCTTACCTATTCTTTCCTTCTCTTCCCTGTCCCTTAGGCTTGTGTACATAGCATATTTACAGAGGAAATGGCAGCTTCTATTTGAAAGGATCGATCTTAACACAGAGAGCAATGGCGGCGCTGCCGTTAGCTTTCTGTAAACCAAGCGCCATGCTGTTCTGGCGTGTGTTTATCACCTTCTCCTTGAGCTAACTGTGAGTCTGAGTGGTAATTGCCCAGGTCTCCAGGCGAGTCCATTTCCCTGTGGGTGTTATCCGCAATCCTCGAGGAGCCCTGAGGGGTAATCTTTACACAGCTGCCTTGGCAACTGAGTTCACCAGTGTTTGCTCTGAGGCCAAGGACAAGCAGGTACCTAGGCAGTGGGAGTGCCTAACACACTCCCCTCCTCAGATTGGCACATTTCCTGGGAGCTTTCGAGATTTCACAGTAGGGTTCACCGTGTGGGAACAATTTTCGTCATCATCTGACTGGCAAGTGCTAGTTCTGTGGTAATTTGCGTCTTTAAAATAGCTTAATACACAATAGAGCACAAAGGTCCACTCTGCTTCTGACGTAAAATTGCTTAAATACACATTCTCACGATGTCCCCGACCTACAGTAACATTTTAAAACATCCAAAAAAAAAACCTCCCACAAACAAACAACAAAAATCAAAACCAAATAAAACCCCCAACACTGCCATGCTGTACTGCTGCATTTCCTTAGCCTCTTCCGTATGCTTATTATGTGTATGTGCAGACAGGTAATTTCATTTTTCCTGATCTACTGTCTTTACCTATTTAAATCTGTTTCCCATAGATGTCTATTGTTTAATTGTCAGCTTTTCTTCTCGGTATGTTCTGACCAATTACCTGCGTTTAGCAGGATTAGGTGGCAGCCTTGGAACAAGTCTCCCACCTTTAGGATAACAGCTACTTTACTCTTCCCAATGCTGCAGAGAGTTCCCAGAGCAGATTTCAGCAGAGGAGATTTTGAAATAAGGAAAATCCAAGACAAATCAGGACAAAGTGGTTGCCATAGGACTGTCTTCATTCCTGATAAGGAGCAGGTAGACCCAACCAAGGGTAATTTTAAAACAGATTTTTATTATTTTAAGTCGTGTGCGGGTATGAGCCTGTGGGTGGAGGGACCCATGAATCCAGAAATGCCAGATTCTCCTGAGCTGGAGTTGCAGGAGGTTGTGAGCTGCCCAGTGTGGCCACTGGAACCCAAATTCAGTTTATAAACTGATGACATCACCGATCCATGGTTTGGCTAAGGAGAAGGTTTTATTGTAGATATGAGAGAGAAGGAACAGCCAGAGGCATCTAGAAGAAGAACCCAAGGCAGAGAGAGAAAGAAGTACATTGAATATGGCCAGCACACTGGACACGGCAAGAGCTCTCTGCAAGATAGGGGAGAATAGCAGGGGATAGAGAATAGAGAAAACACAGTAAGAGAAGCAGGGCAGAACACACACACACATAGACACTGACAGACAGACAGACAGACAGACACACACACACAAATAGACATGTACATACACAGACATACATAGAGAGACAGCCAGACACACAAATAGACATACACACACATACACACACACATAGACATAAACAGTCAGTCAGACAGACAGACAGACAGATACACAAATAGACAAGCACACACACAGAGCTACATAGAGAGAGACAGACAGACACACAAATAGACATACACACACAGACATGCACACATAGACAGAGACAGACAGAGGCAGTCAGACAGACACAGACAGACAGATAGAGATAGACAGATATAGAGAGACAGACAGAGAGACACACACACAGACATACATAGACAGTTAGAGACAGACAGACAGACACACAAATAGACATACACACATAAAGACACACACAGAGACAGACAGAAACAGAGAAAACATAGTGAGACTAGCAGGGTTATAAGGAGATTGAGTAGCTGGGGATAGAAGCCAAACCTGTGAGCTGGAAGCAGTGTGGGGTAGGGGAGGAGGTGAGATGGCTATGAGACCAGAAAGGACTTTGAAATGTGTAACAGGTGCTTGGGATACTGAGGGAGCCTGGACGCCAGCATCAGCTTTGATATGCTGACAGGCACCCCAGGTCCCATCTGTCAGAGGTAAGGGAAATGACTCCTTTTGGTAGTTGTGAATCAGTTTCACAAGTTCCTAGGGAATGCTGACTTTTATCTAACTGCGGTGGACTGCCTTTTGGAGTTCGGGAGCAGGAGTTTCCTCTGGACCTGGAACTTAGATCTTCTGCAAGAGCAGGATGGACTCTCAACCACTGAACCACTTCTCCAGCCTCCATTTTTTATTCCCTGTGTAGATACCAGTGTTTGTCGTAGAAATTCCCTGTACCATCTTGCTAAGCTTGCCCTTTCTGTATATTTCTCACTCTCTTCTCCCCTCCATTTCTCTCTCTTCTCCTCCTCCCCTTTCTTCTCCATAGTCTCCCTACATAACCCAGGCTAGCCTGGACTCACTTATTACCCACACTGGTCTTGAACCCACAATCTTTTTACTTCCTTTCAGCTTTGTGAGAGCTAGGACTGAAGGTGTATGTCACCGTTCCTGGTTGCCCCCTTTAGAGAAGGTGGCTAGAACCAGACCATCAGTAGATACATTTAAAGCAGGATCCAGTGGTTTCCAGTGTATCCACAAAGTTGTGCAATCTCACCTCAAGTAATTTTAGAATACTTTTGTAATTCCCCCCAAACCCCTGTACCCGTTGGCACTTGCTGTAATTTCTCACCCCTCCTCCCCTGCCAGATCCCTTAGCTTCTGGCAACCTCTGCCCTGCTTTCTATCTCTGGAGTCTTCCTAGACATTGTGTGTGAGCCTGTGTAGCACATAGCCTTTAGTTTCAGCCTTCTATTACTTGATATAATGTCTCATGGGTCCACCCATGTTGTAGTATACATCAAAATCCAAAATCCATTGTTGGCCATTAGTATTCTCACTAGAGTTTGTTTGAGCTTTTTTTCTTTCTTTTTTTTTTCTTTTTTTTCAAGACAGGGTTTCTCTGTATAGCTCTGGCTGTCCTGGAACTCACTCTGTAGACCAGGCGGCCAGGCTGGCTGCCTCTGCCTCCCAAGTGCTGGGATTAAAGGCATGCGCCACCACTGCCCGGCGGCTATTCGTATTCTCAAGTGTGCATCTCCCACAGTTGAGTTACTGATATATAGGCTGATGGGTATTTGGAGTGTCTTGGGTCATTTAAGGACATACATCTACAAGTTTTTGTGTGGATATATGTTTCTCTGAGGTATACGACTATGAATGGAATTTGGGGCCATGCAGAAACTTTATGTTTAACTTTCCCCAGAAATGTCTAGACTGTTTTCCAAAGGCGCTAGACTATTTTAAGTTCTCACCAACAGTGCATGCAGGTTCCTCGCCAACACTTGCTATCTGTGATTTTCCTGCCAGCTTTCCCAGTAGATGTGAAGTATGACTTTCCAGTTTGGGCATGTTTCTCCTGCGCTTCCTGATACTACCCTTTCCTATGCTCATAATCAAACCACTCATATGAAAGGTTATGGCAAACTCCAAAGACACTGGCAACTAACTGAATGTTCCAAGCTTAAAATTTTTAATCAAACACTCAGTCTAGATGGCCATAGACAGCTTCCCCACCCCAAGTCATTCTGCCTAGAGGCAAATTTAAGTCTTCCTCAGAGCATTGGCTTTTCCTCAGGAGCAGTTGTCTCAACTTAAGCTCTTCTTTCTTAGCTGAGGTTGGAGCACACAGAACCCTCTTCTGTCTCCACCAAGCTTCGCCCTCACGAGGCCATCTCCACACCAGGGTCTGTATTAGACAACAGGCTCTGTTCTCCAGTTTACATCTGCGCATGCGCCAGGTGCTTTGCCAAGCAGTTTCGTCTAACGGTTCTGCGGCAGTAAGCAGGACTCCTAGTGGAGCTCAGAGCTCGTACATCACACACTCATTCCTTCCTCCCTTCCTCTCTGACTTTCTGCTAGTTTCCCTTTTCTGGTTCCCCTCTTTAGTTTCTCTAGTGGGCTCTATGTTTATTTACTTGGCTCTTTCTTTTCTCCTCTAAAAGACACAAAACGAATCCTGCGTGCCAGTCGGCTTTTCCTTTCCATAGTTAATACCTGAGACGGTTGATTTGCAACGAGAAAGACTTAGTTTATCTCACGGTTTCATGTTGCTTATGGTTCTTGGGTGGAGCATCATGGTAGGAATGCGGATGGAGAAAAGTCACTCACTCTTCTCTCTCTCTCTCTCTCCCTCCCTCCCTCCCTCCCTCCCTCTCTCTCTCTCTCTCTCTCTCTCTCTCACCCAGGCACTATAACCTCCTTTGAGAGCATGCGCATAGAAACATCTTACTAGGCTCCACCTTCTAATAAGCTCCACTACCTCTCAATAGAACCGAGCTGGCAACCAAGCCTTTAACACAACAGCCTTTGAGGGACACTGCAGATGTAAACTATAGGGCCATACACGACCTCATCGCCTGCTTTCTCTTCTCCACTGATCAATTGAAATTCTATTAATCTGGCAAAAAGAGACAGGTGTCTTGAAGAGGCTACCAGGAGAATGATCTGTTAGGAAACAGATGGCTATCTGCAGTCGGGAGAAAGGAAGTGATTCTAGACTCTGCCATGTGCTACGTGTGACCTGGACTACTCACGGCCCCTATCTGCCCTTGGGGGTTGGAGATGAGGTGGCTCAGAGTCAGTGACACAGACTCTGGGAGCAGGTGAAAAACACCTTAGCAAGCTCATCTGAAAGCTGCCAGGGCCCCACTGGTCCCAAGAAAGCATCTCTTGTAAACAGCAGTTCCCGATTGGCTGGCATTGTCTTGCATCAGCAATCCTTGGTCTCTCAGGCAGTCCTCAATTAGGTCCTCCTGCAGGAGTTGCCTTTGCAGCTGTCGTCCCCTACTCCCTACCCCTGCGTTTATGCAGAGGCTGCCGCACCGTTCCTCCTACAGCCGTGGTAATAAGATGATCAATAGGGCTTTTCTTTGTTTGTTTGTTGCACCAGAATCTCATATAGGCTCTTATAGCCCAGACTGCCCTTGTACTCCTTAGGTAGACAGCTTCCAATCCTCCTGCCTCTGCCTCTACTCTTGAGTACCTGCTAGAATTGCAGACAGACAGTACCACACCCAATTTACATGATGCTGGGATGGAGCACAGGAATGTAGACCATGTTAGGCAGGCACTCTTGTCAACTAAGCCAAATTCCCAGGCCCCATGATCAACAGCTTCTAAACCTGTCTCTGCTAGATCCCATCCCATCATTAATAGATTAACTACTGTAACAACAGTCAGCACTTATGCCCATTATTGTTTACTGCGTGAGAGTCAAGAGCTACCACCTTGCAGTTTGACAGAGGTCAAAGACGGTACTAATAATTTTAAAACTATAAAAATAAAAGATCATTTCATGGAGAGCAGTTCGCTTTAGAAGCAGATAGAACTGTTGTGATTATTCATGCCATTTATTTGCTTTATAAAGAGATTTGACAAAGCTTTGGATCATACGGTAATATGCAGACACCAGATTAGAATGAACTTAAAGTCCACAGTGTTGACCACGCTGACATGCTCAGACCTGACCAAAGATATCTGGGGTCCCCATATCTAGAGCAGCAAGTGACTTTGGTTTGAATCTGTTTTTTTTTTTTTTTTTCAGAACCAAGGGACCTGAGAAGGAGGAGAAGTTGAGGCGGGCAATCAAGCAGGTGCTGAACTGTGATGTGACCCAGAGCCAGCCTCTGGGTGGGGTCTCTCTGCCTCCTGCTGACTGCCTGCTCAGCACACTGTGCCTGGATGCCGCCTGCCCTGACCTCCCGGCCTATCGCACTGCCCTCAGGAACCTGGGCAGCCTGCTCAAGCCAGGGGGCTTCCTGGTGATGGTGGACGCCCTGAAGAGTAGCTACTACATGATTGGAGAGCAGAAGTTCTCCAGCCTTCCCCTGGGATGGGAAGCTGTTCGAGATGCCGTGGAAGAGGCTGGTTACACTATCGAGCAGTTTGAGGTCATTTCTCAAAATTACTCTTCTACCACATCCAATAATGAAGGACTCTTCTCCCTAGTGGGGCGAAAGCCAGGCAGATCTGAATGACATCCTGTGATCCCAATTAAAGACTTGCTGGTTCATTTCAGGCTGCGTCTCTGAATGCAGTGCTCACTGTGTGGTGTAGAAGCTGCATGGCGGGCAGAGGGGCATGGTTCAGGGTTGGGCGGGCAGTCATGGATGAGCTCACAGACCATTCCTCTGTGTTCCATACACATATTAGGGCTATGGAACCATCAGGGGAGTAACCGAGAAATCTGGTCTCTTCTACCTGAACTCACAAAAGAAGGCTTCGCAACCAAAAGCAAGCAGTGTCTGCCACACCTGTGAATCACACACGAATCAAGCTCACACCTGCCTGCAGAGATGTGAGTTATTCACGATTGACCTCCCAGGGCACTGCTGCATCCTTCTCTTGTGTTCTTCCTGGAGAGACTGGCACACCCCAGCCTCTGATGCTGATGAATCGGCTCTGGGCCCGGTCAGGATCTAATGGACCCCCTACCCCCACACCAGTACCAGTCTAACTTCAGGGATCAGAGGACAGCTGATCGGCATTTCTTCCTATTCATCCCAGTGGTTTATTGTTTGTTCGTTCGTTTCTAAATCCCATCTCATTTCCAAATTCTATCACTCCGTGGTGGATGTCTCTTCTTAGGAAGCTATCTATCCATCCTGTGCCTCAGTCACCTCACTCACAAAATGAGACTGAAATAGAACTGCTGGTTAAGATGATGGGTGTGAATTACAAGCTAGAAAGAATCCAGGGGGATGCTTGATACTCACCAGGCATCCGGTAACCGGTGATGGTTAGACCATCATTATTATCACAACCATCATAATCCCATCTTTGCGATCAGTTGCCAAAGCAGCTGAGAAGAGATGGTCCATCTCCATGTAGGAGAGGAGCCCTTCATTGGGGTCTCCACTGGTGTGCTTGTCAAGAGCATCCCTGAGAAAACAGTTCCCACGCCACGTGCCGCCAAGTCCTTCCTGATTCAGGAGCTATTCGGCAAACGTGTATTTAGCACCCTCCATGGTTATTCCTGGGCCAGGTCCTGGGCATGTAAATGAAGCCCCGATGTCAGCTGGCTCCAGAGCCCCCATCTTTGCAGACATAGTGACACGACAGGTGCTCCCAGATGCTGCCAAAGACAATGCTCTCTGCCGTCCCCTCCCAGAGTCCATCTGCTCAGGATGACCAGCCTGGCACTTGTGGAGAGGGCCACGTGGAGAAAGCTACTACCTTGCCTGTGCGTCAGAGCCACGCTGGCTCCCTGCCCAAGCGGCAGAGAACTTTCTCCGTCTAGACCATGGTTGGCCAAGAGCGAATGCTTTCTGGAGTCGTGGAGCATACGGTCTTTTCTTATTTGTTTGTTCGTTGAGAGAGGGTCTCACTGTCCTTGAACTTACAGAGATCCGTCTGCCTCTGCCTCCCAAGTGCTGGCTTTAAAGCCTTGATCAAGGCTACTCAACCCACAGGAGCAGAGTCAGCTACAGATGACATGAAATGAACATGGAATGTCACTTACTGAAATAACTAGACAGGGAGATTTGGACCAAGACCTGTGGTTTGTAGACTTTGATGTGGGCCCAGAAGCAGTCTTATTTGCAGTTCAAATTTAATGAAGTTTCTTACAACCACTCTGGTTAGCTTGTGATACTTGGTCATAACTGTAAGGGCGCTCAAACCCTATACAAGGTCAGGCCAGGGGACAGATAGGATATTGTTTCTCTTATACTCTGTCCATACCCTTTCTTTCCCTTATTGCTGTTTCTCTCCATCTAAATTCCTCTGTTTGAAGGCATCCCATAAATATAAACAGAAAACAGGAAAACAAGTGGGGCAAGGGAGTGCCAGTGAAGTGTCCGCTACATCAATATTTTCACGCTGCAAGTTACCATCCACCGGAGTATCATAAAATCAATTGACAGTCACAATGCACATTATAAAAATGACAGAGAACAAACAAGACCCAAAAAAATGCTAATAGCGGAACAGCACTCGACAATATTTTATGAGGTTTTGTTTTACAAATCTACATATCTCTCTGCTCACACACAGACCTGCACTTAGACACAGCTAAGTGAGCTCTGTAGCTAACCCAGAGTTAGCTTCCTGGCTGTGTAGCCATCTGAAAGATGCCTATTACATTCCTGTTACTGATGTTTTCATTTCATTTCTGTTGCTGTGAGAAATTATTCTGGCAAATAGGTTATGGGAGAAAGGAACTTACAGTTCCAAGGTGCAGCCCACCAGCCCACTGTTGTGGGGAAGTCAAGACAGAAATTTCCAACAGCTAATAATGCCACACCCAGAGTCAGGAACAGAGAGAAATGAATGTACACACCATCCATTACTTGCTTGTTGATAGTTGCTCAGCTCAATTCCTCCACTCTGTGATCATTTAGGACTCCCTGCACACGCCGGGCTGGGTCTTCCCGCATCGGTTGACTTAAGACAATCTCTCCACAGACATCTACACAGGCCAAGCCAACGCAGATGACTCTTCACTGAGACTCTCATTCTAGGTGATTCGGGGTTGGTTCAAGTTGCCAATTAAAGCCAACCATTACAATTTGATGATTTGCTACTGGGTTAAGATGTAGCATCCATTTATTACTGACTGTGATCCAAAAAGATTGAAAAGCCACTTGCCTATACTCTGGGCTTCGGAGACTGGATTATGAGAACTTTTTTCTTTCATTCTTTCCTCCTAAAGAATGACTAGTGGCTCAGAGAAACTGACATGCAAACAAACATAACACCAGGAGTGAGAGAAGGGTTCAGACAGAGAGATAATAGTACTGGCTATTTGAGGGGAAAGTGCCAAAAAAACCATAGTGTTTGTTCTGCATCTTGCAGGCCGAATAAGGGTGTGTTTGGCAACTAGGGAGGGAGGAGGAACCTAAGTACGGCATGTACTGGTGCATGAAATGGCTTCCAGACCTAAACAAACATTTGGCTTCTGTTTTTGTTTGGTTTTGCCTTTTCTGAAATCAAATAGACCAACCAAGTCATGAGCAAATACTGACTCGGGGGTCACTCTCATCCCAACTTGTAAATGTCTTTGACCTCTGACCACGCTCTGCTTTTTCTAGTGGGCTTTCTGAGGGAAGTGTTGAAGAGTTTCACCCTAAGCAAACTCGTATGCCATAGGAGACTGTAGGGCTATGCATAATGCCCTGGGGAATAACAGGGAGAAAGTGAGCTATTAAAGAGTGGTTAGCCCATTTAGTGTTATGCGGCCCAGCCTCGGTAATTCCTATCATCTGGCTGTCAAGAGTAATCAAAGGACACGTTCATGATATGGCTTACCAGGCTCCGCTTTGAAGACTGTGACTGCCTCTCTAATTTTAACCTCCGGCCAACTCACAGATTCGAGGTAACCAGTAAATCATGTGGAGGGAAGAATATCGGAGATTGAGGACAGAAAATATGATCATCATCTGAGTACCATACCACTCTGATCAGACTAGAGACCCTTCTCGAAAACAAGGGCAATAGGCATCTCTCAGGGCTGGATTGAAATCAAATGAGATGCCCATAAAGCCATTCCGTAACCTGCTATGCTATATTAGAAATCTGCAGTATAATTAACTCCTTCTAGAACAGCTATTGAAACACGAGTTGCTACATTCATTAGATTTTCTTAACGAACACTTGGAAGCCGACCTTAATTAGAGCTAGGCATTCACTCAGAAGGTATTTGCCACACTCTCATTACATTCTAAATCTTGTCTCTGGCTTCATGGGCCTTAATCCCTGGGGGAGGGCAGAGGTAATGGAGTCTCGAAGCATCTAGAAAGTGTGTGTGCTAGTTAGCTTTCATTGTCAAACAGCCTCAAGTCATCTGAGAAAAAAAGTCTATATTGAGGGATTGCTTAGATCAGATCAGCCTGTGGGCATGTCTTCAGGGATTGTCTTGATTGTTAATTGATGTAAACGGGCTCAGCCCACTATAGGGAATACTGTTCCCTAGGCATCAATGGTTATTCTGGGTGGTATAAGAAACACAGGTGAGCACAAAGTACCTAGCAAGCATTTCCCCCATGATTTTTGTTTCGGTTTCCACCCGGACTTCCATTAGTGTTGAACTGTGACCTGGAAATGTAAGCTAAATTAATCTTTTCCTCCCCTGAGTTGCTTTCGGTCAGAGTGGTTTGTTTGTTTGTTTTTGCTTTTCTTTCTCAGCAACAAAATAAAACTATAACAGTACACTATAATAAATAGATCTTCTGGTGCTCAGGAGTCACCAGCCTTTTCTGACAGAGTCCATCCGAACAAGACATGCCAGGCTGGCCTCACCGCTATGCCTCATGTGCATAGCCCAGGTCTGTGCGGCTCACCTTTGTTATAAAGCATGTTCAATTTCTTTTTTTTTTCTAAGTTTTTTTTATTTACATTCCAAATCATTTCCCCTTTCCCGTTTCCTCCCTCCCCGAAAGTCCCATAAGCCCCCTTCCCTCCCTCTTTTCTCCATTCAACCCCCTCTCGTTTCTCTGTCCTGGCGTTCCCCTACATCCAGTCTTTCCAGGACCAGGGGTCTCTCCTTCCATCTTCTTAGAGATCTATTGATATGCGAATTGCGTGTTCAATTTCTATACTGCATGTCTTAGTTGGGGTTTCTATTCCTGCACAAACAACATGACCAAGAAGCAAGTTGGGGAGGAAAGGATTTATTCAGCTTACACTTTCCACATTGCTGTTCATCACCAAAGGAAGTCAGGACTGGAACTCAAGCAGGTCAGGAAGCAGGAGCTGATGCAGAGGCCATGGAGGGATGTTACTTACTGACTTGCTTCCCCTGGCTTGCTCAGCTTGCTTTCTTATAGAACCCAAGACTACAAGCCCAGAAGGGGCCCTCCCCGCCTTGATCACTATTTGAGAAAATGCCTTATAGCTGGATCTCATGGAGGTATTTCCTCATCTGAAGCTCCTTTCTCTATGATAATGCCAGCTTGTGCCAAGTTGACACAAAACCAACCAGTGAACTGCATTTTGAATACTGTAGCAAAGAGAAACACCACTGTGGATGGATTCACGGGTGCATCCTGCTTTGTATTTTCCAGTAGGAGTAAGAATCTCAACTTTTTGGTCCTTCCTCTCTTCTTTGCTGGCCAATTTCATGCCCAGTGGAAGCACATTGCTTGACCTCTATAAGACCAGCAGAGGGCGCGCACGGCTCTTACTAAAGCCTTTCCAAGCTGGAGACCATTCACACCAGAAGGAATTTAAATAGAAATTAAACCTTCCAAAACAAGAAACCTATTTCCTTTGGACACTCTACTTATGAGGTTGCTAGGAAAAGGGGAAGAGAGCTCAGCACATTTTTCTCTAACAAAAAAAAAATATGTGATTACTTTTACACATTTAAAAATTTTTCCCTTTTGGGTCTATACACAAAATGCAAATTTTAATCACCCTATACAGAAGCTCTGGGCCAGGTTAGTATGAGAAATGTGTTGAATATTAGATTATGTGGTTCACTTACAATCATCTTATATTTCCTGTTTATTCAACAAAGGGACAAGAACTTTTTGTGTTTTTGCAAATCTTTTACTATTAAAAAAAAATCAAGAAGTATTTTGGTGGCTTTGGTTGCTGACTAAGAGACTAGGGTCCAGATTTTAATGTTACTTTTAATGGTTGCTAGGAAAAGGGGAAGAGAGCTCAGCACATTTTTCTCTAACAAAAAAATAATATGTGATTACTTTTACACATTTAAAAATTTTTCCCTTTTGGGTCTATACACAAAATGCAAATTTTAATCACCCTATACAGAAGCTCTGGGCCAGGTTAGTATGAGAAATGTGTTGAATATTAGGTTATGTGGTTCACTTACAATCATCTTATATTTCCTGTTTATTCAACAAAGGGACAAGAACTTTTTGTGTTTTTGCAAATCTTTTACTATTAAAAAAAAAATCAAGAAGTATTTTGGTGGCTTTGGTTGCTGACTAAGAGACTAGGGTCCAGATTTTAATGTTAGTTTTAATGGTGTCTGATAAATAAATTGGAAGACTTGGGCTGAATTGCAAACCTTCCACAGATCATTGAGTTTATATTACCTTTGTTCTGACTTAAGTGTTGAAAACCAGGAAATAGTTTCTTTCTTGCTTAGATACCATTTCTTCCTTTCAGGGGGAAAAAATCCTTTGGCTATTTAGTAAACAGGTAGGTTGTTCTTAGCCAAGTGACCTCATACTCCAGGGGAGCAGGAATGTAAGCAAAGCAAAACAGGGAGGAAGACAGATCGTCCTAGAGCAAACTGTTGGCTGATTGCTCCTTACTGATCAACGAGGAGTCTCCGTCCTTCTTAACTTGTCCCGCCCTCTCCAACTTTCTAAGTGCGGGAAAGTTCAGCAGTTTAATATGACCTTTGCCCTTGCCAAATCAATACATTGACTACATCTTTCTAATGTGAGTCAAGACTTGGAAAATGACAAGCTAAAACCTTTTGTTCAATTGATAAAAAACTGAGACTGTGGTCAAAGGATCACCTCTGAAAGCCCTGTTTTCCATGGCACAAAATGAAGGGTTGACTTATGTACCCACAAGGTCCAATTTTCTGTGATTTTATTCATTAAAAACCATGCTTTTTGGAAGAGAATTCTAACACAAATGCCACCTGAATTAATCTCATCCTTTAAGATTCAGGTAAAGCAGGTAGGTCTAAAGCTCAGTTGGCAGCGTGATTTCCTAGTATACATAAAGCCCTGGGTATCACATGAATCTATCGTGGTGGCTCGTGCCTGTGATCCCAGCACCCAGGTGCTGAGACAGCTGGAGAGCAGGAGTTCAAAGTCATCTGTGGCTACACATGGAATTTGAGCCCAGCTTCAAATTCAGTTTCTTTTCTCAATAGAATGTTCTTTTCAAATGAAATTAGCCCTACCCATCCATCATTCACACAACTCATAATTTCCCTTGACTTCCTGGGGGTAGGGGTGGGGGTGGCTTGTATTTTTCCTGGTGACCCCTGGATCAGACATTGTCCTGATGTTTAGTTTGGGAACCATCTCTTTCTGATCTTGCCTGATCTCTTTCTGTGTCTCACAACTCTGAGCCTATGGTCTCCAGGAATCCTACTGGTTATTACATACTTGAGCTATAGGCTTGACCAAAACTTCAAGATTTCAAGATAATGGGAAATCATTCACTCCATAGGATGAAAGCAGTTTAAACTTGGTGTCTGCACTAGTCATGGTTCTTCACAGGAATAGAATGGATGGAGTGTATGTGTAAGAGGGGGTTTATTAGATGGTCTTGCATAAGCAGAGACTGGAACATCTTACGATGACTGTCTCCAGGCTACAGAGCCAAGGAAGTCAGTAGTTGCTCTGGGCAAGAAGCAGGAAACCTTGGAAAGAGGGGCCAATAATGCAGCCCCAGGATGAGCAGGGAAAGCCTCTCTAGCCCAACTCAGGGTTCAAAGGCTTAAGAATCTGGAAGTCTGGTGTCTGTGTGACAGTCACAGCGAAACCTGAGCTTGTCCAAGAAAATCAAGAGTAAGATCCAAAGAGGGGGGAAGTGGGCAGCAGCCTCCATCCCTAGCCCAGAAGCTATCAAAGGAAAAGTTAATTTTCTCCAATGGAATCTCACTGGGTATACAAACCACACCTAAGGGCACACCCCACACCCAGCAGTAGACAACCAACAACAACCAACAGCAAAATGAACTCAGTGGTATTTTTGAAGTGTTTTGTTTGTTTGATTGATTTTTGTCTCATAATGCTTTGTCTGGGCATGCTTTTTTTTTTAACCTTACAGGTCTTTTGCTTGTATATTATAGTTTTCAATTTTGTGTTTTTATGGAATTTGTGTGTGAGCAAATGTGTGTATCTCTGCTTCTATATGTGTTTCTTGCACATTTTCTTTGCCCCCCTTTTCCTGTTTGCTTGTTTTATCTCTTTCTTTCTTTCTTTCTTTCTTTCTTTCTTTCTTTCTTTCTTTCTTTCTTTCTTTCTTTCTCTTTCTCTCACTCTTTTTTCTTTCCTTCCTTCCTACCTTCCTTCCTTCTTTCTTCTTTCTCCTTCTCTTCCTCCTCCTTTTCTCCTCCTCTTCCTCCTCCTTCCTCTACCCCTCCCTGTAACCCTCCCGTCCTCTTCCTTCTCCCCATACCCCTCCTCCTCCTTCCCCTGATCTTCTTTCTTCTCCTCTTCCTCCTCTTTCTTCTTCTCCATGTATTTGTTTTCTAATGAGAGAGAGAAAGGAAGGGTGTGGACTTGGGTGGGCGGGGAAGGTCTGGAACAAGCTAGGAGAGGGGAAAATGTGATCAGAATATTTTGTATGAAAAAAGAAAAGACTGGGAGCTCAAGCTTTCTCTTTCGGCTTTGTTCTCCCATCTTATTGATGGAGAGAACACTCAATAGGGTCTCCCCACTAAGCTCACACTTCCTCATGCCAATCATCTCTGGAAACACTCTTAAAGACATCTCAAAGACAGAGAATATCTTGTGTATTTTATGGATACATCATTTGTCAATTAAAAAGCCCATGGTCTATGGCTTCAGCAGGAAATAGAAGGTGGAACATCCATGAGGCAGAAAGAATTCTGGGATAGAGCCATGGGAGAGATCAGTCCAAGAAGATGTGAGAAGACAGATGCATGGTGCCTGAGGACAGGTAGTCAGCTACATGGCAGAATATAGGTTAAAATAATTGGGTTATTTTAGTTATGATACAGTAAGAGAATAGCCTAGTTATATGGCCAAGATATTCGTAAATATATTTTGAGTCTGAATCTTATTTCTGGGAGCATGGGCTGGGAGGTAGAATCAAACCTTTCACACCTAGAAATATCTTTTCAAATCTCTTAGACCAATCCAGTTGTTACTAGAGCAGTCAGGGGTAAAGCCTGAGACCAGACAGCTCTAACTAGCCTGGAACTCCTGACCTCGGCAGGCCAACTAGGGAGATAAAGTAATTGGGGAAATGCAGAGGTTTATTAAATATGGTCACACTCAGGAAAGGAACCAAGAGGCCAGCCCTCACTCCCAAGTCCACCTTTGGAAATCTGATGGAAAGTTTAGGTCTAAAGAAAGGGTTAAGAAATCCTGGTCAAAGTGTCACCCATCTGTCATCCTTGTCTGGGTTCCAGGCTCTCCTGCAAGGTGTTTTGACAAGTGTCACCACTGTGAAACATCTCTTTTCTAGAACCAGGTTTCCAACTGGTTGGCACAGAGGCTTCAGCCTTTCCTGGGGGGAAATTCCAGTTCCTTAGGAATTGTTCCAAAAGTATGATAGCCAAAAGGAGGGGCACACATGTCTTTTTAGAATATCTGCATCCCTGGTTAACAAGTGTCTGAGTAAGGGTTTTATTGCTATGAAGAGATACCATGACCATAGCAGTTCTTATAAAAGAAAACCTCTAGTTGGGGCTAACTTACAGGTTCAGTTTTTGTCCATTATTGTCATCATGGTGGGAAGCATGGTAATACACAGGCAGTCATGAGGCTGGAGAGGTAGCTGAGAGTTCTACATCTGGATAGGCAGGCAGCAGGAAGAGAGAGAGACTGAACGTGGCTTGAACTTGTGAAGCACCCACAATGACACACTTTCTCCAACCAGGCCACATCTACTCCATCAAGGCCACACCTCCCAATAGTGCTGTTCTTTCTCCATAATCCTATAGTACGCATTTTCATTTAAACCACAACAACCAAAGTCAGATACCACAACCCCACCACTTGTCAAGCCATCCTGGAAACACATTGCTTTAAGCCATACCTACTCCATCTCCAGACAGAGATAGCAAAGCCATGATTTCCCTAACACATCATCCTGGGTTCAGCCAAAAGCACTGACTCCTTTTTCAGAAGAGGACTGGGGTTTTCTGATAGTCTTCCTCTATTCCTGACACACTATCACGACTCTCTTGATCCTAACCCTATTGGGGAATTTCTGCCCCTAACAGATTATTGTGCTTCCCACCACTCCCTCTTTGGTCCCCAGGCCCTGCCTGTGACTGTAGTAGAGCTGTTCAGTTCCAAACAGCTAATCATTTTACATCTTCAAACCTTTACTAGACCCCTGAAACTTCACTTCCTTTGAGAAGTCATGGTATTTTCCTTGAAAAGAACTTTTTTTTTGTATTTAAATTAAAGAGCAGGGGCCAGAGACAGGAGGACCTTAAGTTCAACTCTATCTCAGATATATAGATGGATAGATAGACAGATAGATAATAGATAGACAGACAATTGATATGTAGATAGAAGACAGACAGATAGGTATAGATAATAAATAGATAGACAGATGATAGATAATAGAGATATGATAAATGACAGAGAGATAGATGGGTGGATAGATAAATAGATAAATTCTTCTCCTTTCTCTAACCAAGAAATCAGATCCTGAGCTTCTTAACACCCAAAGCAAAGAGAGAAAAGAATGCTAGAAATGGTCATTAGTGCTGATCAGACAGGACTACAAGTCAGATGCACTCCTACCCTGACCTTCAATTCACAGTCAAGGTGGATACAGGTGAGTAGCTTTATTATGACACATGGTGTCACTGGGAAAACATGGAACCAAACTTGTCTTAGAGGGTTGAGACATAGGGGAAGATATGTCTTAGATAAAGTAATATTAGCTAAGGAGGTGTGTGTGTGTGTGTGTGTGTGTGTGTGTGTGTGTGTGTGTGTATACTCGTGTGTGTGAAATGAGGTTGAGACATAGAAAAAAACACATATACAAGAACATTCAGAGGACAGGTAGACAGTGCACAGCCTTGGTGACTGTAGACCCTATACACACACACACACACACACACACACACTGAGCCAGCACACCTAGCCCCTAACTATTCTTACTGCTGGCTGTCCACAGCACACAGTGGCTCCTTCTCAGATGTGCTCATAGCTAATGGGAGACATCTCATCTAGTGAGAAGCCATTGTCCTCAAGGCAGCTCTCAACCCATGGTCCTCTGATTCCAGAAGATTTAAACAGCATGTCCTCCCATAAGAGAGGCCACTTGTTAAGGCAACTTGTGTGACTGTGCTTTTGCCCTCATGAATCAAGGCACCCCCCCAAGTCTACCTGATATCACAGCTTTGCTGGGTCTCTCCCATTTCCCGTGTCAGTTCCCCTTAAGTGTGGTCACAGAGGTCAGATATGGCAGAACATGCCTTTAATCCCAGCACTCAGGAGGCAGAGGCAGACAGATCTCTGTGAGTTAGATGCCAGCCTGGTTTACACAGTGAAATCCTGTCTCAAACAAAAACAAAAACAAAACGATAACTAAATAGCATCTCAAATCCTTGGACTGTGCTTCCGAGAAACAAGTTTTAAAAATAGTGCTCCTGAGGCTGAAGTTACCTGGAGAAGCTGATTTGAAGTTTTCATTGACTTAAGCTACAGCTATTTTCAAAGCATTTCCTCTGACCTGGATTTGGTTCCCAGCACTCACAAAAGGCATATCATAACCCTCTGTAACAGTTCTGGGGGTCCAATGCCCTCCTCTGGCTTCCACAGGCACCTGAACACATGTAGTGAACACAAACACACCAAACACACGAAAACACATAAATACAAAATAAACAAGTCCTTTTTTTCAATAGTTCCTCTGTGATACAGCCAACTACACTTCTGATTCCAGGATCACAGTTGAACTTTACCTTCATCTACCCTCCTGATTTTACAAATAAGAGACACCAAGATCAGGATATCATGGCATCTGAGTGACATCCTCTGAGTATCATTCTCTTTGCAAAGCAGGAATAATAGCCTGTGTTCCTTCAGACCACAGACCAGGCAGAAGAGAGCTGACCTCAAGTTAGAACATTGTCTCTTATTTGAGGCTAAAACCTACAAACGCCTGCTGCATATCACATCAAGTAAAGAGAGTCTGCTTTTAGTCTCTTATGTGTTTTGTCAGTGAATCAGTGACTATATTCACCTTGAAGATAATGCTAAATTAAGTTTCTGAACCTATAAGATCAGACACTGAATCATGACATGACAGTCTCTGACACAACCCTAAATAGCCTAATGCTTCTGTTATGGTTGTATATCCTCAGTCCAAGGAGTGGAACTATTAGAAGGTGCGGCCCTGTTGGAGTAGGTGTGTCACTGTGGATGTGGGCTTTAAGACCCTCATCCTAGCCGCCTGGAAGCCAGTATCCTGCTAGCAGCCTTCAGATGAAGCTGTAGAACTCTCAGCTCCTCCTGCACCATGCCTGCCTAGATGCTACACTGCTCCCACCTTGATGATAATGGACTGAACCACTGAACCTGTAAGCCAACCCCAATTAACTGTTGTCCTTTATAAGGCTTACTTTGGTCATGGTGTCTTTTCACAGCAGTAAAACCCTAACTAAGACAGTTTCCTTCCTCCTTTTACCTCCTATAGATTGAGGTGAATGACCACCCGTGAGTCAGGCTAAGAGATGGACTGGAAAGATGAGAGAACTCTAGTAGAACCCACTGTGAGGAAAAGAAGTGGAGCCCCTCCCCAATATGCAGTGAGCCTTTCAGTTTCTTGCTCCTGGGCAGTGAATACAACCCATGAATTAAAGATAATTAGTGCCCTTCTAGAAAGTGCAATTTTAATTACAGACAGTTAAGTGTGTTTTGGGCATTTTAGAAGAATCAAGTGTTTCACAGTTCACAGAGGGTCCTTGCTGGCTGGAGGGGAAACTTGGCATTCTTGATAACTCAGTTATCATTAAGGGAATGTGAGATGGAAGGAAACCAGTATTCAAGGGGCAGTGGAGGATGGAACAATCAACCTTAATATAATAGAACACCCCATTGATGTGTATGTACCCTGCGGAGGCTGAATGCTCAAGGCCCTGGGGTGAACTTGCTTTCTCTCCTCCTTTAGTCTCACAAGAAACCACTAAGTGTCAGGCACGATAAAAATAAACAATAAATCTAGCATATATGGTCCACACTCTCAGAGTATTTGGTTGATTGGCAAATGCTGTGGGGTACTGCCATACTGAACCCCTATGTTGAAATCTAACTCAAGGTTACATTTCCAAGTAGCTAGTCAGATATTACCAGGCTTGAAGGTCACTAAAGATGGACCCCTCCCTCATAGACAGCAGTTATATTTCTGCTCTTAGGTTGAGAAATAACTTCTGAACTGCTCAAAAGATTGCAAAGCTACTATCAGCCAGATATTATAGTCCTTTCTAGTAAAAGACTGAGACATTCCATTGTCCTTTCCCTTAAGACAATCTGGATGGACTTGTCAACCACCTGGATGGGGCTACTTGCCCTGATCTATTTTAAAGCTACTCTGGGAACTTTAAGAAATAATATAAAACTCACCTAAAAATGTAGGTTGGCACAATAGACTCTGGCCACTGGCCACTGTCAACCCATGGGAAGTATTTTCCTCTGCAAATGTCCTTGTGCACTGGACACTCTTGCCTCTTGACAGTACCTCACTTGACTCTAATGGAGTCTGTCATCTATAGCATATGCAGTGTGTCTCCTCTAGATTCTTTCCACAGAGATCCCAGGAGGTAGGGTAGGTGTGAACCAGTCTGATCCTACAATAGCTGCAAGAGATAGAGTCGGTGGGGGATAATTTGATCATGAAAATGGAGTCCTCATGAATGGGTAGGACTAGAAACTTTGTGGAAAAGACACAGAGTGACAAAGCTCCACCATGTGAGACAACATTAGAAAACAGCCATTTAAAAACCAGAAAGGGAGCCGTGACCAAATGCCAGGAGTGTGTGTGTGTGTGTGTGTGTGTGTGTGTGCAGGTACACAAATTCCATTGCACATATGGTAGTCAGAGACAAATTTCAGGACTCAATTCTCCCGTTCCAGTGGATTTTAAAGCAGGGTCTCTCTTGTTTCTGCTACTGTGTATGGCAGCTCAGCTGGCGTGTGAGCTTCCAGCAGATTTTACTTCCTCTGCTTCCCGTCTCATTATAGACGTGCTGGAATTACAGATGTGCACCACAATATCTAGCTTTTTATTTTAATGTGAGTTTTAGAAACAACTCAAATGATCAGGCTTGCACGGGAAGAGATACTACCCATTAGGCCATCTCTCCAGCCCCCACCCCTGTCAAAGACATTTTAATTAATTATTTTTAGTTTTCATATAAAACAATAGGTTTCATTACGACATTTTCATACACATATTATTGGACTCAGTCATACTTGCTCCTGCCCACCTCCAATTGTCCCCAGAAGTTTTTGAGCTATCTTGGGATGAATAAAACCTGGCAAGGTGTATGGTTAGAGGACTGGGGTGGTGGGTTGGGAGGAGAACAATACTCCAGATGAAATTCAATAAGGATGGGGCAACAAGAAAGCATGGGTTCAGTTTCAGAATGGACGCAAGTTCTCTGAAGCTGTTCTGCAGGACTTCAGTGAGAGAGTGGGTAGAGATAGGCTCTAAAAAGAGATGCAAAGGGTGAAGACTTTGTATTTAATTTTAAGTACAGTGAAAGATGCTCAGCTGTTTAAAGAGAATTGCAAAGGCTTAAAGACATTTCTAGTATCTTTGGGTTTTCATCCAGGGAAGTAATCTACAATTTAGGATTGCTAATCTGCCAGGTAGTTGAAAGAAGATGTTTACCTAAGCCTTTCACTCTTGGCCACATTGAATCCCTCCATCAACTCATCATCCATGGACTTTGTGAGCAGATCTAGAGTCCGTAATTCTACATCAATAACTCTGTGTGTGTGTGTGTGTGTGTGTGTGTGTGTGTGTGTGGTGTTCATATATATGGGTAAATGTGTGTATAAATCCATGTGCACTTGTATGCATGTGCATGTCAAAGTCAGAGACAAATTCAAGTTTCATTCCTCAGGTGCTGTCTATTCTTGTTTACAACAAGACCTCTTATTGACTTGAAACTTTGCCAAACTGGTCTAAGCAGTGAACTCCCGGGGCCCACCTATCTCTCTCCCTTCTATCTTGCTGTTGCTGGGATTACAAGTGTGGACTACCATGCCTGGTGTTTTTGAGGTCAGTTCCAGTGGCTCTGACTCAGATCCTCACATTTGTAAGGTAATTAATTGCTTTACCAACTCTGTGGTCTCCCTAGCCTTCCACAGCCCTTCACAAGAGCTCCAGCTACCTCACTCCAATGTTCAGCCCTTACTCAACATGCCTAACAATTAGAATGTATTGCATAAATCTTTGTCAAGTGGAACAGTGGGGAGATACCTTTGAAGCAGCAGCAGCAGCAGCAGCAGCAGTAGCTTGGGGGCTTATTTTAAATTGGAATGACTAACCACAAGTGCGAAGGAACAGCCGCAGCCTGGAGAGGGATTCTGAGGAAGGGGTGTTTGGGAGCAGCAAAAAGAATGACTCAGACGTCAAATGATGGGGTGCAAGCTGACAGACTTGTAGTCTGCTTAAGATGGCTCCCTAGACAGCTCTCTATAGATAGCTCTTGGCTCTATAGTCTGCTCAAGAGAGCTTTCTGCTTAAGACAGCTCTCTGCTTGAGACAGCTTCCCTGCTCCAGACAGTTCCCTGCTTGAGACAGCTCTCTCATGCTAGGAAAACAAACAAACAAACAAACAAAAAGAAAAACAAACCAAACCAAACCAAAAAACCCCTAAAAGCTCTCTGGACAGCTCATGGGTTTTCCAACCAAAGTCAGAAAAGCTGCTACAAAAAAAATTATTGGATTTACAAAAAAATTCTAAAAGAGCTGTGTTCCCTCTCTAAGCAGTTCTTTTGGTAGCTACTAGAAAAAAATAAAATCTCAAAGAGCTATGTTCTCTCTCCAAGCAGTTCTGAGGAGTTCTCTTTTGCAATTCAAAGCCCAGTCTTTTACTTACATATCAATTCAGCCATTTACTCCAGGTTCCCTTTTGATATTCCACAGATTAACATTTTATGATCTTAGCCCCTTGATTCTTAGAAAAAGACAACCAGTACATTTTTTTTTAACATGGCAAATGAATTTAGAGATCTGCCTGCCTTTGTAATCACAAACAATAAGCTAGCTTAATGGGATCTGGCTCTGGAATCACTATTCCCACCATGCCTATACCAGGCTCTGCGCCAGGCTGACCTTGAACTCATGAATCTGCCTGCCTTTATAAACACAAACAATAAACTTAGCTGGGTGGGATCTTTCCTTTGATCACCATGGTCCAAATCTCTTTATCTCCTTCTTTAATATCTTTCTGACAAGCTGGATCATAGGGCAGCTGCCTTTGTTCTTTTAGGTCTATGTAGCCCCTCATATAATTCTTATATATAGTATATATAAGAATTACATTCTTATATTTTGCATAGATGAGAAATTATATATTTTTGAACTCATGTTTTCAGCATTCTTTTCCATAGACTTAAGGGCTGTCATGAAGGTCACACCATTCTACCATTTTGCTGAGACATTAGACAAACCCTCCCCTCCCAGACTCATGCTATCTCTGATTATCATGGAGTCATTAACCTTGGCAGAGAAAATATTCCCCAATAACCTTGGCAATGGAAATATTTCCTGAAGGAGGAACATGAAGATATATAAACAAGCCTTACACTCAACAGCTGTCAACATTAGTGGAGGCTACACCCTTGTGGCTCTGTTCCAGGAACAGAAACCATGTCACAGGGTTGATTCCATGACCATGTAGGACTCAGCACACAAGGTAAAACAATGTAAAAATCATGTCAGTAGATAGCCTGTGACAAGACATGTATTTACAGCTTGAAAGCTAAGATGGGAAGATGAAAGACTGCATGCTATCTTTGATCTCAGCTAAGGATGTATGTTGGGCAAATCAGAGTATTCAGTGCTTCACAAATGTCCATGAACATTCAGGGGTGGTGGCATATTAGTTTAGGGCTTACAAATTTTCATGAATGGGTAAATCCATTACATACAGAATCTATGAATAATGACTATCAACTGTATTTCTATTGTAGCATTTATTACTCTGAATTGAAGTGATTCCTGTATCCTTTCTTCCATTAGAATCTAGTGACTACCCAGTGAACAACTCGAAGTGTTAGCATAGACCTGAAACAATGTCAATGACACACTAACCCGGAGAGATTCTGCTGTATGGTTTTTCCATATGTGCTTTCCCATAAAATGAATGTGAGACTCCTGTATCATTGTTATTCCTAATGTGCAAGTGGGAGACTCAAGGCTCAGCAGTGATGGCTCACAGGAACATCATTAGCATTGAAGCAAAGGCTAACTTAGAAACCCACATGCTTAATGACTATGGTATCCTGTCTATGAATTTTAAATTGTTTAGAGAAATCTCTAGAAAATACATGGCCTTCTTATAACCAGCTGATCAGCCTCAGAAGCAGGTAGTCAAGTAGCCTAGCAAGAGAAGAGGGAAAGGGCTTCTTGAGAACTCTTGGAAGGTCTAGCAGGGAGGATAGCTACATGTACACCGTTGACTGAGGAAGTGTCTGTCTCTCAGGAAAAGTCCATCCTCTTCCACCTAACATGAAGCTTTGGGAAGATGCTCATGAGTGGTGAAAGAGGAAGGGGACACCCGCCTAACCTGCAAGATCAGCCAGTCCTGACAATCAGTAGGGTGATAGATGTGTCAGACGATTCCCTCCTTCCCATGGGTAAAGGAGCTTCCAGGAGGAAGTGACTCTTATGTATGGCCCTCCATCACTGACATCACCCATTGACTTAAGAAGGTGACTGATCAAAATCTTATGCGGAAGGAGGTATTTTCCGCTCATTGGAAAATAAGACTTATACTTAGCTGTAGTGAATGAATCACCCAAACTGGACATTTTTATGGTTTGGTTGTAAAGTGCCCAGCCCTTTATATGTTTGAACCATTTTGGAGACGGGTAAATCTTTAGAAGATAAAACCTGGCTAAAGGAATTGAGTCTCTGCAGACAAGCATTTAAGGTTATGGGGTAGCCTGGCTTCCTGTCCCAATTTGGCTTTCCAGTCCACAGAAACATGAACAGGAAGCCTCATGCTCCTGCTGCCACAGCCGAAATCCACCCCTGCTGCCATGTCTTTCCCAACATGATGTTTCATCGAACTGTGCACCCAGATAAATCTTTTCTCCCTTAAGTTGCATTTTTGACAGCTATTTGGTTGCAGCAACAAGCAAAGTAAGTCAAGAGATAGTGGAATGGGCAGAATTGGAATATAGCGGACCCCAACAGCAATAGAGAGAACAGTGAATTTGGAACCCAAGGAGATATGATTCAGTATGTGAAGATCATTAGAAAAGCAGTCTGATGTCTGGTTGTGTCAAAAGAATGTGACTGTGTCTCAACCACACAAGAGCATGAAGAGTCATTTGGTCACATGAAAGAAGCCACATGGAGAAGACACCTCTGTGATTGTTCCCCATATCTTAAGAATGTGTTGCTTGAACCAGGCCAAATCTCTAGCCATTGACTTATCCACAGTGATTTGGTAGATGTTGTGCCCAGTATTGAACCATGGGGAGATGGCTGTGTGTTTGGGGGATGAAGAGCATGAAGAGAAATATCACTTTGGCTTCAGGGACATCCATTGTTCTCGAAGCTAGAGTACTCTTAACCTCTCAAAGCTCTATTTGTGCCTAGAGTGTCCAGCTGTCAACAAAGCTGTGGTTAGCTCCCAAGCCCAACTGCTTGGTAACCCCGTTTGAGTCCTCTTCATGGTGACAAGAGACAAGGAGGCCAGCTTAAAATATCTGTGCCTGGGAGGAGACGAGGGTGTCTCCAGTGAGAGCTGTGTCCATAATTCAGAGCAGGTTGTCAGTCCTTTCCAGGAGCAGAAAGGACAGACTCTCCAGAGAGGGGCTGCTGCCTTTGCACACATTTTTATGCCCCAGGGAGTGCTGGACATTTGACTCAACTGCCTCACGTAAGATAACTAGAGTGATCTCTGGTCTCCCCTAATGGCCTACCTGCCTGGCATTACTATGATGACTTCATCTTGGGAAAGAGCCAACCCTCTCCCTTCCTCCAATTTCTCAGGTTATGTAGCCTCTTCAAGGTCCACATCTCTACTCTCTCCCATCTAGGGACGCTGCAGCTTTAGCATAACCCTAGCATGCCGGCTACTGTGTTTCTCTTAAACAAATTCTCTCTTGATTCTGGTGTGTATTAGGTCTGGTTTTTCCCAAGACTGTTTATGCATAAACATGGTTGATCAAAATGATAAAGTGACTGAAATCTGTCTCTATTAACTCCACAGCAGCCTGAGTTTTAAATTTTCCTCTAGATCATTACTACTGAGTTATAATAGCTCCCTCCCCTTCCCTCTCCTCTCTTCTCTTCTTCTCTCTTCTCCTCTCCTTTTCCTCCCTCCTCCCTCTTCAATAGCAATAGGTTTCTTTTATGATCTGGGGTACTGTATCCTAGGACTTCCACTATCAGAAAAGTGCAAATGTATATGAGGCCCAAATAAAACTGGGCCTTCTAGAGTCAACTGCACCATTATTGCTTCAAATGAAACAAAGAAACAATCTCTTATTCCAGAAGCGCCAACAAATACTGCAGATCTGGAGACTTCAGTGTGCCCTGTTTCTCAAAACATAAAGACGTCTTAAAGCTGTCTTGGAGTCTCTCCCATTCTACACGGTAGCAGGTACTTCCTGCTTTACCTCTCTGGTTTTCTTTCCTTATAACTTTTTGCACGTGACATCCTTAACTCCTTAGAGCCCCCCCTTTCTGCCTTTGTATTTTTCTCTCTGCCTCCTCCAAGTCCTGTGGTCCCCTTAGCCCTCTTCTTCCTCTTAACCCCTTCCTTCTCCACTTCTCTAAAGTTCCTTCTTTCAAGCATCTTATCACAGCAATGCAAAAAGTAGCCGATACAAAGGGAATAGTCACAGATGTGAGGTGTAAGTCACTCTCACAGACGCAGAAGTAGCTGATAGAGTGGCAATACCTCAAGAAAAGTGAGTCCATGCTGGGCTCCTCCACTACCACACTGCTCTTGGGCATCTGTCAGGAGAAGGAGGTGTGTTTTGCCCCATCCAAATCCTCAGCTTTTTAGAGGTGTACCGATTGAGACAGTCGAGCGAAGAAGGATTAATTTTAAAGAAAGCATTCCTGTGTTCTAAGCAGTGAATGCACTGCTAGGGTTCCATGCCCACTGTTCTCCAAACCTGTTCAGGTCACGGCTCCAGGCTCACAGCTGCTCTATCGTTGCTTCTATTTGCCCATGTGTGCCCTGTCGCTTTAACCTGACTTCAGTATTAGCATCTTTTTATACATGCTACTCACTTCATTTCAGAGAGACCCTCATCTAGCCTCTCCCTTCTCTATGCTATGCTAAGCAGCACCTTCTCTAATTCCTATTGGATTATAAGCAAACTGTCAGTTCTTTACAAGCAACAAAATGCATAAAGTTATTAAAACATTCCTTGTATAGATAAATGAAAGAATGAATTAGTGAAGATTTTTTAAAAGATTATGCTGTATATCTATGCTTTCATCAATTAAAAAAATAATAATTTTGCTGAAATTCCCCACTGACATTGAGTCAATACACTGAATAAATTTATTTCCTTTTTTTTTGCAGTCTAAAGATTTGCATCTTCCTCGAGTTCTAGAAAATTGTCTTAGTGTTCTTGTTATGCATCCTTTCCTAACATCTGACTATCATCTCAGTCTGAACACCATATATATATGTGTGTGTGTGTGTGTACATACACATCATATACATATACATATAATTACATATACATATACATATAATGTTAGAGTAGAGCTTTTTGCTTGAGCATCTCTAACTTCATTTCAGTCTTCCATACATTAACCTCCTTGTATTCAGGATGATTTCTGTATATGTTCACGATAAACTGTCCTGTAAATCAAATAAGCCCCACAAGAGGAAAGTTTATTTCTTGTCTATGTCACAGATCACTGCAGGCTGCAGAGCTCTGGGTAGAGGGCTCAAGGCCCCTTCTTCTCTTGATGGTGCTGCTATCACTATGTGGGAGCCACAGCCTGCAGGGAGGAGGATGGGAACCCAGGGTGTGTGGTGGCCAGGACTACCATTCACTTCCTCCCTCAGCTCATTCTTACTTCCCCAATCTCAGTGCCACGACATCCAGGAAATAGCATTTGCTTGTGTGCTTTGGAGAAGAAACGCAGGTGACGAGTGTGTAACCAGACTTCATCATATTCGCTTAACTCTTTCTTCCAATAAATTTATTCTCTTTTTTTTTCTGATGTAGCCTGCTAAGTTTTAATTCCATTTTCTATCGTTTGGAACATATAAAGTTTAATAGCCTCTTATTTATCCAAGAATGATATTTTCTCACTTGTGGCTAAGGGTTCTAAACACATTTGTTTTAAGCCTGATAACAAATTGCCTCATTTATTTCTGGTTCCTTAGATGTAATGTGTCTCGTTTGTTGGCTATGCCAACCAGCTCTTAATAGTGTAGATATCATGATGTGCTTTGTAATTTTTATTTGAAAACCGATCATGCATGGGAGTGTTTTTCCTACGCTGGACCTGTCTGTTGGATGCTTTCAGAGTTGCCTTGGACAGACCCTCTGGGATGCCAACACTGAGCCAGGTCTTTGAACCAAGGACTAGACATTTTGCGCCACTGTAGAACACTGTGTTTGAGTGATACACCCATGCATAACAAAGACATTATTCCCATTTTTATAACATAGTCATTGTTTCCTATTGTTCCAGAAACATGATCACCAAATTTTGAGATAGCCCCATGTTCACTTGTGGAGAGCTTGGGCCTAGCCCATCTTTTTACACTTTCAGAGCAGAAGCAGGGCTCTGGCTTCTGCTTCTCATTCATTCCCAGGGAGCTTGGCCTGCACATCTAGTTGGCCCCACTTTTTTTTTTCTTGTACTGCGTGTCTCAGTTCCTGCCACCTTTTTAGAAGGCCTGACCTACTGTTTCACACTGAATTAAGTGTGCTACCGTCTCGGTCACCTGGCACACACATACCCCATCACAGTTATCCGTGTCTTCTCGACTAGACTGTAAGAACTTTGAAGGTAGATTTTATGCCCTATTTATCTTGCTGCCCCCATGCCCAGCACAATGGCTGTAGACTGAAGATGCTTAATACTGAAGAAATTAAATTTGAGATGTTTTAGGACCTCTCGAGAAATCCACTTTTAACCGTAGCCCAGAAAATGAGTCCCTAGTCCTACAACATGATGTATGTGGAAGATAATTTACAGGCATAACCAAAAGGCATGTATTTGGACTCTGAACGGTGCTCTGGTCTGCCCGCTTGTATGGTAACTTGTGCAAGGCCTTTCGTTTGCTTTCACTTTGCTCTTTTGAAGATATAATTGCTTCTTGGTCCCATATTTCTATTGCTCATTACACTGTTCCATGCCATTTCATTCTGAAAATAAAACAAAATAGGATATTTAAAATTAATGGTGCAAGGCACGGTTTTTGTCTCCCCCTCTCTCTTTCTCTCTACCTCTAGGCAGAATTAGCAAATGACTTGAACACAAGCCATTCTTTTTACTGGAAGCGTCTGGGTTTCATTAGGGTAAGAGAAATCACTGGTTAGAAGGAGAGAGGCCTCAGAGCATCTCCGCAGAGTCACTAAGGTGTTCGTCTACCCCTACCGCCTCCACCCCACCCTGGCAAACTCATGATGGCTGCTTCTGCTTTAATGCAAACTGAAAAGTCAATCCAATTTCTCCAAAACCAGGTAAGCAAGAAGGTGGAGTGAAGTTTTTAAAGTGTTGACAGAGTAGATCCATCAACCTGTAGAAACTCTCGGCAGAATTTTTCTTCAAAAGCAAAATCAATTGTCAGGAAAGCAAAAAATGAGAGAGGCTGTTATGAGTAGATCTGCCTTCAAGAAATGCTCAAAAAACAAGGTATGGTAGTGCATAGTTTTAATCCTAGTACTTGGGAGACAGAGGCTGGTGGATCTCTGTGAGTTGGTGGCCAGCCTGAGAGTAAGTTCCAAGACATCCAGGGCTGCATAATGAGACACTGTCTCAAAAATAAATAAATAAATAAATAAATAAATAAATAAATGTAAATGAAGAGTTTTCTTCCATACTCAACCTCTCCCTCTCTCCCTCCTTCTCTCTTGCCCTCCCTTCCTCTCTTGTGTGTTCTTCCTCTTCTTCCCTTTTTCCTCCTCCCTTTCTACCTCCTCCTCCCCCTGCTCCTCCTTATCAGTCAGCAAGGTTTTAACTTATTTCTGAGACTGGCTTGGAACTCACCCTGTAAACTAGGCTGACCTCAGACTTGTTGTCTGTGTCCTGTCTCAGCCTCCTGAGTGCTAGGATTGAAAGGATAAACCACTGTATTAGGCCTAAGACTTTTTTTTTCTTAACCTTAGTTGGTCTAATGGAAAACTGTATAAAACCACACTAAAAGTACGTTTGAATATACATATATATATTAATGTTTGTATATAAACGACGCTATTTATATCAGTGACTAAAGTGTTGGGAGCTCTTTTACTTCTCTGAAGCAGAAAAAAAGAAAAAGTTTGCCTGCCAGGCAGAGTCAAGGCAGGTCAGGGCCTATTGACAGATTTCCTGGCCTACTGAGGCATGAACTGATAAGAGGAGGTGCACCTGAGACTCAATGCTAGGGGCTGAAGACTCTGTTGACCTTGGTGGAAGGAACAGAGAAGTTTGGGGGTGGGAACAAAGGTCTTGTGTACATTTTAGCAAAATTGTTTCTGTTAGCTTGAGGCTTTGCTTCTCACAGTACTATAATATAAGGAGGCTATGAGAAATTACAGTTTCTGCTGACATGGTATAGACCTGCAGCCCTCCCATATCTGTGTCTTGCATCTTTTTTCTATCTTTCCTATAATCAGCCTCACTCCCCCTCAGAGGACTGTTCAATTTTGTACCAGCAGGACCAGTATACACAAGGCAGGGGAAGAACTATTATTACTTAGTTATAAGCTGGTTGTACTACCCATAAGGTAAAATAGTTCTATAAGGAAGTAGAATTTGACTAATTGAACATGTACACTGCAAACTCTAATGTGATGACTAAGTAGAACTGATATACAAAAATGAAAATGAAATAATATCAAGTGATCAGGCAAACTCAGAAAAGACAGAACACAACGGAACAAAGAACAAGAGTAATGAGTAAGAAATACTAACAAAACAACAAAACTCAATACAACAATATCAACAATCATTGTGAATGCCAGCAGCCCAAATGCAGTCAATGGACAATTAAGAATCTGTAGTCAAGGATCAATAAGAGAAAACAAACAATATGCTCTTTATGACAAACCCACTTTAATCATAAAGTCACAGAGATGAAAATGAAATGGGTGGAGAACGATCTACCGTGTTAAAGCCAATCACGACAAAGTAGAACAGTGCTGATTTCAGAAGGTAACCAGTGAAGATGATTATTACAAAGATGAGCTAAAGTTGGCAGTTCTTGAATGTCACAGTTCTTAATGCTTGTGCACCTGAAAACGGGGCATCAAAATACATGCATGAAGTGAAAGGAGGAACTGGAGAGGTAGCCAAGCTCTTCAGAGTTCTCACTGCTCTTGTAGAGGACCTGAGTTCAGGTTCCAGCACTCATATCTGCAGGCTCATGGGGATAACTCCAGCTCTATAGGGATGTGATTCCCTTTGCTGACTTCTTGTGGATACCTGCACACATGCTCATACACATAAACACACACACACACACACACACACACACACATTTTTAAAACGAGAGACTTTCAAGGGAAAAAAAGATGAATCTATGATCATAGTTGGTGATTTCAACACCCTTCTATCAAACATTGATACAGCAGGCAGAAACATCAGTATGAATTTAGTTGAACTCAAAACACTGTCTATTGGCTGGATATAATGGGTAGCTATAGTTTACTTGGTTCAACATGGCAGGGTCTATATTCTTCTCAAAATCACATAAAGTATTCACCTAGACAGAGTATATGCATTTTAAACAAATATAGAATATGAATCCCACAGACTCAGCTTTTATACCACAATGAACTTAAACTAGCTATCAAGAAAAGAAAAACAACTGAAAAATCTCAAAATTCTTTGAGGTTTAAAAACCACATTTATTAGAAAGACAAAGTTCAGTGACTTAATCTCAAGAGAATAAAAAATCAACAGGCAGTGGTGGCGTACACCTTTAATCCCAGCACTTGGGAGGCAGAGGCAGGCAGATTTCTGAGTTTGAGGCCAGAGTGGGCTACAGAGTGAGTTCCAGGACAGCAAGGGCTACACAAAGAAACTCTGTCTCAAAACAAACAAACAAACAAACAAACGAACGATCAAACAAGTTCAAACTGAATGAAAATGAAAACACAACTTACCAACTTGTACAGGATGCATCAAAAACAGTACTAAGAGGGAGATCATTAGGGAAAAGTGGGGTGGAGGTAATCTCACCACAATTAAGCTTTTGCCTCTGGAAACTATGAGAATATCAAATTAAACTCAAAGTTCATAGAACAAAAGTAAGAAAAATGAGAGCACTATTAACAAGGACTATCATGGGCCACTCTGCCTACAAACTGGTGACTAAGAGAATACTGACTCATTCCTTAGAAACCACAGTCTGTCAAGATTCACTCAAGAAAAAAAATAGACGCTCTGAAATGGGCTCATATCTACAAAGTAAATTTAATCAATAGTTAATAACAGACCTGTTATGAAAGAGTCCACTGGTGAATTCTACCAAATTTAAGGAGGAAATTTTACCAAATATCCTATATACTCTTCCAGAAGCCAGAAGCAGAGGGGAAACTTCCTCACATGTTCTATCATCCATCATCACCTTAGCTACAGAGCCAGACAAAGGACTTACACAAATATAAAACTATTAACCATGGCCACCCATGGAAGACAAATGTAAAACCCACATTTTGAAAAGCAAAAGCCAACAATAAAAAAAAAAGATTATGTAATATGGCCAAGTGAGATTTATCCCAGATATGCAAAGCTGGTTCACAATTTAAATATCAGTCCATCATATCAACAGGGTAAAGGGGAAAAGAGTCATATCACCATATTAATAGATTTTTAACAAATGGATAATGAGAAAAACTTTTAGCAGTTAGAACTAGAGGGATAGGTCTTTAACTTGATCCTGTCTATAAAAACCCTACAGATGAATGTCTTACTTAATGGTGAGAAACTAGCCTTGTTCACACTGCAGTGTGAATACCAAGTGGGCATCCAAGTGTGAAGAAAGCAGTCGTGATACAATTCCTCTGCTCTTCCTGAATGTAAGCTGAAATAGATCTCAGAGCAAAATGCAAAACCAGGATGCAACACAAGGGGAAGTCTGGGCGACCTTGAGTTTGCCTTGACTTGTTGGAAGTGACATAGAAAGCACCTACGGGAGCAGCCTGCATGGCCATTCCATTCGTCTTGAGATCTCACGTGGCTCTTAGTTCTTCGCTCTCCAAAGCACGACGAACTCTGTTCTCTTCCTTGTGTCTCCCTGTCCACCTCCAGGGACCCGGAAGTCCTGCCTGTAGCCCATGGCTTTCTTTACTGACAGATCAAGAACCAATTGGGGAACAGGACCTTAGCAGCAGAACTGCACCCTACAGTGAAGGACCCTTAGAACTCAATAAGAAGAAGCAACCCAATTAAAATGAGCCAAGGGGCTTAAGCTGTAGATCTGCAAAGAACTCAGATGACAGCAAATAACTAGAAAAGATGCTCCAGACTGTGTCATTGGGGAAATGCAAACTAGAACAGTAATGAGCGGAGCCCAAACCCAGAACCTAGGACCCTGATGGCATATAAGGTGGGTGACAGTGAACGTTCTTGGTCAGAGCTGGCAGGCATGAAAGGGCCAAGCCATTTACAAGACAATCAGCAGGCTCCAACTACTCTTAGCAGGCAAGTAGTGCCAGCAACTGCACTCTGGTGTTTACCCCATGAGGAAAATGAGTTTCCTCATAAAATCCTGCATATGGATGTTTATGGCATCTTTCTTCATCATTTCCCACACTTGGAAGTAGCCAAGGTATCCTTTAGTGGACCACTAAAAACATTTTAGTATATCTGGGCAATGGGGAAAAACTAAAACACATACTACTGTTTTTGGGTGTAGATCACAGGTAAAGCATTTGCCTAGCATATTTGAGACCTGGTGTTTAATACACCACACACACACACACACACACACACACACACACACACACACACACACCCCATATACAAAATTAATAAATTGAAGAAACCAATCTGAATAGGTTATATCCTATATGACTCCAAGTATTTATGTTTCTAGAGGAGGTAAAGTATGGTCGCTTTTCATTTCTCCCTCTACGTTGGAGATGTCTTTCCCCAGGTGGCCACAAGATGGCTGCCAGCAGCTTTCGGTAATCAGGCACACTTTCGCAGACTGAAGATAAAAGGTCCCTAGGTTGGTTTGTAAGGAAGAATAAGGATGTTCTCTTCCAGACTCCTGAGGAAACGTGTTTGTCATCTACATCCATGGGTCCTGTGCTCTTCCTTCACCAGCCACGGGGTCGGAGGGCTGTGCGGGTTGCTCATTTCTAGACCTGAGTGTGGAGTCAGTCTCCATCAAGACTTCCCCCGTCTCACAAATCCAAGGGTCCAGAAAGATGGCTCAGCAGGTGAAGACCAGTCCCACCAAGGCTGATGGCCTGGATTTAATCCCTGAGACATACTTTGTCCTCTGACCTCCACATGCATGCTGTGGCCGGTGTGTCTTCCCATCCCCTAACTCCAAATAAATAAATGTTTCTCTCTATAATTAAAGAAACTGTTCAAGAAAAGTCTCTCCAGGTTCTTTCTTTTTTTAAGGCATGGTCCAGCCCCAACCTCCTGGCAAGGAACATATGTAGCAGATGTGCAGTTCAGTCTTCATATGGTCTTCATGTGCATCCCCCAACAACTGGAGCGTGTCGGAGGAGTTGTCCCTAAATCTGTTGCCTGTCTGTGGATTCAAGTCCTCTGAGAGCAGCCCTATCTGGTGTCAATGAGGATGCATCTAGTCCCGCAGAAACTTGATGTGTCAGAGTGGGGTGATACCCAGGAGGAGTCTTCCCCTTCTCATGGGAGAAGGGATGGGGTTGGGGGAGGGGCTGTGCAAGGTGGGGACCAAGAGGAGGGTGAGCTGAGATCGTGTTATTAATTAATTAACTAATTAATTAATTAAAATATCCCTGTTAAAGTTTATAGTATGAAATTTAAAGGTGCATTTTTTTTCTAACCAGGATAGCTCCCAAATAATTGAGTCGAAGGCCTATTGATTTATAAACAACAATAACAACAAAAAAGATTCTCTGTGTGAGGGAGGGAAGGACACCAAGTGTAATCAGGGTCCTGAATTGAGGAACTGGGTGCCTTGTGTTCAGATCAGCATACTTCCTCTGGAGAGAATCATTTCCTCTTTTCCTTTCTCTGACCTTACAGGGGGAGACTTAGGGGTAAAGAGGCAAAAGTGTAGGGGAAGTTCAACCCTGTCTAGTTCTAGGGGGCTGAATGCAGCGTCTCCTGTGAAGGACCGGTGCGCATGCGTACGAGTTCCTATTTCTTCTTCTTCTTCTTCTTCTTCTTCTTCTTCTTCTTCTTCTTCTTCTTCTTCTTCTTCTTCTTCTTCTTCTTCTTCTTCTTCTCCTTCTCCTTCTTCTTTTTCTTCTTCTTCTTCTCCTCCTCCTCCTCCTCCTCTTCCTTCTTTCTCCTTCTTCCTCTGTCAAAAGTAAGCCATCTGATTAAAGCTGCCTACTTACGACGTGCTTTGGTCTCTCCAAATGACAACTCTAGCTTAAAATAAACATGTCTTGGGCTAGCAAGGCAGCCTCATGAGTAAAAACATGCCTGCCGCCAAGACTGATATCCTGAGCCCAGTCCCTGGGACCCACATGATGAAAGTAGAAAACCAATTCCCTCAACACAGACACACACACCACCACCACCACCACCACCATACCACACCACACCACACCACACCACACCACACCACACCACACCACACAGGTGAGGAGGAAAAGACCAGGGGTTGGGGAGAATGATTTGAAAATATTAATACAATTAAAAAAAAAAGAAGTCATGTCTTGACTCTGCCCCTGCTCTTCTGGTTCTTCTCTTCACGCCATTGCTTTCACCCACCCATGCCCTAGCCCCGGAACGGTCTTTGTGTCCACTGCTGTACTGTCACTTTCCGGTGACACCTGTGACACGATAATCATCACTCAAATTTAAAGTTCTAGTCCTAAGTTTTCATTTACTTATTTTTTTATGTGTGAGTGAATGTACATGTATACGTGCATGAATGTGTGGTGTGTGTGTGTTGTGTGTGTGTGTTGTGTATGTGGTGTGTGTGGTGTGGTGTGGTGTGTGTGTGTGTGTGTGGTGTGTGTGGTGTGTGTGGTGTGGTGTGTGTGTGTGTGTGGTGTGTGGTGTGTGGTGTGTGTGTGTGTGGTGTGTGTGGTGTATGGTGTATGTGGTATGTGTGTGTGTGTGTGGGGGGTGTGTGTGGTGTATGTGGTATGTGGTGTATGTGGTGTGTGTGGTGTGTGTGTGTGTGTGTGGTGTGGTGTGTGAGCCCCAAAGGCATATTCTTATCTCTCCTCTTCCAAGTCTTTTTTTACTTCACCTTTTAAAGTTTTAGTCCAGATTGGTCTCAAATTCATGGTGATCTTCCTGCCTCAGGCCCCGAACAAGTTCACCTTTTTTTTTTCAAGACAAAATACTATTTTAATAGCCTCTCTTAAAAAGTATGTCTGAGCAAGACACCAGGGCACATACTTCAATCCCAGTATTCTCAAGGCGGGGGCAGGGGACGGAGGCGGAGGCAGAGGCGGAGGCGGAGGCGGAGGCATCTCTGGCAGTTCATCACCAGTCTGGTCAACATAGTGAATTCCAGGACAACCAGGACTACCTAGACAGACCCTGTCTCAAACATTTAAACAATGCACCTATCACAATTGAGACACACACACATACACACATGTATATGCATCAGTATACATGTTTATATATGTTTCTCTCTCTCCACACACACAAACTAGAGAGAGGAGAGAGAGAGAGAGAGAGAGAGAGAGAGAGAGAGAGAGAGAGAGATTCTCATGGAACTCACTCTGCAGACCAGCTTGTCTTCGAACTCAGAGATCTACCTCTACCTCCCACGTGCTGGGATTAAAGGTATGCACCACCACACTTGGCTTCTATTGATATATTTTTAAGCACTGGAAACGATAGACAAAAAGATCTGTTTGCTCTTTCATTTGATATTATTTACCAACCCAATCATAAGAAGTCAAAGAACAGGGAGGCCTGCAGATTGAGTTCACCCCTTGTATTTTACAGAAGAGCAAAACAAAACAAACACTGACACACCCCTGCAATTTGTTGCCTATACCTGATGGAAGGCTGAAGTGGCCAGGATAAACAATCTCAAATAACAGTCAATCCCCTGCCTCTGAAGTGGGGTCCACAGGGAAGTTTCCCTAAGTTTGGAGAAAGTAGTGAGGGTATGTGTTTTATACGACAGTTTCCAGGATTCTACCACACCCCCCACACCTTGAGCCTAACTCTTCCATAACAAGACTTAAGGATTCGCCCTTTTAACCAATTCCCCAGGTGATCGGGTGATCCGTAAACACCGTTGAAAGTCACAATTATGGAGCGCTTGCATTGTAGATGACCCACAGGCAAATGTACAGCATGCAACACAATCAACTCGGGCTTCTGAGACTCGCTGGCCCACTGCTCACTTAGCCAAGACGGAGGTAGGAAGAGCAACCAGCCCTTAGTCTGAGCAGATGGCACCTTTAGTAGGCCTGTCCCACCCACAGCCAAACCAGTAGTGGGTAGATGTGCTTGGTCACACGACTTATAAGCATCTGCTATGATTTCTTCGGGAGGGCAGCAGAGAAGGGTTGAGCTGTGAGCGAGCAGAGGAACAGATGAAATAGCTCAGGAGAGGTTCAAGAGAGCTGTTGATACTATCAAAAAACAAAAAACCATACTGACCTAGTTAAATTAACAATCCCTTTATTCTTCCCAATGCATATGTTCTATATGTAGTCAGGTATAAAATTGCATGCCCACTGCAATTACGTTCCTCTATAGCTCCATTTTGGCCCTGGCCTTTATTAAAGCTCTTTGGGTATATTGTGGGGGAGGGAGGTGGAGAGAGGGAGAACCGTGGCAATCAGCTTCAAGCACTTCTATAAATGAGGTCATTATTGTATGAATGGCTAGCTGTGATATATTGGTGGGTTTGAAATCAATTTAATGGCAAGCACGTTTTGCTGGAGTAGAAAGGAACAAGATAGAAAATAGAAGAGAATGAAATAGACCAGCGAGCACTACTGTTAGTGTAGGTGTGTGTGCACCTACCTGCTTACAGCAAACCGACTGCAAAGTCTCCCATTTGTGGCCTTTAACGACTTTGTTGAGGTATGATTGATTTCACTTAAATGTGAAGTCTAAAAGTCAGAGAAACAGAAAGTGGAATGCAAGTTGCTAGGCCCTGGGAGAAAGGGAATCAGAGAGGTGTTGGTCAAAGGGGACAAAGTTTCACTTAGGCAAAATCAACGCAGTCTGGAGACCCACTGAATAACACCGGGCTAGACCAACCATACCGTGTTACGTTCCTAAAGCTTTGCGAAGGGAGGGCTGAGGAGGTGGCTCAGTTAGGAAAGTTCTTTTTTGCCTGCAAGCCTGAGGATCTGAGTTCAAATCCCTGGCACCCACATAAAAAGCAGGGCATGGTGGCATGCATCCCAGCGCTGAGAGGTACAGAAGGCAAATTCCTGGGGCACATTACCCAGCCTGACTGAATCAGGAAACTACAGTTACTCCACCTAAAAATAACGATAATAAGGTGGAAATGACTGAGGAAGATACTCAGTGTCAACCCCGGGCCTCCACACATGTGTAAACACACACGTACATGCACTTGTGTGAACTCACAGCTGTGAAGAGGATAGATGTTACATTGTTATTTGGACTCGAGAGAAAACTATGACCCTGGAAGTCAGGGTCAGAGTGCAGCTGAGTCCTTAGTAAAGGTCACTTCACTTCAGGTCTCCTAACCCCAAATCCTCTCTGCCTTCCAGCCTACCATCTCTGGGCATGCTTTTGGTCGTTGTAGGATTTCCATACAATTTCATTCCTAATGAATGAACATTGGCTTGTGTGGCATTAGTTGCTCTGCTACTGTACTGCTGGGGGTTTGGCAATTTCATTTGTAACTAACATAAATAATTCTGCTCCAAATATTCTTATAATTAAAGTTTTGTTGTTCTTATATGAATTACTTATATGGGATACATTTTCTGGCGTGATTCTTTTTTTTTGTGGGTCTACTATAGAAACTAACTAATTTATACTTCAGCAGTAATGATCTCCCAAGTCTCACTGGTGCTGGATTTTATCATTTATCCTTATACTTGTTTATCTGATATGTGTTAAATGGTCCTTTATAATTGTTTGCATTTGAATTTCTTTAATTAACTTTCGACACTTAGTGTTTCAAATGTTGGCTTAATGTCGGCATTCCTGATGTTTGAAACTGGCTATGTGTGTCCCAGCCCCTCTGGGAGCCTGGTTCAAATGAACTCAATATATTTTAGATTGCAACTTTAAATATGCTTCCATGTCTATAGCAAACAGAGTTTCTTATTCCCTTGCATCTCCTTTTTCCTCTTGATTTTGTGGGATTCCATTATTCCAAAGTTTTATCTTTTAATATCTTTGAACCTGTTATTATTTTTTTTACTTTGATAACTCTCCCACTCTTTACATCATAAGCAAGAATAGGTGTTGTAATAGTTTAAAAACACTGTTTCATGCTTTATAATGTGATTTTTAATTCTCCAGTACACAGACACAAAGTAGTTAAAATAAAGCAAAACAAAAACCCGCCAACCTCTCTTTCGTGGAGTGTGAGCACATAAGTTAAGAATCAAGTTTGGTAAGGTTTGTTCTGGTTGTTCTTCTCTTATTTCAAGACACATGCAACCCATGGTCTCTGACTTTTGTAGCTGAAACTGGCCTTGAACTCCTGATCCCCCTGATCTTCCTGATCTTCCTGCTTCCCTTCACCCCAAGTGCTGGGATTATAAGCATGGACTACCATGCCTGGCTCATTATAAACTTTTTACTAATACATTTGTTTAATCCTCCCCCCCCCTTTTTTTCTGGTGAGTTGTCCAAGACCAGTGTCATCTAAGAAATCATTAGAAATATAAAACCTGGGACTTCAAGATGGCTCCGTGGGCAACATATTGACAACTTGAGTTTGATTCCAGAAATCTGCATGGTGGAAGAAGAAAACCAACTCCTGCAGGTTGTCCTCTGACTTGCACATGCATGCTGTGATGTACACACACACACACACACACACACACACGGCATGGGTGGGGTGGGGTGGAGGAAGGGAGGAAGGCAGAAAGGGAGGGAGAAAACTTCAGGTACCACTCCATCCCCACTGCATCCATCGGGAATGGAGGGTGGACTACCACCTTGTTTTAACAAGCCCTCCAGGCAGTTCTGACACAGGCTTTTACTTGAATACAAACTCAACAGCCACAGTTGCACCTACTTCTAACTTTGAATTAATTAGTACTAGAAATCATCTTTCTTCGATAGGTGATTCCCCTGAGGTCTACAGAATAGCATTTACTCCGTTTATCAAAATACCCCGAGACAGTGCCCCTCCACCCCCATCCTTGTCGGCATAGCCAATTAGACGAGGGCGTCTTCATTTGCAGCCCCACTCTCAGCTCCCCTCCACTCCACACCCACTAGGACTTTCTACTTGTTAGGGTTTCTGTGAGGATGTTCTTCTGGGTGCCCTCCTGGGTTATTAGCTTTGTGATATTATGTGTATTTTTATCTTTGCTTATGGAGACTCTCTCACTATGCTTTCTCATTATTTTCAGCTCTCTGGGGTCTATCCCTGGTGGCTTCATCGCTGATCACTTCCCTTCGCTCAAGGTCACTTTTGATGCACTCTTCAATACTAATGTAGGCTGACAGAAGACAGCAGTCTTGAAATACTAAGTTTAAGACACCAGAGGAAAAGTTCAGAAACTTTGGTGGTAAAGGGGAACCCGCAGAAAATATCAATGTTGCTAACTGGGAATACATTGAACACTTTCAAAGGTCATGGTGTTGACGAGGTCAAGGAAGCCGCTGGGGTTTGGGTCCTAGATGTAGACACCCTAAAGTGGATTCTATTAGTCTATGTGGAGTTAATTGGCTTTCTAAAAAGGAAAAAAAACCCAACCCTGGCCAATTAGAGTCAGCTTCAAATATACCAAAAGTATTTGGAACAATCTTTCAAGTTACTCTCCCAAAGTTTCTTAAATTTTCTTGTTTAAGAAAATAGAATCTTTAAATCCTGGCTGTCAAGATGGATCAGTAGTAAATGCACCTTTGGTCAAACTTAGAAACCTAAGCTCGATTCCTGGAATCCACAGGGTGGAAGGAAAGAATTCATTCCCATAAACTGTCTTCTGATCTCACTCTGTTTCTGTCTGCCTGTCCATACATCCATTTGTCTGTCTGTCTATCATGTCTATCTCTTTTTCTCTGTTTCTCCTGTGCATGCACATACATACACATAAAAATAAAAAGAAAATATTGATATTGAGCCCCCTAAAGTGGGCATGCACAAACTATAAATTTCCACAATCTGGATGAAAACAAACACACCCAGGGAAACACTGTTCTGCCTCAAGGTGCTGGTCATGCTCATTTCTGGACACATCTCTCTGATGAACAGTGGACTCTGAAGTTACTGATTTCACCCTGTCTTTAAAATATTTTAAAATTTGCTATGTCAAAACACAAAAAGAAATGGGCAGTTGTTTTTTCTCTTCCTGTTTTGGACAAGACCACTATCTTCCATGACAAGTGCCTTTATTATCTGTATTAAATTTATATCTTTTCTTATAATATGGATAACAATCTCACTGCCATAGAAAATTGCCTATGTAACCATAAATGGTGGTATATGCATTTAATCCCAGCATTTGAGAGGCAGAAGTGGCTAGATCTCTGTGAATCTGAGACTAGTCTGGTCTACTAGTCTACATAGCAAATTCTAGACCAGCCAAGGCTACATGGTTATACCTTATTCCCAAAACAAAACAAAACAAAATTCTCTATTCTTCATCTATTTAACTGTGGTGGTTTAAATATGCTTGGCCAAGGGAGTAGCACTATTAGGAGCTATGTCCTTGTTGGAGTACATGTGGCCTTGTTGGAGTAAGCATGTCACTGTGGGGGGTGGGCTTTGAGACCCTCCTCCTAATTGCCTGAGAGATTCAGTCTTCTGATGGCCTTCCAAACAAGATTCGGAACTCTCAGGTCCTCCTACGCCATGCCTGCCAGGAAGCTCCCGTGCTCCCTGTCATAATGATAACGGACTGAACCTCAAAGCCAGTAAGCCAGCCCTAATTAAATGTTGTCCTTTATAAGAGTTGCCTTAGTCATGGTGTGTCTTCATAGCAATGGAAACCCTAAGACATCACCCCATCCTTTACTCCTGGTGACAACTGATTTTTTTTTTCTTAAATTGTCTCCATAGTTTAGCCTTTCTAAGAATGTTACATAATTAGACTCAACATATAAAGCCCTTCCAGACTGGCTTTAAAAAAAAAGAACTTAGCAATATGCATTTAAGTTTCTTCATGTCTTTTTGTGACCTAATAACCATTTCCAACTTGATTTTTTTATTATTGAATAATATTCCATTGTATGGATGCACCAAATTCTGTTTATACATTCACCCATTGACAGACATGTTAGTGATATCTGTATTTTAGAAACTAGGAATAAGTCTACTATAAAAAAAGTACATGTGCAAATTTTAATGTGTGCATATGTTTTCAGTTCATTTGAGTAAACAGCAAGAAGGGCAACTGATGTATCATATGGTAAGAATGTGTTTATTTCTTTATTTTAAGAAACTGTCAAATTATCTTCCGAAGTGGTTATACCATTTTGCTTTCCCACCAGCAGTGAAGGAAGGGGTCCCATTGCTCTATATTCACACTGACATTTGGTGTTGTCAGTGTTTGGGATCCCAGCCATTCTGACGGGCACAAATTCGAGCAGGCTATCTGCAGCTTCTCATTGTTGCTCTAACTTACACTCTCCGATGACACAGGATGTGGCCCACATTTGACAATGTTTCTATGCCATCTGTAGATCTTTTTATGGTGATTTATCTGTTCAGATATTTTGCCCATTTTTAAGTTGGGAGCATTTATTTTCTTACTGTTGAGTTTCAAAAGTTGTGTGTGATATAATTTAGATGCCAGATCATTATCAAATACATGTTTTGTAAATATTTTCTCCTAGTTTAAGACTTATCTTTCCCTTCTAACTGTCTTTCACAGAAAACTTATTAATTTTAATGAAGCCCAACTTGCTTCTATTTTTTTTTTAAATGGGACATGAGTTCTGTGTTGCATCTACAAAATCATCAAACCAGACATGGAAGTTCATGCCTGTAAACCTAGTACTGAGGGACTGTAAGACTCGAAGAGCCTTGCTCGAGAAGACCCCCCTCTTAAGGAGGCAGCAATCGATGCAAAATGCAAGAGGTTTAATGAGCTGACTAGTTGGGGTTGTCCTGCCCATGAAGGAGAGGGGACCATGAAGGGACATTACAGGCAGTTTTTATACTTTTCAGAGGCACAGGTTACATCAGTCAAGTTGCAGTTTAAGCCAATTGACTAACATCTATTGATCTTTAGATCTGCCTGGAATTTTTTGGAGGTCACGTGGCTATCAGCTAATACATTCTGTGAGGATTCTTATTCAAGAATGTCCCTTGGATGGAGAATGAAATACTGCCTATCCTTGACTCCAGGCCGGAGCAGGAAACTGTAAAGAGGGTGTGGGGCTAAAAAGGCCCTTAGGGTATCTTTAACTAAGGCAATTACAAAGACTGAATTCCTTCCCAGGTTGGTCAGATAATTCTTGGAACAAAGAAGGGGAGCGGTTGCTGGAGCCACAGCCATTACTTCTCAGGACTGAGACAAGACAGTCGAAAGTTCAAAGCCAACCCAGTCTATGTAACAAGACCTCATCTCAAACAAAACAAAACAGATCCAATGAAAACAATTTTTAAAAATCCAAAAGTTGTCATCAAACTTAAGTTTGTATAGACTGTTCTCTTACATTATCTTCTACAAGTTTTATAGTTTCACATTTAACTCTACACTCTGTCTTGAATCAATTTGTTTTTCTGTGAAAGGAGTGAAGATGTGGGAAAATTCATTCTTTCCCTTGTCAGTGCCCAGCAGTTCCAGCACTGTTTGATGGCTGAGAACATCATTTCTCCCTTGCATGCCTTTGTTCCCTTAAAAAAGTCAGCCGATGTGTGTAGATGGGTCTATCTCTGGGCTTTCAGTTTTGTTTCCTTGATTCTCCTGGGCCAGTCTTTCAACAACCCATTGCCTGGATCACTGTGGGTTTGTAATAAGTCTTGAGGTTGAATAGTAACCAGCCCCTCCCCCACCCCCAGTTCTATTCTGCTTTCCTTTCGCCTTTCCTTGTATATTCTGACAGTGCAGTGTAGAAAAGGTCCTTTAACTTACCCATTTGCAGATGAGCTGTAGGCTTCACACCGCTGACGATTTGTTCAGCATCATATGTATATCCAGATCTGTTGCTACTAACCCCCCCGTGTTTTCCTTCCTACCAAGTCTCCAGACAACAGACCAAGCATGTGTATGAACTAGCATCAAAATTGGTTTCTTAGCAAGTGCATGCAGCCTGTACACACAGCAGAGCCTGGTGCTTACCAGAGATGTGGAGGCACTGCTGAGCAACTTCCTGACAAAGCTAATAGCAAACAGTTAAGAGCAACAGGGAAATTAACAGCTTGTGATGTTGAGAGAGCTGGAAATGAGGATGCTGGTTGGAAATGAGGCTGATCTAGCTGTCAGTGTGTGTCTTCAGAAAAATTAAACCTGGCTTGTTGATCTATCATCGAAATCCTGAAAGTCCCAGGGGGTGTTAAAAGAGCTCAGTAGGCAAAGGTGCTTGCAGGAAAATATGATGTCTTGAGTTCAGTCCTCAGGACCCATTATATTACAAGGGGAAAACTGACTCCTGCAAACTGTCCTCTGACTTCCACAAACATACCATAGCATACATGCCCACGCAAACACACATGACACATAAATAAATGTAATAAGAATAAAAAGAAACAAAGAAAATTATAATAAAATACATCTGTAGTGGCTATTCCTGGTTGTCAACTTGACTATATCTAGAATGAACTCTGACCTGGATCTTGGTTTAGAGATCTTGAGGCATAGTGGCTATGAATCCTAGAAGATTAAGACAGGGAGATCTCTGAGTTCAAAGTCATCTGGGACAAAGCAAGTCCCAGATCCAGGTGTGGTGGCACACACCTTTAATCTGGGCTGCACTTTCTGCTGGAGACCTACATAAGGACATTGGAAGAAGGAAGATTTACTCTTTCTCTTCTTCACCTGCTTGCCTTGTGGGACTGAGCAACTGCTTGGACTTCCATTCACAGCTGCTGCTAACCATTGTTGGGAGTTGGACTACAGACTGTAATTCATCAACAAGTTCCCTTATTACATAGAGACTACCCATAAGTTCTATGACTCTAGAGAACCCTGACTAATACAATCCCCTGATCTTAAATCTCTCACTATTTCATGAGTATGTCTCTAAAGCTGAAGTGAGGGGATTGTTCTCAGGTCATACTTAACATGTGATACTGCTATCAACCTGAAGGTATGAACTTTTCCTTATTAGGAAACAATATAGGTTTGGAGAAGTATATGTGCTGTGTGGTAACTTCCTCTGAAATGAATTATTACCTCCTAGAAGGCGGAGGAAGGTTCTTAAGACACTGGTAAACAAAACCTACAAGTCTCAGGGAGCCCCAGAGACTTATAAGATTCCCAAGGTCCCTTCCTGAGGTCATACAGGAGAAACATTTCTGACTAGCCAAGATGCTGTAAGTGGTGCAGGGAGCTCCAAGGAGTTCACACAGCATTCAGAGTAGTTGCCTGTCACCCATGAGGGATGGGACTTGGAAATTATGCATCTGCCTTTCAGTCAGCTGTGCAGTAAGCCCTCACCTACACTCAGTAACTAAACCCAACAAAACACATTGTTCATCAAGATGGATGTTGGTGGAATCATGACTTTGGTCTATAAGCAGTTGATGTCTCCTCAAGAAAAATGAATGCCATATGACAAAAAGCAAGCATTCAGGGAGTCCTAAGGAGAAAAACAAAACCATGTATGCCTCATACACAGATAGAACCTACATTCGGTTTAGCATTTTCCTGTAATCCCGGTTGTATGCATATGTTCCAGGTTTCAGTGTTGCCCTGGTTCATAAGAGCGCACGTAGATTTCCCCTCCATCGTTCCCAAGACAGCCTTAAAAGTGACTCAAAGCTTCGTGAATCAGCTGCGGCCCTAGGGATTGGGAACCTAACCCGACTGAAGCAATGCGCTGCACAAATCTGTGTGAATGTGTGTATGTCAGCACTTTCTGTTACACTTTAATATTATTATCTTATCATGTGAATACTTCATAAATATAAATTTCAACAGCCACACTGTATTTATTACATTTATTTAGCATATAACTTCCTGTTTATTGAACTATTCTGCTAGAATTTTTTTATTATGATTTTATTCTAGTCCTACAGTGTGTGCATGTTTTCGTCCATACCTCAGATCTCAAACTTGTCCCTCTGTAAATACTTGGATGCTTTTTGTTTTAGGGGGCGGCCCTCTTCAACGATTGTGTTGTCAGTTTGTCAGAACATGTGTGTTTTTAACACATTAGTGCCATGTTCTTACTGTCTTCATCCAAACGCAATGCAAGACACTTATCTTGTCTCATTCTTGTCAATTTGTTTGTTTTTGCCCTTCTGGTAGCTCTTAGCCAGATATAAATATCTTTCCTTTACAAGTTAAGACAGAGTTATGGGACAATGGCCTTTAAGAAGAGATTCTTAAATGAAAACTAAACCAAAGAGCTGTCAAGAAACACCCATACAGTGTTGTCATTAATGAGAACCTGCCACCAAAACTTACCAATGGTTTTAGATGCATCTCTGCATAAAGATTACTAAAGTGCCCTAAAAAAAACTTCTTTTCCACACTCAAGAAGTTGAATTATCCCACTCCAAACATATAAATCAGAATACAAGAAAATCAGAACTAAATAGAAAAATGTGCAAGTGTCCCCTCCTATCTCTACATAAAGTTGAGTGATTGAATCCTTTCTTTGCCATTTTAATGATATTTTCTATCTAGTTTATCCAACTTTTTATGTAGTCAGTTGTATTGAGTCTTTGAAATCTTCCAAGACTATGACATTAACCGTATTTTTGTTAATATGTATACATATTGGGCTGATTTGAATAGGAATGTTCCCCATAGACTCATGTTTTTGAATGTTTGGTCCATAGGGAGTGGCACTGTTAGGAGGTAGGGCCTTGTTGGATTAGGCATGGCCTTCCTGGAGGAAGTGGGTCATTGTTGGGGTGGGTTTTGAGGTCTCTTATGCTCAAGTTCCACCCAGTGTGGCTTATGGTCACTTCTGCTGCCTGTGAATAAAGATATAGAACTCTCAGATCTTTCTCCAACACTGTATCTGCCTGCATGTCCCCATGACTAAATCTCTGAAACTGTAAGCCAGCAGCCAACCCCAATTAAATATTTTTCTTTCTAAGAGTTGCTGTGGTCATGATGTCTCTTTACAACAATAAAGCCCAAACTAACACACACACACACACACACACACACACACACACACACACACACACACACATACACACTCACACACACTTACACATACACAGAGTTTTAGGGTAGAGTAGATAACTGATTGCTAATTGATACAATTGCAGAGTGGCCAAGAAGTACAAATGCCTCACATGCTACCTACTGATAAAAATGTAGGCCTTGTTATAAGACAGGAAAACCATAGTCTACACTGTCTTATCAATAACTAAAAAAACCCTCAAAAAACTAAACAAATCAAATCTAGTGACCAGTATAAGCAATGACAAGATGAGGGTTGTTTTAGGTTAATAATTCAAATCAATCTCCAATTCATTGTGCTAACAGAATTAAAGAGAAGCACAATATGATTGTCTCTATAGATGATAAGTCAATAGCAAAATTCAATAGCCATTTACTATAAAATTCTCATCCAATAAAAGGAAATTTCTCCAGCAGATTCAATTTTAAAATATATATTTAAAAAATCTATACCTAGTATGAAATTGGCTAAATTGTAAATATGTCTCACTAAGACTGAAAACTGTATATTAGGTCTTTAAGATGTAATGGTCCATGATTCTCTGAAGAATGACACCCCTGACCCAAATAGTATGAAAATGCAAAGAGTGTTTTATTCTGCAGAAGTCCAGCATGCTGGGGTCTCCCCATTACCAAGATAGAAGACAACCAAGTGAATTTGAAGGCCTGATTTAAAGCACATTGGGGAATTCCGGGGTAGATGATCTGTATGATAATCTGTTGAGTCTACCTGTACAGACATTCCATTACTGGGTTATAGGAGCTGGAAACTTGCTGGGGGAGATCTGGAAACTGTTGCTGACCCACTGTCCTTGCCTCAGGCCAGATGGCAGGGCAGCTTCTGGGGCCTGGACTTGCCTGGAATTGTGAAGTTCTTAGAAACAGAAATTTAGGCCTAGTCTCCTTAACTGCCAATTTGAAGCGTGTTTTGGAATCAGCCTAACCTTTTCAAAGATTTGTTTATGTGCTGAGGGTGGTGTGTGTGTGTGTGTGTGTGTGTGTGTGTGTGTGTGTGTGTGTATGGATGGCTACAGAGGCCAGAGAAAGGTATCAGATTCCCTGGAGTTGGAATTACAAGCTGTTGTAAGCTGACTGATAAGGGTGCTAGAAACCAAACTTAGTTCCTCTGTAAATTAATACATGATTTTAACCACTGAGCCATCTCTTAAGGCCTGTATTATGGATCTTAGACAGTGAAGAAGTCAAAAAGAAAGAAAAGACAGACAGTTCCTCACCAACTGGTGACAAAGTGTTCAAATACCTGAACCTACAGAGGACAATTTGTATTCAAACCCATGGTTAATGTTGACAAAGCAGCTCCATTTTAGATTCTGACAAATTTCATGTATCTTAAGTTAGGTATAGCCTCAGATTCCTTAGATTGTGGCTTGTGACCCTAACTCCAAGTAGTGAAATGAATTGAAGTGAAGAATATCCAACTGATATTACAAGATTACTATTGAAGGAAATCTCCTCTACCCCTTTATTCATAAAGTGTATATTCCTTAATAGACATTAATAAGGGCTGGAAATATGGCTCAGTTGGAAAAGTGCTTGCCTAGCATATGTGAAGCCTTGAGGCTGTTACCTAGAATTGCTTTAAAACCATCCCTAGCACCACATAGAGCCAGGCATCTTAGCCAATGCCTGTCATGCTGCCCAACTCAAAAGGCAGATTGGAAGTTTAAGGTCATCCTCAGATCAACAGAGAGTTTTTCAGCCTAGGCAAAATAAGATTCTGTCTCACAGAAATAGACATGAAAAGTCAAGCTACAGACAAGGATAAAGTATTTGCAAAGGGTGTGTGTCTACAGTGCCTATGATAGAAAGAAGTGTCAAAGAACTCAGTTTCTCAAATCGACGAAAGACTAGAGCAAATACTTCACAAAGAAACATTATGACCCAAAAAGCACACAAGAAATGTTCCAATGTTATCAGTTATCAGAAAGTTGCAAATTAAAACTGTAGCCACAAGAAAACTAAAAGTAAAATGACTGATAATACTAACAAATATATTCTCATCTTACTAACAATGTCTATGAAAAATTATGTTGGGAAAGTTTTGAACACATATACACACATATACACAGAATTAAATATACAGCTACCCCTTCACTCAGCAATTCTACTCCTGTCTGGACGATAGAAATGCAACACATACACACAAGGTGATTTGCTAGTAGCAGCTTCATTTACATTACTTAGTGACTTAAGCGAATTTTCTACTACTTCATAGAAAACATAAATGCCCATCCACAGGAGTAGATAAATTAAGCCATGTTTATATCATTGAATCCTACTTAGCAGTAAAAAGGAATGAATTGTTAATATCTATACCATTGCACTGTGACACACATACTCATATACATACATATTGTTAGGGTTCAAAAATCACTAAAGGAAGATCCCAGACTCAAATAGTATGCAAGAACAAAAGAGTATTTATTCTGTAGAAACAACCAGCATGCTAGAGTCACCATTGCCTCAAGATGATGACCCAGACAAAGACATTCAAGCACCTTTTATAACAGAACCGCTTAATTGCTTCTGAGATAACAGACTTCTAAAACCAAGAGCACATACAAAGCATTTATAAATACCATTAACTGAAAGTTATAAAGAAGGAGCTAAGGATATACATCACAGGTGCAAGGACAGGAGATAAAATATTGACTGGGTTTATCTATACAAAACTTCAAGGACAACTTAGTTATGATTTTTAGCTCTCCATGAACCCTTAAGCTAGTAACAAATGATGAATGTTTAGCCAGATAATTACTCCTAGTGGATATGCATGTAGACATTCTCTGTTACGAGCCTCTTATTCAATTTATGACCTGAATTTATGTGCAGACTCGTAGTGAACTTTCCACCACGTGAACTTTCCACCATGTGAACTCGTAGTGAACTTTCCACACACTCTGAAGGTCATACAAGTGCTGAGAACAGAGCTGAGGCAGGCCTCCCTCCCCTTTTCTTCCTGGGACTTCAACTTAGAGCTGAGCACTTCCTGCCTCCTGCCAAGATAGAACAAAGGCAACTTTACCTAGCATCCTGCTGTTTTACTATGAGGTGCTAAATTGCAGCTTCTCACCTCAGAACAACCCAGACAGGCAGATCAGCTGCAGAAGCAAAGTACCTTACACTTAGGATGGATAGCAAATGGTTTATGGCCTAGTTTCTGTGTGAAGACAAAATGTGATATAAAGGACCCTTATATACACAACATAAAGAAATATTTTAAAAATTAAAATTCAGTAAGAAGACAGCTTGTGGTGGGAAGATGTGAGCAGAGGATAACTCCAGGTTTCATTCCTCAGAAGTTACTCTTGTTCATTAAGACAGGGTCTCTCATTGGCTTTCAGTTCATGAAGTAAACCAGACATCACAAGGAATCCACTTGACTCTGCTCACCAGAGCTGGAATTATAAGTGTGCCCCACTGAGTGCAACTAGTGTGTGTGTGTGTGTGTGTGTGTGCACGCGCACACATGCTAAATAAACACAATAACTTTTTTTTAAATAAAATGAGCTTCCAAATAGTCTATCCAGAATATCATGAACATCTTGACTGAACATGACACTTGTTCAGTGTTGTTCTAACAGACTTCCCCGACTCAAAGACTATGGGTATGTGAATTGTCAGCTTCTCCAGCTGAGCAGTAGAATCAGAGAAGCAAAATGTAGATGGTCTAACTCTTAATCTGGAATGAAAAGATTTATCCATGAAGACACACTGTTACTGGGAACTATTGGGGAAAGAAACCAATGCAAACTAGCTTAAATCCAAAATGTACTATATTAGGAGGCTGTTGAGATAGTTCACAGTCAAAGGGTAGAAATGCTGGAATCAAGAATAAAAAGGAAAGCCCAGGGACCAGAGTGGTGAGCTCTCTCCTCTCATCCCTTCCCCTTTCTCTAGATGGCTCCTAAGAGATGCAACATTAATGATGCCACCCTTGGGATGTAGATGTGTCTTTAAAATAAATTAGGGAAGAGTCATGGTTATTTTTCTGAGCTCATTAAAATCACTCCTCACTTGCAGAGTTATTTCTCTTTTTTTCTTGTATTATACTTCTTATATATTCTCTCTCTCTCTCTCTCTCTCTCTCTCTCTCTCTCTCTCTCTCTCTCTCTCTGTCTTTCTTCTTCAGGAGACAACCAGCTTCTTTACTGACACAGGCCTCTCATTCACTTCTAGCTCACTGGGTAGGCTAGGTTGTTTAGCTAAGGAGCCACCCAGGAATGTAACCCATCTTTGCTCCCCAGTCTGGAAACCAAGTGTACTCCAATGCATCCGGTTTTTTAATGTGGATTCTGAGGATCAAATCAGGTCTTTGAGTTCACAAGGCAAGAACTATAGTGATCAAGCCATTTCCCAGCCTCTAAATTTGTATTAAAAAGACATCTCTTCTTTAATTAGGTATAGTGGCATGATCTCTAATTCTAGCACTTGGAAGGCAGAACCAGGTAGAGCTCATGAGTTTGAGGCAGCCTGGTCTACTTAGTGAGTAATAATTTTCCTAAGGCAAATTACTTCATTTACCTCAACCTGCCCTGTGTTGCCATGTTTGGAGTTTTTTAACCTTTATTTTTATGTAAATGGATTTTCTGCTTACAAATACATTTGTTTACCATGTCTGTGTGGGGCCCAAAGAGGCCAGAGGAGGCTGTTGGATCCCCTGGGACTGGAGTTAGAGACAGTTGTGAGCTGCCATGTGGTGCTGGGAAATAAACCTAGGTCTTTTGGAAGAGCAACCAATGCTCTTAACTTTGGAGCCATTTCTCTAGTGTCTGCGTTGACATATTTGTAGACTGGGTGCTCCTCCAGATATTCTTCCTTCACCTGAATTATACCTAATTTATACTCCTATAAATTGTATAGATTCTTGAGTACCATTACATTTTATTTACATGCACACCAACTAAGAGATTTACTGTGAACATTATTTTCTATTGATTATAAACAACAGGATTTTTTGAAAAATTTTTTGTTTTGTTTTATTTTTTTGTTTTTCGAGTCAGGGTTTCTCTGCATAGCTCTGACTGTCCTGGAACTCACTCTGTAGACCAGGCTGGCCTCAAACTCAGAAGTCCACCTGTCTCTGCCTCCCAAGTGCTGGGATTAAAGGCGTGCGCCACCACTGTCCTGCTTTTTTGAATGAGTTTTAAAAAAAGATTTATGTATTCTGCCTGCATGTATGCCTGCAGGCCAGAAGAGGGCACCAGATCTCATTACAGATGGTTATGAGCCACCCTATGGTTGCTGGGAATTGAGCTCAGGATCTCTGGAAGAGCAGCCAGTGCTCCTAACCTTGAGCCATCTCTCTAGCTCCTTGAATGATTTTTTAAAAGTATACATATGTGAAGATCCCTTGGATAGGGGCTATAGGTAGCTATCAGCTGCCTGATGTAGGTGCTGAATAGCAAACTCAGTTCTTCCAAACAAGTATTCTGTGATAGATGTGAAATGTTTGCTTGTTGAGCTATTACAGAATAGCCATCCACAACTCCCCCACCCCAATACACACCCCCTCCATTCATCCCAACTGCTGCTCCGTTGTGCAACTGTGTAGAGAAACAACTGTACTCCTGGGAATGTTTCTATAGCACTTTCTCTGGGGATAGAGGGACTCCTTCGCTACAGTCCTGCCTTCTGGAGACAATGTAGCTCTCGAGAGGCAGCTGGCACACACTCTGGTTAGAGTGATGCTACCCAGGATATAGCTACCTAAGGAGAACAAGATTGCTACACAGGTTCTGATCTAGGAGCATATCCAGAGGCTTGGCAGGGCCAGTGACAAGCTGTTAAGGCTTATGTATCAATCAATGATCGACTTTTCAAAATGACTCTTAGTGACTAGTGGGATGGATTTTAATGTGGAGGACTGGGGATAGGGACATAGTTTATTTGATAGGGTGCATGCGTGAAGCCTTGGATTTGATCCCCAGCACCCCATAATCCAAGCACAGCAATACATGCTAGTAATCCCAGCACTCTGTTCAGGAAGTTCAAAGTCATTCTCAGCATCCTAGTGAGTCCAAGGCCAGCTTGGGCTACACGAGACCTTGTCTCCAAAACACATACATACACCACACACACACACACACACACACACACACACACACACACACACACACACAGAAGGCTGAAAATAACTGGACAAAGTGAAGTCAAGTGTTTCAGACTATCCAGTAGGAGATACACAAAGGCCGCATACCTTGGATGCTGCTAGGTGGCCACAACCGTCATTTTCTAACTCAAAGCCATCTTTCCCACTTTTTTCTACAGGTGCACGACTTACTCGATAAAACAAATCGTGGAACTCAGCACATAAATGCATCTTCAGAGGTCTCCTTCACAAGAAGAAAACAAAAAGGAGTTGTTTTCCCTGGCAGTACAGACGCCACTCAGCACCGAAGCATGGAGAAGTGTGATGGAAATCGTGTCTGCAGAAAAGTGTGCTGTTAGTGTATTAGCTAGGCTGACCTAGACTTTCAAGCTATTCAGAAAAATAGCAGTCATTTGCCGTGATTTCAGTCAACTTCTCTCTCTATCATTTTGTGTAATTAGGGGCAGCCATTTTCTTGAAGGTAGCAAAATACGGAAAGACAGAGCCCCCGCCCCCACAGCTCCCTTTCTGCAGCCGTCAGAAAGTTAATGGTCTCCAGACAGAACAAGTCACCGCGAGGCAGCAGCGACTTCAGCACGGGAAGTGAGCATAGCCAGGTGGAGAGACAGGGGAGGCTGACATATGCAGTCCTCAATGTGGACGTCAGAGAGATGAGTGACAGAGCTGTTTTCTAAATGTCCTACCTGTCAGTCACCTCGTGCCAAAGAGCCCCTTTGGATATTCGGCCCCTTATTTTTATCTCTGGAGATCAGAGCCCCTCAGGATTCAAATACTTATGTATTTTAACGTGTCAGTGGAGAAAGTGACAAAAATGAACATTTCCTGCCACCCAGGGTGAAGGGAATTTAAATATGTAATTGCTTTCAGCAGCGCCTTTGTTCCAGCAATACCCTTTTATCTACTCTTCTTAGAAATGACTTTATTTACCCCAACTCCTTCCCTCTGGCCTCCACCACAGGCGGGTTTTCAAAGCCTCTGCCCCATAGGGCTCTGCTTCATTAGCGCTTTGTGTCCCAGCATCACTGATGGTATCTGAAAACTGGGGAATGAGATTTGTTCCGGCATTAACCATCATTGGGAACAAACGGCAGACGTCTTCTATCACCTGCTCTGAGCTGACGCTCAGAGAATTTTAGAAATAGAACTCTTTCCAGGTAGCACAACTGCCTGATGAGCTGGTTCTGTGGTATGCTGGCCTAGCACACTCTCCTAAATAGAGAGCAATCCCTATACAGTTTAGAAACTTTCCTGTTGATAGAGGTTTCAATAAGACAAATGCTATCCCCACCCTGCCTGCCCCACAGGCGTCATGCTGTATGGGTTTTTGTTTGTTTGGATTGGTTTGGGGGTTTTGGATTGTCATTAAGACATAAGTGAACTCTGTGTGTGTGTGTGTGTGTGTGTGTGTGTGTGTGAGAGAGAGAGAGAGAGAGAGAGAGAGAGAGAGAGAGAGAGACTCTTTATGTAGCCCTAGTCGGCCTGGAACTTTGCCACATAGACCAGGATGGCCTCAAATTCAGAGATCTGCCTGCCTCAAGTCATGAGTGATCTTATCCCTGCCATCCTGAGACAAGTCCTGGCTCTTGGTTCAATGTGTACAGTTTAGCATAAAAATAATAAGAGGAGGACAAGAGAGAAGAGAAAGAAGAAAAAGACATACATTAAAAATTAATTCTCTTGTCATAGACCTGTTATTAATAATGATGGATTTTGACAATAAAAAAAATCAAGCCATCGCCTGGCATGAGAGTTTCCCAAATGATTTATTATCAGTGGTTTTGTTCATCTGAGCACTGAAAGACTGGCTTCTCCAGAGCTGTAGATTGCCAACACAGCATCCTTGGATCATATCATCCAGACTCATTGTGTCTCAAGACCACAGTGTCACCCAACTCGCAAGTCACTCGATTGCCATTTCCTTTACCCTCAACTCACATTTACCTTATGTTGGATCGATTTCTTAGGAGTAAAACAGAAATTAACCGGGTGTGGTAGTGCATGCCTTCGATCCCAGCATAGGCGGCATAGGTGGATCTCCATTACTTCTAGGGCAGTCTAGTCTATTAGTGGGTTCCAGGTCAGTCAGAGCACATAGTGAGACCTGTCTCATAAAAAAAGAAAGAACCAAAACCCAAAAATAAATAATTCCCTATCTTTCAAGCTTCTCTCTCTCTCTCTCTCTCTCTCTCTCTCTCTCTCTCTCTCTCTGTCTCTTCTGTTTGTGTCATCTCTATTTATCTCTATCTATCTATCTATCTATCTATCTATCTATCTATCTATCTATCTATCATCTCTCTCCTCTCCCATCTCTCTTTGGTTTATTTAGATTCTTTAAGAAAGGAGAATGAAAAAGGAGAGAGAGAGAGAGAAAGAGAGAGAGAGAGAGCGAGCAGCCAGGAACATGTGGAGAAGGGGGAGAGGGAAGAGGAGAGAGGGAGAAGGCAACCAGAGAGAGAAAGGGGGCAGAGAGAGAGAGAGAGAGAGAGAGAGAGAGAGAGAGAGAGAGAGAGAGAGAGAGAGAGCAAACTATCCCTTTTATAGCAGGCCAGGCCTAACTGGCTGTTGCTAGGTAACTGTTGGGGGGAGCATAGAAGGAATGCCGATACTTATCCTGCCTTTATGACTGAAAACCACAATACACTTTCAAGGTCATAGTTTTCACACATGGCTTTTGGCACAACTGCTCAGTTCTGTTGAAGAGGTCAGCTCAGAGCCATTGGAAAATTCCACCAGGCATCCCTCACCTCCTGGAAGAGACAGGTCAGAGAGCCTGTAGGCTGGAAGAAAGAGGCTAAGTAAGCCCCTACTACCTCATTCCCTAAAGACCAATCAGTTTTAAGGGCACACTGTTCTGCCAATCATATTTTGCCTAGTTGCTGATGCTTTATTCCATCCCTGGAAACTGTATAAAAACACACTGAATGGACCCCAGTGCTGGAACAATAAATTCCTCTTGCTTTTGCATTGATCCCCATGTTGTTCACAAACAATTAGCATTGTTTACAAAAATAAGCAGCAAGCTGAATTTCACCAGAAGGTCATAGTTTGTCACTGCCAGCTTCAGAAAGGTTGTCTCTTATTTTACTTTATAGTTAATCGATTAATGATTTAAACTGACTTATTTTTATGTTAATCATAATTATATAGTGAAGTATTATGACGTTATGATTATTAATTATTAATATCAAGTAATTGTTGATTATAATTAATTAGCAAATACAGTGCAGGGGATGGAGCACAGAATCTTACACATGCTATGCAAGGGTTCTATCACTGAGTACACTGCCTTCTAATTGTTTCAGTGATGCATGATATCAGTTTAAACAGTAAACAGAAAATAATATTGATGAGCCAGCTCAGTGGATATTGACTGCATTCAACCCCAAGACCTTTATGGAGAGAAGGAAGAACTAACTCCCACAAGTTGTCCCCTGACCTCCGTGGTACACACACACACACACACACACACACACACACACACACACACATGTGTGGACACATACACATATGGACACACACACAGACACACACACACGGACACAGATACACACACACACACACACACACACACACACACACATACATGCACACTCACACTCATTCTATCAGTTTTGTTCTTCTAGAAAGCCATGACTAATATGACCTAATAGATCTTGGAAATCCTAGATCAATTATCACAAGGGTCAAGTTACCCCTGAAGTCTATAGGAGAGCATCTCTCCTTATTTCTGCCTTTTGATGTTAGGTAGCAATGCTTGGTGTTCCTTGACTTGTAGCTTCCCCACAATGATGAACTATAACCTGCAATTTCTAGCTAAAAACATAAAAAACAAACAACAACAAAACAAAAAAACACAACCCTTTCTTTTTCCACTAAGAATTGCTTTTTGTACAGTGTTTTATCGCAGCAATAGAAAGGAAAGTAGAACACCCAGTTACACAGGATCGTGCTTCTCAAATGTGACCCACCCACCCTAACCCCTGCCTCCTGTCACTTGACATCACACAGGGCTTAAGAAATGTGGCTCGAGTCAGGAGCCCAGGGTCTACAGCATTCTCTCTGATTGGTTCTGATATGTGCATGAGCAAGCATGACAGCTGCTGCTTTAGAAAACACTAAGCACTAATTCACATGCAGAAATTAAAAGTAGAGGAATTTTGTTGGGTGGGATATTTCACAACAAATTTCTGCTTAGTGCTCAAGTTCGGGGCTTTGAAGATTACTTGTTCTCCAAATTCAGAAGAGATGAGCAGGGTTTTAATTAGCAGTGTGATTAAAGGCAGCAGAAGTTTAACGGGATGCTATCTGACAATCTCTCTAATCAAGCTTATCTTAACATAATGTTAATCACAGTATAGATTAGTCTTCTCTGTTACTATAAGCAAGGTTAATAATTTATTGGGAAATGTATAATTGGGGCATAAGGTCACCCCTCTTGGTGAAATGGGTAGCATATCCTAGGAGGTGCATTAGATTAGCTACATTGTATTATGGTGATAAAATACCTGGAGAAACAATTTAAAGAAGAGAGCTTAGTTTTGTCTCATAGTTTACAGAGGTACAGTTCATTATGTGGGGACAGAAGGGTGGCAGATCTAGCAGGTGGCTGCTTATTCACATCTTGGACCAGGAAACAAGAGAGACTGGAAGCAGGATGGAGTCATAAAACCTCAAGCCCGACCTCCAGCGCCCCTGGACCCACATCCTCTCGTGAGGTTCCACTTTTTAAACTTTCTACAAGTTCCCCAAATAGTGCCACCAGCTGGGGGCTAAGTGTTTGACACCTGAGTCTGTGAAGGACATTTCACATTCAAACCGTAGCAAAGGTAATCCATATAGGGACAGGAAGAATGTATTAGGGTTTATTATCAAAACTTGACTGACAGAAACAGAGGAAGGATAATCTTTATTTTGCAAACTGATTCTGGCACCCCCAGTCTTTCTGTGCTATTGATACACTTCTCTGGATTTCCTAGAAATAAAGTATCTGAGAGCGGAGAGTGTCTGACTGGAAGCTTCTCATTCATGGTCAAATTTATTTCATCACAGTATACTGTAGCACAATATACTCAATATTGGACTATATTGTCTAGCTTTATCTATGTCCACCGTTCCCTCAACAGACAAGTGAAATTCCTGAAAAGCAAATTTGTACTGAAAATCTCATCTTCTTAGAGAAAGTAAAAAGAAGAGCCAGGGTGCAGAAGAGCTGATGTCTACCCTCTGCCTGATCCAGGCAGCTTAGTTCAGGAAGGATGCTAGAACCTGCTACCTCCCCACTGAAACCAGGCAAGTCACTGAACCACTCTGTTCTTCAGTTTCCAGTGTGTGAGAGTGAGTGAGAGGAACACACACACACACACACACACACACACACACACACACACACACACACACCATGGCAGAAAGCATGCAGCATCCAGGCAGACATGGTGCTGCAAAAAGAGCTGAGAGTTCTGCATTTTGATCTGACTGCAGCCAGGAGAGACTCTCTCTTCTGCCTGGGAGGAGATTAAGTATAGGACCTCAAAGCTCACCCCCACAGTGACACACTTCCTCAAATAAGGCCATACCCCCTAATAGTAGCACTTCCCAAGAGCCAAGCATATTCAAACCACCACAGTTACTTTTCCTTTGCTGTAATAAAATACTGCGACCAAGAAAACTTGTAGAACAACAGTCCTCAAAGTGGGTGGCAACCCCTTTGGGGGTCAAAGATCAGATTTCCTGTATATCAGATACTTACAATAGGATTCATAATGGTAGCAGAATTGCAGGTATAAAGTAGCAATGAAAATAATTTTATGGATGGGGGCCACCACAAGATGAGGAACTGTATTAAAGGGTTGAAACATTAGGAAAGTTGAGAATAACTGTTATAGAGGGGAGAATAACTGTTCCATCATGGTGGGGAAGTCTCTAGAGACAGGCTTCCTTCAATAGAGCCATACCTTCTAAACTTACCCAGTTGTACCAACTGAGCAAATATTCAAAGATCCGAGCCTATGAGGGACATTCTCATTCAAACCACCACATTCCATGATTTGGTTTGTGGCAATAGCATTATGCAAAATTTACTTAGTCCAACTTTAAAAGTCCTCCTAGTCTCTTGGTTTAAAAGTTCAGTCACAAGCAATCTCTTAATCGCAAACCCCTGTGAAATCAGAAAGGAAATGACATACTTCTCACATACAATGACACAGAATATGTTTCCATTCACTCCACTTTACCTGTGTGTCCTGTAAGCCACAATGTTTTGTCAACCAATAGCTGAATATAGTAGTCTTACATTATGGAGAAAGAAAACCCTCAGCACAAGCATGGTCAAGAAATTAAAAAGTATAAAAAGATTGTCTGTAACAAATGAGAAGAACATGTGTTTATTTCCAGATCCATTTATGTATAATGAATCTCTATATGTGGAAAGGGAATTTATTCAAATGAGTTATAGACTGTGGTCCAGCTAGTCCACAAGTGGCTGTCTACCAGTGGGAGGTCCAAGAATCTGGTAGTTGTTTAGTCCATAAAGCTGGATGTCTCAGCAGTTCTTCAGTATATATGGGAATCCTAAGGAAGTAGGCTCTAATTTCAGTGAAGGAATGAACTTACCAGCTAGAGCAAGAGTAAGCAGGCAAAGAAAGCAAGCTTCCTTCTTTTATGTTCTTTATATAGGCTGCCATCAGAAGGCATGGTTCAGGTTAAAGATGGATCTTCATACCTCAAAAAATTAAAGTTGTGCCTTTCCATCTCAAATATCCAGATTTTAGAAGTGGGTCTTCCCACTTCAAATGATTTAATTAAGGGGAAAAAAAATCCCTCAAGGTATACCCAGCCACTTGGTTAATTCCAGACATAGTTGAGTTGAACCAAGATGGAAATCAAGATGGCCATCACAGATGGAAAGTTATCAGATGATTTAGGGGTAGGTTTAGCTAAAGGTCATGGCACATGTTTGAAAGGTTAAAATGGTGGACAGGGACACCTTGGGTCATGCTCAGGTCGTCCCATGAGGATTTCTGACTACATTTATATCAGAAAGTGATGAACCACCCTGCTTCCATCTCAGCTTAAAAAGACAAACGAACTTCATTCCTGTTTATGATTCAATTGGTTTCTCAAGAATTGGGCTGTGCTCTACCTTACCTTAACTATAAATGGTTATGTACTGCCTGTTCCAGGAATGGCAATCATGCCTTTGTTTCCATTTTATGACCATCTTGTAACCCTAATTTTGTTTCAAAAGGGTTATTATAACTATCTGTTGTTATGACCACCTTGTTATGTTCCGCTTTTGGAAGCCCACCCACCTATTTGCCTCATTTGGAATCCTCTACCCCTGAACTATCAACACCTTATCCTTCCTACATTCGATGCTGACCTCTGGAACCTCATCTTAGAAGAAGGCAACCCAAGTACATGAATTAAAACAAACAAACAAACAAACAAACAAAAACCCCCAAACTTGTTTTAATTAATTGCTTGCTTTAATTAATTTAAACATGATGATTTGGGTTGGTAGAAATTTCTCCTCACATCTTTGAAATTAACATTTGCAGGTTCCCCACCTCCCCAAGATCAAGACCCCATTCCAAATTCCAAAAATCAGAAGACAGTTCCAGCCCTCTGGGACTGAAGAGCTATTCCCTACAACAGTGTTTTTCAACCTGTGGGTCAAGGCTTCTTTGGGGATCAAACCACCCTTTCACAGGGGTCATCTAAGACACAGATATTCACATTATGGTTCATAACTAGCAAAATTACAGTTATGGAACAACAATGAAAATAATTTTGTGATTGAGGCCACCAAAACTTAAGGAACTATATATTAAAGGGTAAAGCATTAGGAAGGTTGAGAACCACTGTCCTAGGGGGTGTGCACCTTAGAGACATTTCTAAGATCCTGAGGCACATCTTCAGTTCAGCATCAGAGAGACAGAGAGAGAGAGAGAGAGAGAGAGAGAGAGAGAGAGAGAGAGAGAGAGAGAGAGAGAGCTGAATCCACTGCTGCTTGCCATGACTATTTTGATAGCCAGGGCTGCAAATTCCTTCTTTCTGGTCACTGGATTCAGCTTAAATGTCTTTTGGGTGTGGATAATGTTGAAATATTGTTTTATGCTGTTCTGTTAAAAAGATAGCTTGGGAGTTGGAAAGTTTCTGTCCCATGTCAGTCATGCCACCTGATTCTGTGGCTGGAAACAAATCAAACCAAACCAAACCAACCAAACCAACCAACCAACCAACCAACCAACCAACCAACCAACCAAACAATGAGCAAGTAAGGTAGCTAAGAACTTAGATTACTAGTTTCATTTAATGGCTTAAAACTTTTGTGAAGTTATAATCCTTATCCCAGGACTTATAAAACTGATACATAAATTTTCTGTATCTTAGGATTTATAAGTATATTGGGTTAAACATCTGTAGAATCTATAATGAAAGTTGACTTAAAACTTATAACACAGAGTTAATAATTAAAAATTTATACATAGGGAATCTTACCACTTCAACTATAAAACTCACACATTGATAGCACCACCAGCCAAAATGCAAAGAAAGGCCGAATCCATCAAAGTCTATAATTGTGGAAAGTCTCCAAATGTTCTAACTTTGCTTTTCAACCCCTGTAGTTCTGTTCCTAGATAACTCTTCTTGTTAACTGAAATATGTCACCCCAGGACATGGATTTTATGCTTAAGGACTCACTCTGAGAAAGGCTCAAGGCTACACTAGAATCCCAAACACCCAGTATAGTCTTTTACCAACTAAAGTCAGGGCCACAATTATAAATACCAGCATTAAATACCAGAAACTGGGATATTCTGATTTTATGATGCAGCAAGACAATGAGATAAGCCCTCTGACAGAAAGTCCATAGAATGTCTCTCCTTACTTAAGGTCTTTTGAGGCTAATAGAGATTGACTTAAGAATTTTTGTCTGGGGCTGGAGAGATGGCTCAGTGGTAAAGAGCACTGACTGCTCTTCCGAAGGTCCTGAGTTTAAATCCCAGAAACCACATGGTGACTCACAACCATCTCATAATGAGATCTGACACCTTCTTCTGGAGTGTCTGAAGACAGCTACAGTATACTTACATATAATAAATAAATAAATCTTTTTTTTAAAAAGAATATTTTTGTCTAACCTCCTTGTCTTTGCTAACTTCGTTAAGATTTTGATAAACTGATTCGTACAAGAAGCTGTGATATTCTGCAGTGGTGCAGTATGAAAGGACCAGGACAGTAAAGTTTTGAGTCTCCCTAGGGACTTTTTTTTGGTGTGTGATTGAAAGCTTTATTTTTTTTTGATAAGCTTTCTTTAGCCAACCTGTGCATCATTTCAAGGCAAAATCCAAAACAAGTAATTAAAAACCAGTAAAGCTTATTTAAAATCAAGTCTACTTAATAGAAGGCTGTAGAGAGTCCTATTGAAGTGCTTTATCACATGGCAGCTATCAGCTCCAGACGCCAGTGAGCTACACCTCCCCCCACCTGGCAGAGCTGGCAGAGCTCTGGGAACAAGCCTTTTGTCACACCTCAGCCTCTTGCAGAGCAAAAGACCCTATGGGGTCAACTTTCTTGAGGAACCATGGAGCCAAGGTCCTGCTGAGAAGTGCTGAAAAGACTCTGCAACCCTGAGAGGGAGGGTCATGCCCACAACGCATATATTGCCATGCTTATCCCCCAAGTAAAGAGAGATTTTGTACACCCATGCACTAATGTCTCTGTGTGTTCTCTTTCTCTCGACCCCTGTCATTTCACTCAATAGCTCTTTGTCCATGGAAAACCCGCTCGGGTGCAAATCCTGGGAAGCTTCAGATGGCGCCTCGAATGTGGGACATGGAAAAGGAGAGAACTACTGGGGAACACTGTCTGTAGGTGGAGCTCCACAGAAAAGTAATGAAGGTTAAGTATCCAGGGCCCTGTAAGCAACATAGAGTATTAATTTTAGTGTTAAAAATGTCAGGTTTTAAAGGCTATAGTTGCAAGGGGCAGAAAGAAGGGATATGACAATACTAGATGAATCAGCTTAGCTCGACGCTGAGATCAACTAGGAGTGACAGTTATGTGAAACCGGGAATTTTGTTAGGCAAATTGTCCACGGTCTAGAACCGTACTTCAGGTGAGAGAAAATTAGGGCATAAAATAAAAAAATAAAATAAAAAGAGTAAAAAAAAAAAAAAAACAAAAAAAGGAGAGAAAAGCAGATTTTAGAAACATGAGAGAGAAAGACAGAAGGAAAATGGATTTTAAAGTCTCCTAGGCACATGGAGAAATAAAAAGCTCACTTCCCTTGCTTTACATGTCCTTGGTGTATGTCTTTTGTTCGTCCTTGGTGCACCAATTTGTCCAAGTGTCAATTTGTTTCTCATTGTTTGAATGGCTGTTCTATGTTTCATGTTGAATAGAAAAAATGGTAAAAACTTCATCTGCTGGTGGTCCATCTCTTAATGCAGTCTCAGTTTATGGTTATTTATCCTAGAAAAAGCTATATAATTGTGGTTATTGGATCCAAAGAGCTTTTTCTCTTAAAATTACAGCTAGAAAAAAGAAAAAATATGTTTGATTTAAATTTATAAGATTTGTGTAGTTGCTTTATTCTTGTTTCTAATTGATATTAAAGATATAAGTATGTTTAAATGTTTTGACTATAGAATATTGGCTCATAAGATTTTTAAAAGATGTAATGTCAGTAACAAAAAATTAGTTTAAAACTGGTAATTCAGGGTTGGAGCCATCTTAAGCAACACGTGGCATGACCCAACCCAGGACATACAGGCCTCTAAGATACGTCCAGATTGGCGTAATGTTTTATGTGGATCTGATTCTAAGAGATTAGTCTTATAAGAGATAAGATTTAAAATAATGTTTTCTTAATGAGATATTATAAGTTACACTGTCATGCATTCAAACATGAGAGCTGGCAGACAAACTTTAAAGTGTGCAAGTAATGTGTTTGCCATTGATTTTAAAGGGAATAGATGATTTAAAATTGAGCTTTACTTTTCAAAGTTGTAGGTATTTTCTAATATTACAAGAGAAAGTTAAAAATTACATTTAAAAACTGTAGTTTTCAGTCTAATTAAAGGCTCATGATTCTCAAAGATAATTTCTAGAGTGATAAAGATTAAAAACAGCTGTCTCCAGTATAGGCCTGTTGCTACTTTTTCACAAGTTTATTAGATACAGCTGTAAAAGTAAAATTTTTCCAAGATTAAAAAGGAGATTTCAGTGAGATTTTGGTAAAATCTTTATGGGAGCCCTCAAATTACCATATTGGCTGGCTGCAGGCTACTGTCCTACACAGGCGGGTGTGGGTCTGGCTTTAGACAATAGGCTCAGATTAGAAGGTATTTACATTGGAGATCTATCCAGGTGTGGTTTAAAATACAGTTCAAATTTAAGATCTATAAAAGATCAATGAGGCTATGTCGAACTTATGAAGGCATTAAAATTTGGCCTGCAAAATTATTATAGACTTAAAGGGTTATTTTTGCTTTGCGGATCCAGATAATTGTAAAAGCATTTACTTCTAAAGAGTTAAAAAATGGTGATAGCCTTATCTTATAAAAAAAATATTTGTCTCTGCTTTAATACAAAAAGTTAAGACTTTGAATCTTTCAGTGTATATTATTCATAAAATTTTATTACAGGCCCTTGCTCTTAACAATGGGTTTTAAAAATTTTTTTTAAGTATTTGTTGCTTCAAAAGATTCAAGCATCATCAAAATGGCTTGAGAATAATTTTATCCTTTTAACAGAAAAAGCAACTAAAGATGCTACATTTATTTTCTATGCTTACATAGTTATTGCCTATATTATTGTCTATTCTTAGTGTTCCAACTAAGATTAAAACAAATAATGGAACTAGATATTTATTACAGTCATCAAATATTTGAGATGTTTTTAACAATTTAATGTGATATAATTCTCAAGTACTAGATATTGTGTAACTTTTAAACAATATCTTCTAAATAAAAAACAAAAAAGAGGGAAATTGTATCCCTGTGCATATTAATTAAATTATACTTCATATTTTTAAGAAAATTTTAAAAATTTGGATGCCAAGGAACTCCTTGCTGAGTGTATAGCATCCAACAACTAGGCATACTCATGCCTAGGTGAGATGAAAGGATCCACTTATTGGCATATGGCATGATCCTGATCAGTTATTTAATATGGGGAAGAAGTCATGTTTGTGGTTTTTTCCACAGAATGCTGAAGAAGCATTATAGCTAAAGTGATGAATGTGACATGCTGAAAATAATGCCAACCTGTGAACTTGCTGAGTGCCCTGACAATGGTGACTTTACTTGCCTATGTCCCAGATTAAATACACTGCCTTGCTGTAAGCTTTAGATCTTGTGGGACAGAGAACAGTGGAGACTGTTAAAACTGACTTAAAAAAGTTAATCTAAAAGAGGAGTTATAATGACTCTTCTCCTTCCTTTAATGTGATCACTTTACTCAATCATAGAGTGGTCTACAAATAAGTCCAATATTAGGAATTCCAATTATGACGATGGCTAATAATCTTTATCAGCTAACTGATAATCAACAGAGACCTGTTACTTCTCAAAGCCACTTCCCCCCACACTGGGAAGCTAAGCTTTGTGTTTTAAGAACTACTAATTTACAATTGAATACCTTGGACCTTCCAGAGACAAGCTAATTTGCAACTGAACATTGTTTCTTTCTTAACTCTTTATCTTATATTTTAAGCAGATTGTCTCCATTCAGGCTCACCTGAATTGGAAACAGGCCTGTCTGTTCAAAGACACTTGTGTGGCATTTGGCAGCTAATTGACTCTGGCATCAAAGCCTATACAAGTGGATCTCCTTCATGGAGCCACATAGAACTCAGATCTATGTGTGTCTGCTTACGAGCTGACATGGGCATCAGGAGAGTTGCACAGCAGAGCGTTGCACGGGGAGGATTTAATTATCCCTTCTGAGTCCCCAGGGAGCACGCCTGATTTGCATAGGGGTTGGTGTCGGTCTTCAGACCATCTTACACTCTGTGGGGATGTCCCACTAATTTAAGGCTCTGCCCTTCCCCTCCAAAAGACACCAAGAGCCATCTAAAATGTGGAAACAATTATTTGTTCTCCATGAGGGGAATTAGGCCTCTGTTCCCACTCTCTGGGTAAAGGCCCCCCATCATGGACGGATTACTATCCACTTGTTTAATACAGAAAGGGGATATGTAGAGAGTCCTATTGAAGTGCTTTATCACATGGCAGCTATCAGCTCCAGACGCCAGTGAGCTACACCTCCCCCAACCTGGCAGAGCTGGAAGAGCTCCGGGAACAAGCCTTGTGTCACACCTCAGCCTCCTGCAGAGCAACAGACCCTATGGGGTCAACTTCCTCGAGGAACCATGGAGCCAAGGTCCTGCTGAGAAGCGCTGAAAAGACTCTGCAACCCTGGGAGGGAGGGTCATGCCCACAACGCATATATTGCCGCTCTTATCCCCCAAGTAAAGAGAGATTTTGTACAGCCATGCACTAATGTCTCTGTGTGTTCTTTTTCTCTTGACCCCCGTCGCTTCACTCAACAGCTCTTCGTCCATTCCCGGGAAGCTTCAGAAGGCCCTCAAAACTTTTCAGAGATCTGCTGATTATTGGCATTTAAAATGTTTAATTCGAAAAGCTTCCCGTGATAGAAAGCTTCCTGTGAACAGAAATATCTGCTCCTATAAGCAACCCTAAAATCTCCAAAGAAGACAATGGGGAACCAACAGAGCCACCTGGACTATAGTAACACTGACCACTGAGAAAACTGCCCCATGCCTCGCCTGCTGCCAGGGCCCTGCACAGTTGTGGATTTGGTTGTGTTGAGAACTGACCTCTGCTTCCTCACAGCAAGTCAGTTTTCCCAAGTTCCCCTGCACAGGAAGATCTTTTGCATCTTCTGGATCTGTCAGTCAAAGACCTGTGTTGTCCAGTGAAGCAACTGAAGATTTAATGCTGTCCCATGTGACAGCCAAATGTCCCCATTGAAGACACTGAGACCTTCAGAGCCTAGGGTAGCTGCCCAGATTTCGGTAAGCCTTGGTCATTTTAATTGCTATATAGGCCATTTGGATTATACTTCCTGTTATAATCTATCCTTCTCAGAACTCTGATGGTGTTGACAGCTAACTGTAGCTTCAGCAGCTTAGCAGCAGCTGCCTGGTCAATGCATTTCACATATAAAAACCAGACCTTACTTTTCTAGAGCTATTAGGTCTCCTGAAGAAAAAGACAAACTCACAGACAGGTTTACCTCATTAACAGGCTTCATATTAAAGGATAAAGGTTTCAGATGTAAATTTTACTATTTAAAGGAACTTGATTTGCAAAGACTGCGCTCAGTGATCAGTCACTCATGTATGTCTAATGGTAAATAATTGGATTAAAAAGTTTAAGGGTTTATATAAAGGTCTAAAAATAATTTAAATTGCAAAATACGAAAGTCTAAATAACTCATGAGATATGAAAAGATAATTTTATATATATATATATGGATACAAGTTCATGGATCTCAAAAATTCAAAGTTTTAACATTAATCAGTGAAGTTCTGGTAAGCTGGTAAAAGCACTGACTACTATTATCAGTCATATGTTCAACATTTTAAATTTTCTCTGGTTGTCTTCTAAATAAAAACTTAAAGAAGCTTCTCATCTTGCTAAAGTAATCTCTGTACAATCTATATATTTAGACCTCTGAACAGAAAAAAAATGTTTATACTTTTTAACCCAAATCTATAGCTCTTGCTATGACTCAAAGGCATGAGTCTACTCCAGCTGTTATCTGCTTTTTCTACAATGTGGATTTCAATACAAATATCATACGAAGATGATATAAGCCTCAGAGAGTTGAAAAAGTCATAAGACTTAGACCACTTCTCATGGGTCAAACAAACCCCAGATAAATACTCCTGTCAATCCACAGTCTAAGCTTTACCATCTATTGCTTATTTCTGAGGGGAAAGCTCCAAATATGGAAGTTTCCTTTAAGTTCTTTAACTTTCACTTCTGTTCAGTATGCATCTGTCTTGGGAGAGTTCAACTTGGCTGCTAGACACTATTCAGAAATCAGTTGCAGATTATAATCTGCTCCAAAGGTGATCCACACCATGTCAGCCCCAGGTAGTTCTTGGAAATCCCTGGACTTGCTAAATAATGATATAAACCAGTCCAGTCAATGTAATTGTTCCATCTCTTCGGCTGGGTCAGCAAACCAAATGTTCCTGATAAATACCCCATTGCTCTAATCCCCTCCTGGCCTTTGACTAACACAATAGTATCCTAGTTTCAGCAGGAAGTAGTTACAAAAGAGAATACACTGCCCCTTATCCTCAACAGAGGCTGGAATATTAGTCAAAAGGAAAACTAACTAGCAAAGGTGACAAAATGGTTACCTATAGTATCTATTGGCATACCAAGATTAAATTATCTTAATTTTTTTCTATGCTAACCAAACAGGTACAATTTAAAAACAATCCATGACTCTTTCAATGCATTACAAGTTTTGTTTTACCCCAGATAAAGGATATTAGGGCCCTGTCAAAGATTTGACAGAAGCACATTAGACAAGGGAGGAATGATGAACCAGGATGCTGCCATCTCAGGCCTGAAAGCCATTTTATAATAAAGACAAGTTAGGTTCATTCCTGTTTATGGTTAAACCTGTTTCTTGAGGATTGGGCTGTGCCCCATCTGTAACCTTAACTTCAAATTGTTCTGTGCTGTCAGTTCCAAGAAACCGTAAGCATGTCTTTGTTTCAAAAAGTTGTTTTGACCATCTTGCAACCCTACATTTGTTTCAAAAGGGTTGTTATAATCACCTGTTATAGTTGTTATTACTATCTTGTTATGCTCTACTTCTGGAACCTTGCCTATATGCTTTCCAAATCCTCCATTTGGAAACCCCCTATCTCTGAGCTATAAAAACCTTACTTTCACACACCCAATGCTGACCTCTTGAGCCTTACCTTAGGGGATGCAGTCTGTGTACACACACACACACATGCACACACACACACACACACACACACACACACACACACACACACACAGACACAGCTTGTTTTAATCAATTGTTTGCTTTAATTCATTTAGCCATGATGCTTTGGGTCGATGAGTCTTTCTCCTTGCATCTTTCAGATCAGTGAAAGATGATAGGCAAGATTGAGTCTAGGAATTTTCAATTTTCTGCAGAGAAACAAAAAGGGAGTGGGGTGTATGGTGTATGGAGAGGTGCATAGAAGTATGTCTTAGTTAGGGGTTTCCATTGCTTGAAGAGATGCCATGACCACAGCAACACTTATAAAGGAAAACAGTTAATTGGAGCTGTGTTTTAGTCCATTATTGTCATAGCAGGAAGCATGGCATCATGTAGGCATAGTACTGGACTGGTAGCTGAGGGTTTACATTTGGAGAGAAGCAGTTGGAAGAGAGAGTCACTGGGCCTGGCCTGGGCTTCTGAGATCTCAAAGCCCACCCCCAGTGACACTTACTTCAATAATGCCACACCTACTCCAACAAGGCCACACTTCTTATTCCTTTCAAATAATGTCACTTCCTGTGAGACTCTAGGAACCATACTCATACAAACTACCACAGGGTGGGGCTGAAGAGGAAGCTCAGATGTTTAATGCTCTTTTTTTGTACTTGAAGAGGACCTAGATCCAACACCCTCACTCACGTGGTTGCTCACAAATACTTGTAACTCCAGTTCCTGGTGACCTGATGCCCTCTTCTGACCTCCACAGACATTAGGAAGAATTGTGGTTCATATACATACATGGAGGCAAAACATACACATAAAATAAATGATTCTAAAAAAAATGAGAAGAAAAGGACACCTTCAAATTGCATATAGAAATTTGCCTCAAAAGGTACCTACCACACTTATTGCTAATAAACTGAGATTCTCATTTAAATTTCTTCATAATATCTTGGGGGTTATAATAACTATTCATTATTGCTTCTTTCTCCCCTTCCTCTGCTTCTGCACCTTTCTTGTATCCCCAATTAATTTTTGTTTTGTTTCATTTTTCAAGAAATGGTTTCTCTATGTAGCCTAGGCCATCCTGGAACTCACTCTGTAGACTAGGTTACTCTTGGATTCACAGAGATCTATCTGCCTATGTTTCTCAAGTGCTTGGATTAAAGGTATACACTGCCAGTGTCCAGCCCCAATTAATTTTTAATATGTGCTATAATGATCCATCTATAATTTTAAAACAGCTTACTTTGTATATATAGATTTGTTCATTTCTTTCTCAAGTATCTTCATAATAATTTTGGATGGTAATGAAGCGGTAAGCTCAGGACCTTTGGAAAATTCCACCCCTCCCCTCCTGGAAGAGAGAAATCAAGAAGCACCCCTCCTCTCTGGAAGGGAGAGACTCTTTACATTCCTCAGAAAGACCACAGGGGGGACTGACTGTTGGCCACCTGCAGATAAGGGAAGTATTTGCTACCTCATTCCCTAGGGACCAATCAGTTTAAAAGTTACACTGTTCTTTCAATCATTGTGCCTAGTTGCTAATGATCTATTTCCACCCCTGGAAACTGTATAAAAACTCCCTGAACAGGCCGCTGGGGGTCGCTGCCTCTCCTTTGGGTACATGATGACCCCAGTGTACTGGAACAATAAATTCCTCTTGCTTTTGCATCGATCTGTGTTGTTCACTCTGGGGTCCCCGTAGCTAAGTCTCGTCAGAGACTTACAGTAATTAATTTTTCGCTATTTTATGGGAAAAAAACTCCCCACCAAACTGGTAGAGAAAGCTACAAAAGGTCAGAATAGAGATTGGCAGACTTAGTCTATTGGGTTTCTCATAGCACACTGTATCACCTCCATAAAATATAAAGAAATAGACTGGCACCCAAGTCCATCTGAAGCTTGTTGTCCTAGACATCCCTCAGTTTCCCATTTATAGCCCCCTGTTCCAGGCTGAGACTTCTCACTGTTCTCTGAACATGCAGATTTGCTTCTTGCCTTTATGGCTTCAGTCATACAATTCCTACAATCCACAGAACCAACTGAATCCCTCTGTATATCTTGTGATGGCTAACCTGTAATGTCAACTTGCTTGGATTTAGAATCACCTAGGAGACACCTCTGAGTGTTTTTGTGATGCAGTCTCCTGGAAGATTTCACTGAGAGGGGGAGGCTATCATGAATGGTCATTCCATGAGCTGTGACTCTATGCTAAATTAAAAAATGGGGAAGGAGGAAATGAACTGAACGGAAACATTACTTTCTGTTACCTTGCTCATCGCAATGGCGGTGTGAGAAGCTGCTTCATCCTCCCACACCCACACCTTTCCCACCATGATGGCTGCGAGCCAAAAGGATGTCAGTGTTTCCTTAGCCATTTCTCATCGGGGGTGAGCATCCATCTTTACAGCAGCCATCTCACCTTGCTTTACGGCAGTCGTTTGCATGTCTGTTTCTATTACAGCCACTCTTCCTAATCAAGGGTCATGCCATTTATTTTCCTTCCATCTTTTATACCAACACCTCAATAAATATTTGCTGATTTGAATTGCTAACCATGGCAGTAGTAATCACACAGATAAAGTCAGCTAGCCCCTGCTCCGTGTCCATACACAACAATTTCACTTGTATGTAAAAAAAATTGATTTTTTTATTTGAAAATGTTTATCAGCTTCTCTTTTCCCCCAGTTGAAAATAAATGCCTTAATCTATTTACAAGTTTTTCATGTAGTTCCAGACACTACATGGTGTTTTTGTGTAGTGGAGATTCATTTATGTGCAGTAACATAAAAAAAATCTTTCTATTGTCCTCTAAAAATACAACACTCACAAAATAGGGGAAGAGCCAGTTTGCTTCCTAGTCCCCAGAAAATATTCCCTTTGTTTTTGGATCTTGGAGATCTTGGCAATATCACCCTGTTTAAGATTATGTCCCAGTCAGTTTGAACCTACCCCAGAACATTGTGTCAGGATGGAGCAGGGGTAGGGGTCTTGACTGAATTGTAAATAGCACGAGACATGCCTTGGTGGTTCTAGAAGCTTAACCTTAGCCTTATTTATACCAGAATCTTTGAGGTCTGGATTCTACACATCTGGCCCAACAGAAGGAGTCTGAAGAGACCAGAGAAGAAACAAAATGAGTCCCAAGGGAAATCCTACCACAGTGGGTATTCTGCCTGGTGGCAGCCCAACTTTCTGCTCAAGCCCAGACACTATTGAGAGGTCAGGCGAGTGTAAATGACATAAGAAAATGGCCACGGAATGTGGGAGCCTTAATCAAAAGCAGACTGAAGAAAATGACTGAGAAATAATTAAAAAGGAGTGAGCGGAGTCCACAGAGCCGAGAAACACGGCGCACAATAAAGCGATCGGTCTCCCCCTTGGGTTTGCCTTTCCTCCAGCTGGAAGAATAATCCTTGTTTCTGCTCATAATTTGAAATATCTGGAACGATGAATTTATTGACAGGAAGTGTATTTACCATCTAATCAGAGAGCTTCCAAAGGGAGATGAGCGCCGTATGCATCAGAGGCACCCCAGAGACGCTGTTCATAACGGCGTGAAGAGGAGGGAGAATGCCATACTCCCATTAAAGTGGAGCTCAGTTGGCTAAAGAATGAACAAAAGCAGTGTTTCTTCATTAGTGTCATTGCAGGGAGCTGATGCCGTGAGAGCTGCAGGCCATCAATAGGATATTGCAGCAATAAAACCGAATGAAAAAATGAACCGCTCTGGTCTCATGTCAATCTTATACCCTTGTCTCTTTCTTTCTGGTTTTTTTCCTTTCTTTTCTTTTTCTTTCTTTCTTTCTTTCTTTCTTTCTTTCTTTCTTTCTTTCTTTCTTTCTTTCTTTCTTTCTTTCTTTCATATATACTAGACACTACCCTGGTAAGCTAATGCACATTTGCACTTTTGTTTTTGTGCTTGGTAATTGCACTGTGGGCACTCATTCATTTGACAGAATTTGCTCCAAATGAAGGAAACTGGCAGGTTAGAAGACAAAACCCAATGCAGCCAAATCACCAATTAAGGAATCTGCCTGAGGGAAAGCTGGACCTGAGACTGGGATCCGTTAAAAAACGATCGGATGAAAGCAGAGCTTGAGAAGACATTTGGAGGAGACACCTAATGGAGGAGATCAGAGGGAATTACAGAGCAGCTAATAGCTACAACTGCCAAAATCCAACTGCGGAGATAGACACAGCGGGGGACAGTCACTCTGCTAAGTTTTGGACACCTGAACAACAAACATGTCTAATTGTGCTCTAGTTGATGGGAAGACTGATTCTCTCCTTATCATCAGAGACAGTTGGCCTTGTAGATGGTCTGTTCAAATCTCCCTATGAAGTGATGTCACCCTGGCAGACTCTAGCAGGCCATAGCCTTGGCCTGCCCTTGTGGAGCTCACATCCTTGCCAAAGAACAGGCAGGTTCACAAGCTAATTGGATGAAGCTCACGGGGTAATACAGGATACTCCTCCACTTTCCCTTAAGCATAGCTAGGGAAACAGTCTCCCATGTGCATCATGGTGCTCTTTTTTCTCCAGGCACCTGGATTCCCTACAGGATTCTTCTTTTTGCCCAGTGTCCTTCCTACTCCATCCCCAAGACCCAACTCAAGGCTTGGTATCTCCAAATGGCCAAAGTTCCTTTGGTTTCCAAAATGAATCCCATTTTTGCCCTTGCTAGCGTCAGCTGCTTCTTGTGGGACAAATTAATTTCAATGAATTATTGTAGTTACCAAGCCCCTTTCAAAGTGCAAAAGGAACTACCAAAACTTTTTTTAAAAATTCATTTTGTTTGTTTTAGCAGGGGATGCTTAACTTGCTGAGAAATGCAAGGGTGTAAAGAAAGAGGGTGCCATCTTGCCACAAGATATGACGCTTCCAAGCTGCGCAGTGAAAAAGGCGTGCTTTTATTTGTTTACCTATATCTCTCTTTGTGCGATGGTTTGTATATGCTCATCCCAGGGAGTGGCACTATTAGAAGGTGTGGCCTTGTTGGAGGAAGTGTGTCACTGTGGGGATGGGCTTGGAGATCTTCCTCCTATATGCCTGCGTATGTCCTGTCTGTTTCTGGCTTCCTTTGGATAAAGATGTAGAACTCTCAGCTCCTCTGCACCATGCCTGCCTGGATGCTGCCATGTTCTGCCTTGATGACAATGGACTGAACCTCTGAACCTGCAAGCCAGCCCCAATTAAATGTTGTCTTTTATAAGACTTGCCTTGATCATGGTGTCTGTTCACAGCAGTAAAACCCTAACTAAGGCAGTACGTGTGTGTGTGTGTGTGTGTGTGTGTGTGTGTGTGTGTGTGTGTGTGTGTTAGAGAGAGAGAGGGGAGGGGGCTGGGAAACATGTTTGGAAGTCAACTTTCAGGAAGACATTTTCTCCTTCCACCATGTGGGTGAGTCCTAAGGATTAACCTTGGGTCATCAGGCTTGGCTGCCCATGGCTTCACCCACAGAACCATCTCACTGGACTGAAAGTCATGTGTCACAAAAGACTTCAGAGATGAGACAATTGATGTTTTACCAAGGGGAAAGTTTTCACCTGTATCATGGAGATGGATACAGTCCAGTGGGTTTAAGACATATATCCTGACCTGAAGAAGCTTTGAATCTAGCCAAGAAGATGAGATAAATACATGTGGTACATGAAACCTACAGGACAACCTGCAGCTACACTTGTAAGCAAATGCATTGACCATTGAGGATCAAGGAGCAGGAGCTCGGTTGCTTGTTCCCAAAGACTCTCATTTCTGAAAGCTAATTGTGTCATCCAGCCTCACTTGGTTGGTAAGTTGCCTGTAGCTTGCTGGTCAATGCTCATGTTAAGCTTTTTGCTTTGAGTAGTTGTCTGCACCTTCATGTCACCAGTCCTGCTCCACTGTCTTGTAGGACTTGCTTTGAATCACCTAGCCCTGACCCTAATATACGAAAAATACCCTCCTGAGATTTCCCCCTCTGATGGAATGCTAAGACTTCTGGGACAGTTGCTCTCTGTATTTCGGCGAGTCTGGGGAGATTGGCTGGAATGAAAGGTTTTATTTGATTGGCCTTTTGGGGGATGGACAGACTTAACCATCTTTTCCATAAAGACAGGTGATTGTGCTATCTGCTAATTTCTACAGCCACTCATATTGTGCATAAATACTTCCTTTATCTGTTTGAAGAGCTCCTGAGACCGTGGATCTGTAACACCTAACAGTGGAAGAACATAGCAAGCTGAGCAGCACCAGGTCCGGAACGTGGATGAGGTGATGGACTGTAACTAAGATACGGATGCAGATTTGAGTAGGGTTTTGTAACCTCATCTCATGCCTAATGCTCTCTTAGTCAGGGTTCTTTCTAAAAGAAAGAATTCAAAGCATCGTGTGTTTAGGGATCAGATACACTCTGAATTGAGACCCACCGAGAGAGGAAGAACACTTGAAGAGAGCCAACCTACAGACAAGGTAGGGCTTGGAAAATTTAACAAAAGGTGAGAGGTCATGGAGCATGGGTGTTTTTTGCTTTGGATCATCACATATACTTGCCTGTACAGCCCATGTTCTTACTGAGGCTCAGTCAACTTAAGGTCATACACATAATCTGAGAACTGTTTAGAGCTAACAGTTACTAAGCCTAGTATCACCCTGAGGATCAATAACTCCTGCTGGGAGAATCCCACAATAGCAGAAGAGGGATTTCTGTAACCTAACCCCTGGCAGGGAAGAGCTCTAGATACACAAGACCTTGAACACTGGCAACTGAGTTGATTTTCTTTGACATATGTATGGCCTGCTATTATTTGGGGGACAAGTATGATCAACACATGTGTTCTTGGATGGGTAGGGATTTAAGATCCAAACCATAAAACACTGGTTACAACCCACCATAAGGCACCTACTCAAAATTAAGAAAAGGAGCAAAATGGAAAGGACTCAGATCTTGGAATAAATATGAGGAGAATGGAAGCACCAAGGGAGTGCTGGTGGAGCAGCATCTGCCCAGAAATACAATTGCACATTCGACAACTGCCTCATGCCCATCACAGAAAGGCTTGGAGCAGGGAATTTTCTTTTTTTTGAGGCAGGGTTTCTCTGTATAGCCCTGGGTCTCCTGGCTGGCCTCAAACTCACTCTGTAGACCAGGCGGGCCTCAAACTCAGAAATCTGCCTGCCTCTGTCTCCCAAGTGCTGGGATTAAAGTCATGTGCCACCACTGCCCAGCTGGAGCTGGGATTTTTATAAAGAACTGAAATACTCTCATGAAATATTAGGCAAGAGTGAACAACATTTAAATTGGCATCTCAAGGATCCCCTCCACCCCTACTCTGGTGCTTGAGTCCACAGTCCGGGGATGCTTAGAAACATCTGAGTCACATCACATGGAATCACAGATTTCTTGAAGGAGTTCTAACGGGAGGGAGTGGTGATGACTTGAATATGCTTGGCCCAGGAAGTGTGGTCTTCTTAGGGTAGGTGTGGCCTTGTTGGAGGAAGTGTATCACTGTGGGAGTGGGCTTTGAGACCCTTCTTCTAGCTACCTGGAAGTTAGTTTTCTCCTAGAGGCTTCAGATCAAGATGTAGGACTCTCAGCAACTCCTGCACCATGCCTACCTGGATGCTGCTATGCTTCCACCTAGATGATAACGGACTGAACCTCTGAACCTGTAAAGCCAGCCCCAATTAAATGTTGTCCTTGGCCATGGTGTCTCTTCACAGCAATGGAAACCCTAACTAAGACAGTAGTTGTGTGTGCCAATGCAAAAGAAACTCAAATACAATTGCTTCAATTCGTGTCTTCTAAGTTCATTGAATGTTTATTTTCCACAGACTGATGATGATGGGGAAGCAGTGATGAACATAAAGAATTCCAAAATAATAGAAGCCACGGAGGTAGTAGGATGGTCACAGAGGAAAAGATTTGACAGAGAAAGATAACCCAGAGAAGACAGGAAAGAGAACCCGAGAGAAGCCTTTATCTCTATGTCACCCTGATCTCCTCTATCTTCTCCGTGTAGTATGGCAGTGGCAATGTATCATATCACCATTTCAGCATCTTAAGCCCAGAACAAAAGAAGCCATATGCTCTTCCCTTCTAATGTATATTATTCACCTTTTTCTTGCTTGACAAAATGCCTAAGGTGGCCTTGTCCTTTGTCCATTGTTGCTGAGTTGATGGTGAGATAGAGTTTCATGGCAGAGAGTATATGGCAAAACAAAACTACTGACCTTATGACTGCCAGGAAGTAGAGAGAGAAAAAAGAAGGGTGTTCCAATATACCCTTCCAGAAGGTGCTCTCCACCACCCACTCCATTCACTGGACCTCACCTCTTAGTAGCATCACCAGCTGTTGATACATGTGTTATTACAGTTGGAAGATGGAAATTGTAGATCAGGAGTTTGATGTCACCTTGGACTACAATGACAAGTTGCAGACCAGCCAAGATACAAAAGATCTTGTTGATGGATACTTAGATACATGGGTGAATGGGGTGAGAGCAAGGGAGAGAGAGACAGAGACAGAGACAGAGAGAGGCAGACATAGAGAATGACAAAGAGAGACATAGAAATAGACAGGGAGAATAAGGAGGAGGAGAAGGAAGAAGAGGAAGAAGGAGGAGAAGAAGGAGGAAGAGAAGAAGAAGAAGAAGAAGAAGAAGAAGAAGAAATAGAAGGGGGAGGAGGGGAGGGAGGAAGGAAGGAAAGGAACTCAAAATTCCTGAGATAATTGAAGGGAGGAGAAGTTTGCTAAGCTTGTCAGCTCATCAACAAACAAAAATAAAATATTTTGCTTGAGCTATTACGTGTTGGGGTCTTGGAATGTTCACCTTTTCCTACTTGAGAGTAACTCACAGAAATGTCAGAAGCTAAGGAAAAGTATGTGCTGCTTCCTTAGAGTCTGTAAATTTGCAATTTTACAAATACATTATGGCTGCTAAATAATTGAGAGTCATAACGGAAGTAACAGCGTGGAAGAAGAAAAAAAGAAAAAGCCTAGCCCACTATCCAGTGAAGTTACCAGTTCACTTCACTACTGTCTACTGTGCTTAAATTCTGTAAGAGCAAATACTTGCTGCCCTCTGGGTGTTTGATATCAAGCCCGATTTCCTATTAACAGCTCTTCTTCTCTTTGGGGAGTCTTGGGAAATAATGGCCACCAAACCAGTGTAGCCACACTCCGGTGCCCCGCTTATCCTGTAGCCAGACTAATGAGAGGACAGTCAGTACTGACATCGAATGCATTGTGGAGCAGCAGAGGAGGACTGGACCGTGCCTGGGGCCTGCCCTTTGCTTCAGAGCAAGAACCTTGACAGTGCCCCAGGCAGTTGCACACCTGAGCTTACTCAGACACAATTCAAGCAATTAAATGGTATCGGTCCAGAGAATCTCCCAGTTTCCCTCATTACAGCCTGTCCAGGTTCCTCCCAACAACCAAGACCGTGAAAAGCAAGGGTAGCTCCTAACTTGACAGCAAGCAGATGACTGAGAAAGAATTAGCTAGCTCACAGGGCACAGTGGGTCAGAAGTGAGCAGAGTGTGGGCATCTGCTTCTGACCCCAGGGTTGCTAAGCCCACTCTCAATGGAGTCTACTTTGCCTCTGGACAGCCAAGACTTTGGTATTTAACTCTTGGAGTTTTAAAGCCTGTTCCCTTTTATTTCTTAGGAATGCTTTCTTTTTTTTTTTTTTTTATAAAATTTATTTAAAAAAATTTTTTTTTGGCTTTTTGAGACAGGGTCTCACTATGTAGCCCTGGCTGGCCTGGGACTCAATTTGTGGAGTAGATTAGGTTGGCCTTGAATTCACAGAGCTCTGCCTACCTCTGCCTCCCGGGTTATGGGATTCAAGTTGTGTACCAATATGATTGGCTTTTATCTCGTGTGTGTGTGTGTGGGTGTGTGTGTGTGTGTGTGTGTGTGTGTGTGTGCGCGCGCGCGCGCGCACTCAAAGAGGGACTATGATTCCCTAGAATTGGAGTTACAGGCTGTTGTGAGCTGCCTAACATGGGTACTAGAGACTGAATTACAATTGTCTGCTAGAACAGCAAATGTTCACAACCACGGAGCCATTTCTCCAGCCCCAAGAATGTTCTTTCTTAAGATGCACGGAGCCTTGGAAGCAAGGCCTCGCTCAGTTTTCATGATTGCCTAAGCGGATCCGTCATGATGGGTGCTTTCCTCTCCCAGTGGGTTCACACAGAGCACTGCACTAAAATGACAGAATAGGATTAGGATTCATGTTTTCCCCACGTGGAGTCTAAGTAGGTTCCTTGCATTTTACTGCACTTGGTCCCCAGAGCTGGGGAGGAACATAGCCGAGAGCGTCTGGAGCCCCTTCCCTTGGTGGGCTGCAACGTCACCTACGAAACATATTTTAGCTTCAGAGTTTTGCTTCTCCTCTGTTCTCATTTTATTGCCTTATCAAGATTTCCTGTTAATCACTGAGCAGGGCAAAAGACAGTATCTTTTCTAATTGCTTCTGCAACCTGAGGCTGCAAAAGGATTTGACGAGATATGCAACCTCGATGCAGTCATTACCGCTGGAGTCTCTAGGTTCTTGTCTTCTTGAAGGAAAGGATTCAGTCAAGAGACAAAGATGAAACAGAGGTTTATCTAACAAAAGGAAAGCACACACCCAAAGAGAGAGTAGAGTAAACTGTCTCAAAGGGGAGGGAAAAGCAACCCAGTGGATTTTGTGTTGTAGATGGTAAGGTTGTTTAATGAATATTCATGAGGTTATTGGAATATTCATGAGGCAAGGCGGCCCTTTTTCCACTTCCAAAACTTCCTTAGGATATTGTTTTCCACAATCCTCTGAAAGAATTCATAAAGAGAATGTACTGGGTAATTTTGTATCACCTTGATACAAGCTAGGGAGCCTCAATTGAGAAAATGCCTCCGTAAGACTGAGCTACAGCCAAGCTTGTAGGGCACTTTTTAAATTCCTGATTGATGGAGGAAGGCCCAGCCCATTGTGGGTGGTGCCATCCTTGGTCAGGTGGTCCTGAGTGTCATAAGAAACCAGGCTGAGAAGGCACGAGGAGCAAGCCAGTAAGCAGCACCCCTCCGTGGCTGCTGCATCAGCTCCTGCCTCCAGATTCCTGCCTTGCTGAGTTCCTGCCGTGACTTCCTTCAGTGACCAATTGATATGGAATTATGAGTCAAATAAAAAGTTCCTTTCCTACCCAACTTGGATTTCATCATGTGTTTTATCTCAGTAATAGAAACCCTAACTAAGACAGGGAGTGTGGATGCAGTCTGCTCCTTAGTACACATTGGGAAGGAGACATCACTTCTGAGATGCGGTGTAGATTTTCCAGTCAGCTCCTATGTCTTTTGTAAGATGTACACGTACTCCTGGATGTCTGTGACTTACAAAAAACGGAGACTTTAAATATGAAAGCCAGAATTTGACAACACACTGGATGGCAGCACAGACAGGAAACAGGACGTGGGCTGTCTACAGGACATCCTTCTCCCAGTTCCACCATTCCTGTCTATCTCCTACCTAACAGCAAAGGCCACTGCTGTGCCCTACCGACCAAGCAGGGGACAAAGACTCCCTCTGATCCACAGATAGCTCATAGGCTTATAGGGTCATACAAAGTAAGACCCAGTCTCTAAGCAGTTTTAGAAATAAGAATTCTTTACCTTTTCCCTCATTTCTGCTTTCCTGAGACAGGCCTTGTTAAATTGTCCAGGTTGACTCTGAGGTCAAGTGAGCTTTCTGCCTCCAACTTCCAAGTAACTGAGACGATGCATGTGTGCTACTACGAGGGCCACCATCTCTTCAACTTTCTATGTGCTATCCATGTGCCAGGTTTTGGTCTTTATTTAAATTCTCTCCCTTCAGATTTTTCTAGAGACTAGTTTCTCCTCCTCTGGTGTTTGTTTTTTAAGATATTTTAATACCATGGGAATTTCTTTTAAAGATTTATTTATTTATTATATCTAAGTACACTGTAGCTGTCTTCAGACACCCCAGAAGAGGGCATCAGATCTCATTAAGGATGGTTGTGAGCCACCATGTGGTTGCTGGGATTTGAACTCAGGACCTTCAGAAGAGCAGTCAGTGCCCTTAACTGATGAGCCATCTCTCCAACCCTCCTGTGGTGTTTTGAATGATGATGTACTCCAGAGCTCAGGCATTTGAACACTTGGTTCCCAGTTGGTGATGATGTTTGAGGAGGTCATGAGTAGGTGCAGCCTGGCTGAAGTACATCATGAGTGGTCAGCTTTGAGAATCCAAAGTCTTGTCTTACTTCCAGTTGACTCTCTTTGCTTTATGCTTTAGATTTAGACTTGATCTCTCAGCTCTCTTAGGCATGGCTTGCAGCTTATTGTCATGCCTCCCTGCCATGATGGACTTCCATTCCTCTGGAACTGTAAATCAAAATAAACTCCTCTAGGTTGCCATGATCATGCTACTTTAGCACAGAAAAGTAACCAATGCACCCCCCTACTTATGACTGCTTGACCTGTCTTTGAGGTGAGCAACTTTTATTTTTCTTAAGAAGGGAAAGGAAGATCTTTAAAATTTTTTATGTTTATTTATTTTGTGTGTGTATGTATGGCATGTGTAAAGAGGAGTTGGTTCTCTCCTTCTACCATGTGGGGAACCTGGGATCAAACCAAGTTATCCAGGTTTGAAAATGCTTTGGTATCTAAGCCATCCTGCTGGCCCGGAGAGAGGAAGAGATCAACCGCATTTCTAGTTCTGGGAATTAAACTCTCACATTCACCTGATGTTGCAGTTTGGAGAGATGTAGACTAAGTGTGGGATTTGTGACTTCATATGTGTTATGATACAAAGTCTCTTCATTGTGGGCTCCACTAAAATACCTTCTTATTTCAAGAGGGAAAAATATCAGGATAGCGTCACAATCAAAAGCAAAAGCAAACTCTAACTATACAACGTCTGGGATCCACTCACAATCTTCTGGACTCCTCCAAGGGCTTGGGTCACTTCTCCAGCTCTGCCCTTTGTAGCACACAGCTTGTCTTTTAGGCTCCAGCTGCCTGTATTCCACTGCTGCTGATGTTCTTGGTGGTCATCTCATGGTACTGACATCTCCAAAACACAGCTGTCTTCTGCTGTAACTAGGCTTCACCAATAGCCTCTCATAGACTCTTTTCATGGTGCCAACCCTCAACTCCTTTGCATGACCCCTTCAGTCCTGGGCCATTGTGATGGTATATATATGCTTGTCCCAGGGAGTGGTACTATTAGATGTGGCCCTGTAGGAGGAAGTATGTCACTGTGGAGATGGGCTTGGAGATCTTCCCCCTAAATGCCTGAGTATGCCCAGTCTGTTCCTGGCTTCCTTCAAATGAAGATGCAGAACCCTCAGCTACTCCTGTATCATGCCTGCCTGGATGCTACCATGCTTCTGCCTTGATGACAATGGACTGAACCTCTGAACCTGTAAGCCAGCTCCAATTAAATGTTGTCTTTTATAAAACTTGCATTGGTCATGGTGTCTGTTCACAGCAGTAAAACCCTAACTAAGACAGAAGTTAGTAGTGGGAGTGGTTCTAGAGGAGCAAAAGTATAAGGATAAATCTTTTAAAAATCTGGAGTTGGTTTGATAATTCACCAGCACCTTCAAATACTGAAACCTCTCCAGATTCTCTCCCTCCTGGGAGGGAGAGAATATTGAAGACCCATGGTTGAAACTATATTTCAAGCTTAAAGAAGCTAATGCCTTTGATTATCTTGAATTAAGTGATTCGGTATCCAAAACTTTCTACAAGTTGGGGAAAAAAATCGGAAAATGATTTTGCTGGGTTGTTGCTCTTAGCATCTTGGGAAAAACAATGAAGGAAAGGAAGGAGTTGTGTGATAAAATCAAACAGTTCCAGACGCAGGTAAACAATCTAAAACTTGCAAAGTGTGTCCTTGAAGAGAATCTTCTCTCCAGCAACCACAGAGCTCAAGTTGCAGAAAATCAAACTGAAGCCCTCATTATAAGGTTGGCTGAATTACAGCAAAAATTCAAGTCTCAGCCTCAGAGGGTGTCAGCAGTTAAAGTAAGGGCATTAATTAGCAAAGAATGGTATCCTATAACTTGGGATGGGGATGTGTGGGAGGACCCTGTTGAAGTTGAGAACTTTGAATCTTTAGATTCTCAAGGGTTTGCCCCACCTGAGGAAGTAGTATCCTCAGCCCCACCCCTTGAAATAATGCCTTTCCCACATGAGGAAATTAATCCCTCAGAGCCTGATAAACTGGCAGTGACTTTCGCTGAAGAAAATGGCAGACAAGAAAATACTGATGTTTCTCAAGGTCCACCAATTGTTTCTTCTAAACCTATAACCAGACTCAAAGCAAAACAGGCCCCTAGAGGGGAGGTAGAAAGTGTAGTCCATGAGAAAATATGATATACTACTAAGGAGCTTAATGAGTTTGCTAATTCATTCAGGCAGAAATCTGGGGAATACTTGTGGGAATGGATTTTAAGGGTGTGGGATAATGATGGAAGAAACAGAAAACTAGAGCAGGCTGATTTTATTGGCATGGGCCCTCTGAGTAGAGATTCTAGGTTTAATATGGAAGCTCTCCCACAGTTATAAAAGGTGTCAGAAGTTTGTTTGAATGGTTGGCTGAAGTGTTTATCAGTTGGAGATGCCTGATATCCCTTGGCTTAGTGTTGATGAAGGGATTTTAAGGCTTAGGGAAATTGCAATGCTAGAGCGGATACGTTGTGCAAAACCTAATCCTCCACAATGGGAAGGCCCAGAAGATATGCCCTTCACCAGTCCTATAAGACACAAACTGGTGAGAGGGGCACCAGCACATTTGAAGAGTTTTGTTCTTGCCCTTTTCCTTGTGCCAGACCTTAGGGTTGGAGATGCTGTTGCTCAATTAGAGGAATTAAATTCAATGGGTTTAACTGGGCCCCGAGTAACAAGGGCCAGGTGGCAGCATTGAATCACCAGAGGCAAGGTGATCATAGTTATTATAATGGACAGTGTACACAAAACAATGTTTATAATGACATACCCCTTAATGGTCAGCAAAGGAGAGGTGAAAATTATAATGGCATGACTCGTTTGGACCTTTGGTACTGGCTAATCAATCATGGAGTTTCCAGGCATGAAATAGGAAGCCTACTGCATATCTGTTTGATCTGTATAAGCAGAACAATTCTCAAACAAATGAAAGGCTACATTGGATTGTGTCAAAAGGCAATCTCAGCCAGTCAATCAATTCCAGACTTGAACCAGTTTGCAGATCCAGAACCCCTTGAATGTAGGGGTGGCCAGGTTCCCCTGAGGAAGGATCTTGATAAGACACCTAAAATTTTTGCTGTTAGTCTTTCTCCTTCTGTTTTAACTGTCAGAGCTATGGCCCAGGAGTTTCCATGGTTCAGTAAAGGAGTCATCATAGGGGTTAGAGAGAAAGCTCAGTGGTTAAGAATGCTGGCTAGCAATCTTGAAGACCTTGTTATGTAACAAACCAGGTGTCCAGCAAACACCAAGGAATCTGACACTCATGTGACTTCTGTGAACACATGCCTACAGCACTCACAGACAGAACCACATTAATAAGTCTTTTAAAAAGAGCATCCTAGAAGAGGTTGATGCTGTTCTCCAGCTCCTGGCTCCCATGTACTGAGATCCTGAACTCTCGAAGGGATCTCTTTAAATGAAGACAGTGAGATCCTGTTCTCAATCCATTACAAATGATGCAATCACACATTACTCCTGTGGCTGTGTAAAAAGGAAAAAAAATGAAAAGACAAAATCTCATGGTGCAGAATAGACAGGATGATTTACTGGTTTACTTTTTAAATTAACAAGAAGAAAGTGTTTGCCACACAAACCTAACAACTTGAGTTCAATACCCAGAACCCACAATGGAAGAGGGTCATGTGTATTGGTGTGCATGTGCACGTGCACACACACACACACACACACACACACACACACACAACTCAAAACTCAGGAGTAGGTATTTGCTAACTCAAGGAAAATCAAAGCATATACTAAAAGGTCTGAGCAAGTGTATCTGAACTAATCAGAGTGCTCTTGGGCTTGTATTCGGGTCTTATCTTTAAGGTAAACTATGTGTTTTCAGACAGTCCAATATTTGACACTGATCTGAGTCTCTTAGCTATGTTTCATTTGACCAAAGAAGATGTCCATGTCTAAAGAAGGGACACCATATAAGAGAGCTATTATGTGTTCAGTCTTTGAACTAGACACTCTCAATGGCTGCAGATGTGCTGCTGATGCAGGTCAGTGTAGTGCTTGCCTAATATGCACAAAGTCCTGAGTTTGATCCCTAGCACTACATCATACGGGGTGTGGTGCTACACACCTATAATACCAAGCCCATCAGAGGTGGAAGCAAGAAGATCAGAAGTTCAATGCTATCCTTGGCTATATAATGAGTATGAAGTCAGCAAGGGTACACAAGGCCCTGTGTCAGTTACTTTTTCTGTGATAAAACGCCATGATCCAAAGCAACTTATGGAAGAACGAGTTTATTTTGACTTATGGTTCCAGGGGAATAAGAGTCTACCAAGGTGGGGCAGGAAGGCAGTAAGCAGCAGGCATGGCAGCAGGACCAGGAAGCTAAGGGACAATGTCTTCAACCCCAGATATGAAGCATAGAGGGCCAACTGGAACTACAGTGGGGCTGTATATTCACAAAGCCCACCCCAGTGATGTACTTTCTCTAGTAATTCCATACCTCCTAAACTCCCCAAAGAGAGACATCAACTTGGAACCAAGGGTTCAAGTACCCAAGCCTGTGAGGGGCATTTCTTATTCAAGCCACCACAGACATAAAAACACCACAGGCCTCAAAAACATAAAACAACAACAACAAAACAACCTTTTCAAAATACTTACGGAAAGTCCAAGTTTTATGAAATTATCTATAAAACAAGGACAAATGGTCATGATCCCTTCAGTTTATTGTGAACAAGCATATGAATTTGACACCGAGGGAGGGACTTCTGTATTTGGAATAGCATTTGTGTGATATGTGTGTGTGTGTGTGTGTGTGTGTGTGTGTGTGTGTGTGTGATGACCAGGCTCCCTGAAATTATTCACCAAATTTTGTGTTCATAAGATTATGTACATTTTCCCCTAGAAATTTTATCTGTTCCCTCTTGGTTTGCTTGCTTGTTTAATGTTTGCCCTTCTGGGGATTAGATTAGCCCAATAGCAAGGGTCTTATGTACCCAACTGCTGTGATCAATAGGGAAAAATGGAGTCTGTTTTCTTCTGTGGCCATGGGCATGTGAGAAAGGATTAGCTTGGCTACCTGACTTTTGCAATTTAATGGATGTATTTGTGGTTGGATATTAGAGGTGATTTGTCTTGATCCAAAAATGCTAAATTTTTTAAAACCTGGACTATGTTTTTGAAAATTCAAGATGCATTTAGCAAAGCAAGGAAAAATAAATTCAGGCTGCTAGCTTGGCATCTGGTCTGGATACAGTATTTTGCTCTGTTTACTCTGTCAGGAAGCCAGTTCCATTTGATTAAATTCTGAAATTAGAATGCATGCACGCTGGAAGATACCAAGCAAGCAGCTTCATGCTTTTACCCGTATGGAAAATGTGATTAAGGAAATGAACTCAGAAACTGTAGCGCCAGAAGAGATCAATGCAACAGCTGTATTCAACCAGGCTGAATGGGTTAGACCTTTACTTTATTAAAATGGATGGCTTTAGCAGGGAAACTGTGTCCACATCACAGTGCTGTTGTATTGCTCTGAGCTCAGTCTGAGAGAAGAGCCAAGTTGGAGCTGCCATCCAATAAAATGGCAGCTGAGCAAGTACAGATCTGTTCTCACTCCACGAAGCTAAAATGAAGCCAAAGGAGAGATAATTAAAGAATTTATATGCACAGTCTTCCCACATCAACATACTGGATTCTTTTCAAAATTGCCAGTATGTTCTAATTTGGCAGATTTTCCAGAATAAACCACACACAAAACAATCTCAAAAGTCTCTGTGAGGTGGCGTCTGACAGTGGAGTGGCCAGTGAATACTAATTTATATGTGAAATACAGTTAGAGAGTGGATAAGACTAGATAACTCACAAAAAGAATTTCATTGTCCTTCGTTACATAGTTACCAGAGAGGAAAATAAGAGTTTATTATAAAATACTTAAATTGTTGCCTATGGTTGCCAACTCTTGACTTTGGCTGCAGAGGGCCTGTTAATGGAAGGAAGTGTGTCCTGAGAGATACTGAGGTGGGGAATAACCTAATATGAGTTTATGGCACAGGTCATTATTCTGGACACTACATTCCAGGATGTAATCCTTAGGCTTTGTAGTGACTATTCCTGGTTGTCAACTTGACTATCTGGAATGAACTGCAATCCAGAATTGAAAGGCTCATCTATGATCCTAATCTGGAGGCTCAGAGATACAAGTTTCAGACCTGGATCTTGGTTGGCATGGAGATCTTGAAGCATAATGGCTATGAATTCCAGAAGATTAAGACAAGGAGATCTCTGAGTTCAAGGTCATCTGGGATTAAAGGCGTGGTGACACACGCCTCTTCTGGAGACCTATATAAGGACCTTGGAAGAAGGAAGATTGACTTTCACTCTTCCTTAACTGCTTGCCTCGTGGGACTGAGCAATTGCTAGATCCTTGGACTTCCCTCCACAGCTGCTGCTGACCATTGTTGGGGAGTTGGACTACAAATTCCCTAACTATATAGAGACTACATATATGTAAGTCATCGACAAATTCCCTAAGTATATAGAAACTACCCATATGTTCTGTGACTCTAGAGAACCCTGACTAATACAGGCTTCATAGGTTAAGAAACTGTTTCTAAGAACTTACAAATATGATCAGATTCTTTGGAACATTTTCATGCCAAACAAGAAGCTGGTACAAAAAGCAGAATGCTGGAAATTTGAAATGCTGAGAGGAGCCCTGAGTACAGACATGCTATATACTATATGCTATATGCTATATGCTATATGCTATATGCTATATGCTATACTATATGATATACTATATAGATGTTTTCTTGATCAGCTTGGAACAAGGGCTTGAAAAGCTGAGGGACATCATTTGTTCGTCCTGTGTTGCTAAGACTTCATCCCCTCAGATTAAATGATATCTATCTTCTGACTTTATTAAAATGTAATTTATTTATAATAAATGCATTTATTAAAATCGTATTGTTTGATGGGCTTTGACTGTGGTATATGCTCATGTAATAATCATCACCATTCAATATAGGATGCTCTCATTCTTCATACAATTTTTATTTTTTTTTCCGACTCAAACTCCATCCTCAAGCAATCGCAGATTGACTTTTGCCAAGACGGAATGTAGATAAAATTTTATAATAAAATGTCATATCCAGTTTTTAATTGTATATATCAAAATGTGCTTGTAACACTGATGAAATTCCCATGACCAAATGTTCAGAAACATTTGAGTGTCAATCTGGGATGGCAAATGAGGGGCGGCAAGCACAAATGGCTTGAGGGGTTAGGCAGGTAACTGAAACATTCAATAGCAGTAAGGAGAGGTAATGGAAAATTCATGTCCTGTCAAAAGGCATTCAGGTGTAGTTTTAGTTTACATGTGCTGGCAAGATGGAGCCAAGAAAATACACAAGTCATAGAATATGTGCAGAATAGCATTACTTATATTGTTCTAAAGCAGGTAAAACACTTTATATTACACTTAGGGATATGCATAGAGTGAAAGTGAGTTAAAAATAAGGAAGTGAATGAGAAACAATTTCACACAGTGGTGGTGTGTATCTGGAGGAGATGTGGGCTGGTTATCACAGCAAGTTAAAGAGATGGGATTTAAATTGCAGGGTATTATTTACACTGAAGGATAAATGACTGCATGGCCTTTGGCTGCATTTTACTCATCCTCTTTTGCATGTAGTGAATACTGTGTGATTCATCTTCTAAAGAGAAGAGAATGTTAGGAGAGAAACCCATGAAAATTTTGTTACTTACTGGCTTCTCTGGGACGATAAGCTGCATCATACAGTCACCAAGGGAATTAGCTTTGAGGCCAGGATGCCTGATCAAATTTCAACCTCTGCTCTACACTAAATTGTTTTGTGCCTTTTGGCAATCTAGCAGAGAACTACCAAAGGCTAAATACAACCCTCTGCCTGTTTTAACAGTCCTCCAAGCAAGAATGGTTTGTATAATTTAAGTGATGGAAGAACTACCCTCAAATACTGCCTTGGAGCTATGACTGGCTTTAGAAAGAACTCAGTGGGTCTCTAAGTTAAAGCTAATCAGTGAAGCTGCACTTACACACCAAGCTGAGAAGATGACCTAGTTATTTCAACATAACTATCAGTCTTAGGGCTGGAGAGATGGCTCATAGGATCTAGGTTTAGTTCCCAGCATCTACATAAAGCAGCTCACAACTGCCTCTAACTCCAGTTCCAGGGAATCTGACAACCTCTTCTGGCCTGTGCTGCTTTCTACAAGCACATGGTGTGCATACCTGCATACATACAGACATACATAACCAAGAAACAAAAACAAAGGCAACAGCTAACAGGCTACCTCCTCAAACTGTTTGACACTTCTTGTGTTGTCAGAGCAAGTCACAGCCCCTGTAGCCACACAAATTTTCAGAGTACTTGTTTTCTCTACTCCAACTAGAATCTAACAGCATCTTATGGACCAGGATGAAAGTGCTTTTTTACCCCCATATTTCAAAAGTCATTTAACTGTGCGATTGAGGAGCTTCCACCTAAATGTCAATTGGAAGCAATTAATTTGCAATGTAATGACAGGCTGAAAGGCAAATATCAAGAGGGGAGTTTAATAGTATTGTCTAAGTGCCTTCCAAGCAATGAATATACTCAATTAAAACCATATGCTCAGAGATTCTTATCAGTATTTGGCAGTATCTATCTGTATGAGAAGACATTTTCGGAGATGAAATACATAAAACCTCATTAAAATTCTGTGTTAACAGATGAGCGTTTGCTGCAGATTTGATGATATAAGGAACACAACTTTGAACTTGTTAAGTGAAATGCTATCCACTGCCCCCATCAAGAATTCCATCCTCTCTTTAGAATTACAATGAGCTGGATTCAATTCCTCATAATATGTGCATGTGGAGGCCACAGGAAGATGTCTGGTGTTTTCCTGCATTGCTCTCTGCACTGTTCCCTGGGGACAGAGCCTCTCACTGAACCTGAGGCTGGGTTTCGCTAGGCCAGCTAGTCAGCAGGCTCCTGTGATCTGACTGTCATTGCTCACTGGTGCTGGGTTTACAGCCCCACGTAACCATGCTCAGTTTCATGTGGGTGTTGGGGATTTGAAATCAGATCCTCGTGCTTACATAGCAAGGCCTCTTCAAATCACTGAGCCATCTTTCCAGTCCCTCAATTACTCTTATGTTTTGAACTTCATCAGAATAAAATTTTGAAAATTTGTTCTTTCTTATGTAAGTTCTTGTTTTCCTACTGGGAAAAATAAGCTTAAATTGTGGGGGTCTGAAAATTCATCAGATCAGAAATGATATGAAAGGACAATAAAAAAACATACCATGGGAGAGACCAAAACAGTAAGCAAATTCTAAGTGAGAGAGAGGGGAAGGGGAGCACCTTGAACAAAACTGAGAACCCTTTTCGGTTTTTTTTTGTTTTTTGTTTTTTGTTTTTTGCCAAGAGAGGAAGGGCTCTTGGTTTTGTTTTGTTTTTTTTTTTTTTTTTGGTTTTTCGAGACAGGGTTTCTCTGTGTAGCCCTGGCTGTCCTGGAACTCGCTCTGTAGATCAGGCTGGCCTCGAACTCAGAAATCTGATCTCCACACAGCTGCCATGGTACTCAAGTGTTGCTCGAGTACACAAGCTAAATGAAAAGAAAAAATACTGCCCTTGCCTTCTTGGAATGTTCTTTCTCTAATTTTGATGCCAAGGAGAAATAGCCTGTCTGTGAAATTATTCATTCATTAGCAAGCACTATCTTCTCTTGATATATATCATATTGAATATCCCCAGAAAATTTACATTAGATGAAACAGAACAGATTACATTTGTCCCTGCAGTTGGGTATGAAGGATTATAACAAATAACTGAATGAAGGGTGGGCTCCAATACAAAGAAAAAACAAAGATGGAGGGTAAATAGGTGCTTGGTAGGCACAATATCAAATGTTTATCACACCTTTCCAGTTTTGCAAACCCATAGACTTTATTTCAACATGCTTAAAATTGGTTTTAAAGATGTAAAGAATCTTGATTAAGTTTGATTGGGAGGAAAAGGGTGGACTAGTTAGGGGGACTACAAAACTGAGTATAAGGCAGACGTGAACCACCACCCATGGGAACTATAAGACCTGACAATGCAGATTTGTGAGATCATAGAAAGTTTCTATTCTATGTATGAAAGTTCTTAGTCACCATGTTTCAGAAACTCTCAGGTCAAATGTTTTTCTGCCTATTAAATGAGTGCTATTCTCAGATATTCCAGGGAAAGAATCCAACTAAAGCATTATAAAAATTACAGTATCCTAAAGGAACAACTGTACTTCCCTCTCTACATGAAGTGGCAGGTCATTAGTAACACCAGTCCTGATCCTAAGTTGGTGGGTCTGCAGCTGCCCGCTTGTTGTCCACTCCCTCTCATCCAACAGGACATTGACAGGTACAGGTCAATCCACTACAGAACAGCTTAGGTTTCTGTATCTTGATGGCCAAACAATTTGCTAAAGAACACTCTGGAAACTTATTAAAATCTGCCCCACTCTGTAAACTGATTTTTAATATATGAGAAAGTGGAGTTCACTAAATCTTTAGTGTCTTCAGTTGTTCTTGCAGAAGTACATCTCTCTGGGAAGGAAGTATGCAAAAATTAAATGTATGGATAAGCTGTCAATAACTGCTTCAAATGAAGATAAGTGATGCTTCCTCAATGAAGCTCTCTGAACTCTTAATGTGCTACAGCACACTTGAGCTTCTTAAGGTCATAAAACACTCATTACTTGCCAAATTCACTGACCTTGTATCATTTCCATGGTAGTAGCATTTATTTCTAGTGAAGGACTTGAAAACAGACTTTGAGAAACACTAAGTGGCTGTGAAGAGACAAGGAAGAAGGGAAAGGAGTGTGAGGGGAAGAAGAGTGATACTGTGAGTCCAGCTAAATACATGTCAGGTGGTGGAAGCCATCTGAAGAACACAACAAATATGCATAATGTAGATCAGCTGAGGAAGACCATGCAAGTGAAAGCAGGCAGGCAAAGCCAGGGCACCGGTGGAGCAGCCAGATTCAGTTATGCATTTGGTTTGCTAAGACAACAAGCATAGTTTTTACAGAAACTGAGAAGACCAAAGATGTAGCTTAACAGGATCTGGATAAATGAATTGAATGCTTGAGACTTGACTGGAAAGAAGGGGTTCTTTGGATGACCACTCTTCTTGGATTTCTCTCCCTTCTACCTTCCTTCCCCTCTTTTCCTTCTTCAGTTGCTCTTGTAAACACCATCTAGTTCTAAAGAAAGTCATCAATTAGTCTCTTTTGTTACTATGTGTGTGTACACATGCACATTCTGTTAAGTAGGGATCAGAGGTCAACCTCTGGGAGCAGGCTCTTTCCATCATGGGAGGCCAGGGATGGCACTAAGGTAGGTCATCTGGACTTTGCAAGCTCTTTCTCACAATGGCTCCACTGGTCTCCTTTTAATACCCTAAATGTTTTCTTAGAATTTTCTTTACAGAAATCATGCTAATAGGAGCCCACTTCAACAATCCAGCTGCTTAACCTCAGGTGCTAACTTTCCAGACTACTTTTGGAACCCATTTTAGGATCAGCATTACCAGCACTGCAAGGACACTTTGTGCCCCAACCCAATTTAGTCTGTTCTTGAGAACATTTACTTGTCCATTTGGGGTAACTTCAAAGGTTTATGCTAATTCCTACTTCCATAGTATAGTCTTTGTGACACACAACTGACACTTCTACACATACTAAGAACAAGGATTTGGATATCCATTGATTCTCACTTAAAGGAGAGTTTATGTGAAGGCTCTCTTCTTTCCAAAGGAAACACAATAAATCTTGTTACGCGATCACTCAACCAGAGCCTGCCCCCTAATGACCACATATACACCAGAACAGAAATGGAGTCCACTCTCTTGGGGTCCTCCCTTGCACAAATGTACTTTTAGGTTTTGGGGTGCTGAGTGTTGTCTTTAATTAGCACCTTCCTTCAAGCCAAGTGTCCTCATTTGCTGAGGTACTAACCTTTTTTTTTAACTATTGAAAAAGGAAGTAAAAACATTTTATGATAAAATTGAAGATTTACATGGAAAATGTTTCTGACAAAATTGAAGAAGCACAGAGAAAAACACATTGATTGCCAATTTTCATAGAAAATTAAAGAGTAAAATGGTAGACATAAAAAACATTGCTAAATTAATGGAAAAAGGAAGTAGAAACATTTTATGATAGAATTGAAACTTACATGGGAAATATTTCTAATAAAATTGTAGAAAAATATAAAATAACATTAAAATTGAAGATTATCATGGAAAATTACAGATAAAATGGTAGGCATAAAATATTTCTAAGTTGATTGAAAGTGGAATTATAAACATTTTCTGATAAAATTGAAGATCTACAAGGAAAGCATTTCTGATAAAATTCAAGAAATATATAGAAAAACATGTTAAGATTGACTATTTCATGCAAAATTGAACAGATAAAATGGTAGGAATAGAAATATTCCTAAGTTGATTGAAAGTAGAATTATAAACATTTTCTGATAAAATTGAAGATTTACATGGAAAATATTTCTGATAAAATCGAAAATATATAGAAAAATATTCAAATTGAAGATTATCATGGAAAATTATACAGATAAAATGGTAGGCATAAAAATATTTCTAAGTTGATTGAAAGTGGAATTGTAAACATTTTCTGATAAAAATGAAAATTTACATGGAAAATATCTGATAAAATTGAAGAAATATATAGAAAAACACGTTAAGATTGACTATTTCATGGAAAAATTATACAGATAAAATGGTAGGTATAAAAATATTCCTAAGTTGATTGAAAGTAAAATTATAGACATTGTCTGATAAAATTGAAGATTTACATGGAAAATATTTCTGATAAAATTGAAGAAATATATAGAAAAAATGTTTAAAATGAAGATTATCATGGAAAATTACATAGATAAAATGGTAGGCATAAAAATATTTTTAAGTTGATTGAAAGTGGAATATAAACATTTTCTGACAAAATTGAAGATTTACATGGAAAATATTTCTGATAAAATTGAAGAAATATATCGAAAAAAAATGTTACAATTAAAGATTATCATGGAAAATAATAGTTAAAATGGTAGACATAAAAACATTACTAAATTGATTGAAAGAGGAATCACAAACATTTTCTGATAAAATTGAAGATTTACAAGAAAAATACTTGTTAGACTATGTTTTTTTCTTGGGGAATTGAGTCCACTGATGTTATAAGATATTAAGGAATAGTGATTGTTGCTTCCTGTTATTTTTGATGTTATTTTTATGTTTGTGTGGTTACTTTCTTTTGGGTTTGTTGGAAAAAAGATTACTTTCTTGCTTTTTCTAGGGTGTAGTTTCCCTCCTCGTGTTGGCGTTTTCCATCTATTATCCTTTGTAGGGCTGGATTTGTGGAAAGATATTGTGTAAATTTGGTTTTACCATGGAATATCTTGGTTTCTCCATCTATGGTAATTGAGAGTTTTGCTGGCATTTGTGTTCTCTTAGGGTCTGTATGAGATCTGTCCAGGATCTTCTAGCTTTCATCATCTCAGGTGAGAAGTCTGGTGTAATTCTGATGGGCCTGCCTTTATAGGTTACTTGACCTTTTTCCCCTTACTGTTTTTAGTATTCTTTGTTTAGTGCATTTGGTGTTTTATTATGTGATGGGAGGACTTTCTGGTCTGGTTGAGTCTCTTTGGAGTTCTGTAGGCTTCTTGGATGTTCATGGACATCTTTATGTTAGGGAAGTTTTCTTCTATAATTTTGTTGAAGATATTTACTGGCTCTTTAAGTTGGAAATCTTCGCTCTCTTCTATACCTATAATCCTTATGTTTGGTCTTCTCATTGTGTCCTGGATTTCCTGGATGTTTTGGCTCAGGAGTTTTTTGCATTTTTCATTTTCTTTGACTCTTGAGTCAATGTTTTCTATGGTATCTTCAGCACCTGAGATTCTTTTATCTCTTGTATTCTGTTGTTGATGCTTGCATCTATGACTCCTGAATTCTTTCCAAGATTTTCTATCTCCAGAGATGTCTCACTTTGTGATTTCTTTATTGTTTCTACTTCCATTTTTAGATCCTGGATGGTTTTGTTCAGTTCCTTCACTTGTGTTTTCCCATAATTCTTTAAGGGATTTTTGTGTTTCCTCTTTAGGGGCTTCTACCTGTTGACCCATGCCCTCCTGTATTTCTTTAAGGGAGTTATTTATGTCCTTCTTGATGTCCTCTAACAGCATCGTGAGATGGGACTTTAAATCCAACTCTTGCTTTTCCAGTGTGTTGGTGTTGCCTGGACTTGCTGTGGTGGGGGAACTGGGCTCTGATGTTGCCGAGTAGCATTGGTTTCTGTTGGTAGGGTTCTTGCGCTTGCCTTTTGCCATTTGGTTATCTCTGGTGTTAGTCTTGTCCTCTTTGGCTGGAGCTTGTCCCTCCTATGGACCTGTAAGCCTGTGTCTGTACTCCTGGGAGACCAACTCTCTTCTGGCAGTGTCTGTGCACAGGCGGCTGTGGAGCTGTTTCCCTGCTGCAAATGGTGGCCAGAAGAGATGACTCCTGTCCCAGAAGCAACACTGATTGTATGCCCTGTGTGCTCCTAGCTGTGCCCCTCCAGAGAGAAGGTGGAGATCTCATTTCTACACTCAGAAGTGAAATCGCTGCTGGGAGATCACTCTCTCTAGGTGGGCTAAGCACAGAAGGCTTTGGAGCTGTCTGGTTCCCGGCTGCAGACGGTGGCTGGAAGGGAAGACTCCTGGTACTATTCTTTTTTATCTAAGACTTTTTAATCCTTACTTTCCAATGTCCAACTTGAAGGAATTGGAGGTTAAATGTCAAGACAGGACGTCCTTGAGCCCTATCTACATGTCTAGCATTTGATAAAATCAAAAGGACACAGCCTCTTCTGAATTCTCTGGCAGCTAACTTAGTGCCTTTTGAGGTGGCATTTCCTAACAGACATCTCTAAGTTTCAGGACTGACTGCACTGTTTTTCCAGCTTCACTTCACTATCCCTCCCCAGTCTAAAACCCATAGTACATATGTGAACTTCTTTTCTCAATCATTTGTTTTAAAGCTCTGCTAACTTCCTTTTAGGTATCTGGGAGAGTAACTACTGTAAGTGGGTGTCTGTTTTGCAAGGTTCAAAGAACCTCAGCTAAAAGACCTTGGAGAATCCACCTTACTTTCAGACTACCCCAGCAAAGAAATTAAAGTACAATATCCTTCTTCAGGCTGGTGTGATAATCAAGTAGCATACCATGACACTCCGTGTGGGCAAGGCCACCCACCTTTCCATCCTGTTCACTAACTAAGTGCCTGATGCAGGCAACAGCAAGCACAGAATGATTCAATCAGATCAACCGACTGAGCAACAGCCTCTAGCACAATGCCATGCTCAACCAAAAGTAGCTAATATTGTCAATATCTTCCCCTTGTCACAATTTCCAGTCTTCTATGTATCCACTACATTAATTTTCATCTGCAGACGTGGTTCTAACAATTACAGTGCAGCATGTGGCAATTTGCTTTATCTCATTTTAAGTCTGAAGAGACAAGGGTCTGAAAACACAACTCCCCCAGACTTTCTCCCAATATCACTTTGGGGAATAAATGGTTAAGAGAAAAATAGTAGCATAGGAATCGTCAGCCACTTAGAGAACCATAACAGTTATCATGGGAAGCCATCTTCATTGGTTAATAAAGAATGGCTGTTACCGATTGGCTTCTCCATCCAGAATGCACTTCTGGCTCTTGAGGATGTGTGAAGTTCACCTGCTGCTGGGGACACACCTATCACTGGGGACCCTTAGGGAGGATTTCCAGTTCTAGACCAACCTGGGCAACACAGCAAGGCCATTTCAGTAGTTTTATAAAACCATGCTAAGATTGAAAGAGTAAAGAAAAAAGATGCCAAGTGATCACAGTGAGCAGAAAACTAATGACAAGTGACAGTGATTAGACTTATGTCCCACCAGCGTATTTTGTGCCAGTAGACTCACACTAATGAAGTTGTAGTTGATTAAACGATATGGCACATGCAAATGTTCATTTCAAGTCTTTGGAAAAGTATGCTGTACATTTGGCTTAACTTGAAAGAGTATTTCGTTTAGTATGTTTAAGATTTGAGTCTGGCTAGGCCTGGTGGAGCATACCTTTAATTCCAGCACTTGGGAGGCAGAGGCAATCATGTCTGTCAGCTTCAGGATAGCCAGAACTACAAAATGAGACACTCCACCCCCAAAAGATTGGGAATCTATAGATATTTGTAAAAAACAAAACAAAAACAAAAAACCAAAAACAACAGAGAAGGGGGGAGTAGTTAGGTGGTGAGGAGAAGTGTAAAGATAATGCAATGTGATAACATGAATTCAAGGGTAGTCAAGGGTATAGAGGCAGTTACAAAATCTTGAATTAGAAGCCTCAAAGTACTCAAGGAGGGTTGTGGAACTCAGATACAGTTGGATTCCATATTGAGTAACTTTTGTATGGCTCCGGCCTGTTAATCCCAGCACTTAGGAGGCCCAGACAGGAGGATGAGTTCAAGACCATCATTAATACATGGCAAGTCTGCACTACAAGAGACTCTACATCATTCACAACTAGTCACCTAGCTTTGTGACTACCTAAGAAAACCCCTCCTGCCCTCTTCTTAGTCCCATATGATTGGATATTAAGCCCCTCAACTATGTAACACCGGGTAGTCTGTAACTCAGAGCCTGCTCTGAGTTTAAAGTCTTTTTTTTTTTTTTTTTTTTTGGTTTTTCGAAACAGGGTTTCTCTGTGTAGCCCTGGCTGTCCTGGAACTCACTCTGAAGAATAGGCTGGCCTCGAACTCAGAAATCCTCCTGCTCTGCCTCCCAAGTGCTGGGATTTAAAGGCGTGCGCAGCCACCACCACCCAGCTCGAGTTTAAAGTCCTGATATTAAAAATGTGTGTCACTACGCCCGGTTAAACTTTTCTTTGGTGGTCTATATTAACCTCCCACATCGGTGCAAATATGTCAGTAAAAATAAAACTGCTGTACACCAAGACATGATTTTGGAAAGGCCTTGTTTGCAAGCTAAGTGAGGGGAGGCATTTGCTCTACGCTGAGATTCGGGTTGCGAGAGCAGTTCCTAACGCAACCAGACGCTGCTGCAGCACACTTCTTAAGAGGTCGAGCTTGACGCCTGGGATCGGGTAAGGCGAGAATCTGCCTTGGCGGCTTCGGCTACGGCTGCGGCCACCGACGGGCACTCGACGTCTGTCGGTCCGAACGCTGGGTCGCGCTGGTGGCCGAGGTCCTGGCTGATTCGGATCAAGACTAGTAACCAGGAAGCTATCTCCAGAGACCATCGCCCAAGCCATGGCCGACGGGTTGAGATCTCCTTGGGAGACTCGGTGGGCTATCCTGTTGGCTTGATCGCCGGCAGACAGCGTCACCGAGTTCTGGGCCATCTTCAAACACCGCCTGCAGTGTTTGCTAGACGTACGTCGATCAAACTGGGCTCTCGGCAGCGCTGCAGATCACTCCAGCCCGCGTCGGACGCAACCGTTACCAACCCCAGCCGCCATTTTTCGTGCAACGGCGGAAGGAGCAGCCGCCGGAAACGGGCGCTTGTCCCGCGCGCATGCGTGGCCTGTTTGCGCTTGCGCACGACAGGCGTTTACTTCGTGACGTTTGAACGCGAGGACGTGAGTGTTTCTGAGAGTGCGCAGTAGGGCCGGTCGCCCGCTCGCAGGCAGCCTAGGCCGGAGACTGGGAGGGTGAGGAGATGGGGGCGGCGGCTGCAGAGGCCGACCGCACTCTGTTCGTCGGTAACCTAGAGACCAAGGTGACGGAGGAGCTCCTCTTCGAGCTATTCCACCAGGTAAGGGGCGGGCGGCGCGGTCCTAGGAAGGCTGTGGCATTCACGGGCCCGGCCAAGGAGCGGAGCGCGCCTGGCCGGAATTCCGGGGCGTTCGGGCCAAAAGTGACGTCTGATGATGGGGACATCTGCGTTTCCACCCCCGGTGAAGTCCAGGGATCCGAGGTGGAACCTCAGTGTTGCTTACCTTTTTCCTGTGTACCTCGCCTTCCCTTTTGAGTTAGTTGGCCTTTGCTTCGTCGCACGGGTTGTGTTTCCGAGTCTATTTCCGCTTAACTTCCGTGTGAAATTGCAGTCGTTAAAGTGTTTTAAAAACTCCATAAACATAACTTAGGAAAGCAGGACTGGCATGTTTATGTAAAAAAGTGCGAATAATTCTACCTATCCTGTTCCTTCTTGTTTTATGACTCAGTAGCTAGTTATATTTGATTAGTAGGTGCGGAAGGGTTTTTTTTTTGTTTTTTGTAATCGAAGAAAATCCAGTTTGCCTTGTAAATGTTCGTTTCCATGTAATGGGAAAATGATAGCTGTTGGTCGATATGTTAGGACATCACACAGTCATGTGAGATGGAGATTTTATATTGTACTTTCTATTTTTTGTCACTATTATAATGTAGTAAAAAAAAACTTTCCCCAAATAATCTCAGTTTCAGTAGGAACTAGAATTATTTTACTAAGGGAAGTAGATGCCCAGCCCTTGTCAGAACATTTTGTTTTTGATGAGGTCTTGATTATATACCATTTGTTTAAAACTTGTGTTCTCTTCTTTATAGTATTTGAGACAGAGAGACAGTCTCTATAGCCTTGGTAGCCCTGGAACTCCGAGGCTGACTTTGAGCTGGTCCTCCTGCCTGCATCTCTTGACATCTGACAATACAGGCATGTGCCACCATGACAGGCTTGCATTCTCCTTTATTTCTGAAATTTAAATGTTTTCCTGAAATTGCCTTGTTTAAGTTCTGATTATTTTTCTTTGCAGGCTGGGCCAGTAATAAAGGTGAAAATCCCAAAAGATAAAGATGGCAAACTGAAGCAGTTTGCATTCGTGAATTTCAAACACGAAGTGTCTGTTCCCTACGCCATGAATCTCCTCAATGGAATCAAGCTTTTCGGGAGGCCTATCAAAATTCAGTTTAGATCAGGTAATGGCTCAGATGTCATGGTAATGGGGAGAGGGTTTTTTCTTGTTTCTTTTGCTTTCAGTTTACTATTCCAGTTTGTTTTTTGAATCGTGGTTTCGGGTATTATAGGCTAGCTTCAGACTCACTGTGTAAGGCATGTATGGCTTTGAACTCTTGATCCTCCCAGTATACCTCCCAAGTGCTGGATTTCTAGGTGTCAATTCCGTACCAGACTTCTATATTCAAGATTGGGAGTGGGGAGTTAATGATGATGAAAATACTTTAAATTTTGCTATTTCCCATTGCCAGGCTGGCTGTTTCTTCATTAAGTAGTATTGTGTTTGAAATGCTTTCTTTTGCATTTCTAGTATTATGTACTTAAGAAACTGTGAGGCAGTCCATAGCAATTTGAGTTTGGTTTGGGGGGAGTTGGTGTTGCTGTTTATCTCGTTTGGAGTAATTTAGATTGGAGGAAACATTTCAAATTATTATTGGGCTTTTTGGTTTTCAATTAGAATTTTTGAAATTACTTCATTTTAGGAAGTAGTCACGCCTCTCAGGATGCCAGTATGTCATATCCCCAGCATCATGTTGGAAATTTAAGCCCTACCTCCACATCTCCTAACAGGTACTGTTTCTCATTCACTATCAAAGTCATTGATCTGAAAATTTCTGAGGTAAAGACCTTAGAATGCACTAGTGAATAGGTTCCTTCATAATGGTTCTGCTCTTTGGCTGCTGCCTGTGCTAGATTAATGAAATGCTTGTTTTCTAAGGAGACTGGAGGCAGATAGATTATGTAGTTCTTTTGCACTAAATTAAGTACAACTTTTATGTATACATTTGTAACATGTATAGTCATGTCCTACCTATGTGCACATGGCTGGACTTAAAACAAAAAATGTTATTACAATGGTACTTTACTGTACCCTGTTCCCCCAAAGTTTTAAGTTTCCAATTACCTCTATAGTAACTTTATCACTGCTAGTTGTTTCTCTCCTGCTTTTTAAGATCACCAAGTAACTACTGGACTTCCTTAATAGAACTGGAGTGTAGATCTGCCTCTTGAGTCTTTAACTTAATTTCTCTGGTCCTGTCCTTTGCAAGGAAAGAAAGATGAATAAAATGATCTCTGAAATCCCTGTAGCTATTGAAGGTTAGAGATAGTACTGTATTTACCTAACTCTGTTTGCTTTCGGTGCTGATATATACATATAGTTTTTTGGTTTCGTTTGTAAATTCTGTAGATAATATACCTTTTCATAAATAGCTTTCATTTAAGAAAAATTGAAGACATACCTGTCATGTATTGATTACCTCATCAGATCCTTTCCATGTGTGATCTCAATTACTTTTCGAAGCAACTGTATGAAGTAGGATTTACTTACCTCTACTTTTTGGTACAGAAAGTATGGAATGGAGGTTAACTTGCCCAAATTTGAACTGCTTGTCAGTAGTGTGTGGAGACAAACCTAGGTGGTATGATCAAGGCACCATATGATATACTGCCAAGTGGAGCTTCAGTTCTAAATGAAGACACGCACCTTGTGACTACCTCTTTAATTGCTATAATTAGTTCTCAAGAGGAGAGTAGAAAGTGCTTTGAAAGAATTTTAACAGCAGCAGAGTATGCAGATGGATGAAGAACTGAAAGAAGCCAGTGCAGTGAGGGCAGTGGGGAAGTTTGAGGAAGTGCACAAAGGCTGAGTAAGCGGCTAGGGCTACAATCAACATTTGTCCTAAAGAGGAGGAAAGCATTAAATAAGATAATGATGAGAGGTTCCAGGTTTAGAGTTACTTGGTTACAGTGGGGAAGAATAAGATGCATTAGAAGGGACAATTGTGGAAGTTCAATAAGAACTATAGGCAACAACCTTGTGGGGCTGTTGGACCAAAGCTGGTTTGGATGAAGGCATTGCCAAGGCTGGAGAGAATTGGATGGCTGCTGTGAAGGAGCTCTTGGAAGGAGGAATTATCAAAAGCAATAGTACAAAAACATTCTCCTTTTTTGCCAGCTGAAACTAATTAGTGGTGTTTAAACACTTAATTGGAATGCAAAGGTGTCTTCAGCCATTTTCACATAACATAGTCAAAGGTATCCTAAATGGACAAAGATTTTCCCCTTAGAGTTTCTTGGGAGGGTTGAGGAGGTATGCTGGCTACACTTTTAGCTTTAATCACAGGCTGGAGTAGATGATTTTAATACTTTGGCAGAAAGTAAATTGTACTTTTGCCCTTCTTAGCATCTGGACACACACTCTGCTCTAAGACATTCTTCTCCACAGAAACTAAAGGAGAACCCTTATTTTTCTTACCTCCAAGTAGTCTAATCAACACCAAGACAATGAAATAAATGGTTATTTGTCCAGACCTTTACACTTTATTGACTCAGAAATACCTACCTTACTCCAGTTTAAAAATGGAAAGTTTATAGTTTCTTTACTTTGTTTATAGCTAGGTAATAAAATCTCAGTCTGAATGATTGCACTAATTAGCTTGAGGACCAATGCATCTCTTTTTCTATAAAGTCAAGTAAAGTCAGCTTTCGATGTGTGCTGGCCATGTTGTCTTTGTGTCTGCCATAGTAGTGATAAGAGGAAAGCCGTGCTGTCTTCCCAGAATGCGTCATGTTATGGGGCTGTATTTGGCTCCTAGGCTCCTAGTTTGCTTTCTCTGCACTAGTCTTTCCCACAGTTGGGGCTCCAGGTAATCATATTCTTTACTTTTAACTTTAAATGGCTCCTTTTCAGAGAAAAAGCCATGCTTATCCTAGTTATTTTCACCAGTGAGAAGCACCTGGCTGGTGGTGGTTGCCGGATCATGAGCATTCTTGGTTTGTCTTTCTTTGCAGCTATGAAAGGACAGTGGGTAACGTGACTCCGCCAGCACAGATGGTCCAGAGGTCCTTTTCTTCTCCAGAAGATTATCAACGTCAAGCAGTGGTAGGCAGGTTTCCCCTACCCCCCAATTTAGTTGCTAAGACACAGTCATACTTGGGTTAAAGTGCTCCCATTGTATCAGATAACTTTTCACTTCTCAGTCAGTTTTATTACTTACATTCTTTAGGCATGAATTAACTTTTTTTAAATTCTTAATGCTTTGTTGAATATTTAGACTAGTGTGATTGTTACAGTTTTACTAATTTAACATGCATCTTCTAGACCAACTTCCATGAAGTGCTTTTTATTTTAGGCTAAGACCTAGCCTAAAACACAATTCAACTATCTTTTTTCGTTTTCGAGGCAGGGTTTCATTATGTAGCTCTGGCTATCCTGCAGCTCTGTATAGACCAGGCTACCCTTGAACTCTTAAAGATCTGCTTACCTTTGCCTCAGTTTTTATCAACCTTTAGCAGCTAGATGCACAGCCTATGTCTGCTGCTGTGACTCTTTCTCAGAACCCAGTCTACATTCTGCTATGTGCTTCTCCAATAAAATAGTTTCTTTTTGTTAAAGACATTGTCTTAGCACTCAGAGATCATATGCCATCTTCAGAAAGCTTCCTAATGCTAGTGAAGATCTAGTTCTTTGTGTGTTTGTTACAGCGATTCATAGGATAGTCATTTTGGGTGATATCTTTAATTGTATTCTTGGAAGAAAGCAGTATTTATGTCTAAGTATCTGTAAGTAGACATTCAAGGTAGACAAAGCTATGATACTGTGCCACATTTAATTACGTTCAGCTTAGGATGCATCTAGGCAAGGGTGATTTTGATTTTCTTTTATTCTGTATATTGTTGACTAAATGTGTATATATTGGCTTTGCAATCAAGAAGTGCTTAGAGGTAATATTTCACTTTTTCTCTTCCCTCAGATGAACAATGTTTTCAGACAGATGTCATATGTTGGGAAATTTGGTTCTCCACATGCCGATCAGTTGGGATTTTCACCATCAGTCCAACCGCATGGCCAGACCTTTAACCAGTCTTCCGGCTCCCAGTGGTGCCAAGACGCACTGTCATCACAGCGTAAAAGACAGAGTTCTCACCCCTACCAGGCAGACAGGCACTATAGCCGTGAGCAGCGCTATTCTGATCACGGATCTGATTACCATTACAGAGGAGGCCGAGAGGATTTCTACTACGACGACAGGAATCATGATGGTTGGAGCCATGACTATGATAACAGAAGGGACAGTAGTAGAGGTGGGAAGTGGCCCTCATCCCGACACTAACAAGCATTCCAAGGATACTGTTTACAGGACCATTTTAGGTCCTTTTAATTAAGTTGTTGCAGAACTATTTCTAAAAACTGTACAGAGTAATCCCACAATTTTCCACCTGTCTTTGAAAAAAAATTTTTTAAACCTAGTAATAGTTTGATAGAGAACTGAGAACTGCGGCTTCTCACGAGCTACTTTAATTACCTAACCTCAGGGGTTCTGAAGAGGAAGGTTCATACAAAAGAATGTGTCACCATTCTGGTCATTTCAGACAGTCTTGGAAAGATGAACTGTATAGATTGACTGAATTAGAAAGCAAATATTTTAATTATCTCACCTTTTGTGTTGCAAGAAATTTCTTGGTGATGAACCAATTTGGTGTATATAATAGGAAACATCTAAGTTAGTAGTCTGAAATGGCTGTCGACATTTTGTTAATAAATGAGAAAATAGAACTTCTCAGTCATCTGTATTAGTAGTTTACTTAAAACAGTTTATTGGCTTTGTTTGCAGATAAATCATATTTCCTAACTCAGAATTTAAGTACAAATTCTGTGGTATGCTCTTGAATTTTATCACAATTGAATATACATTATAAATTTTTACTAGTTCATTCTAACAACTTTAAAATTCTTTCATTATATTTGATGTATGACTAGTCACTCAGGAAGTTAAATATCTACAATGTATATTTTTACATAAAATGACAGTATTGATGAAAATTCTTTTTAGAATGATGTTAATACATAGAGAAAATGGCAAAGTGTTTCACTGCAAGGATTGTAATTTTGAAATTTTGTTTAACAAAACTTCCATGTTTCAAGACCCTGTTGCTCTTTCACTGCAAAACCGTTTCTAAGAATTCATTCCATGAAAAATGTGTATACTCTTTATACCACAGCATTTATACTATGTTCCTTTTAATATATTAAATACACAAAAAGAGAATGTGTCCCTTTATTTTGGCATCATTGACATCAAGAGCATCTGAGTTAGCAGTGTACTTTTAATCATGTCAGTTCACATTTTGGTAAGGTTGCCCATCTTAGAGCATCTTCTGTAGATTTGCCTTGATGCATGGCTAGACTGCTATCAACATAGATTATGCTATAGAGCCCTGTGAACATTAATTAATCCCTTTGTCTGCTTTTTATACCCAGATGTTCTATATGTCCAGGCTCTGTGCTTGTATTAAAAGTTCCATTAAGTAGTCATCATCAGTTGAATTTTTGACTGTGATTGAACTCAGTTTCCAGGCCTCTTTTCTTCCAAAAGGTTCAGACTAATAAGCATCTCAAAGTCCCAACCATGTAATCATGTGGTTGACCTTTGCATTCTGGCCTGGTCCCATCTTGAAGGTCCTATCCAGTCACTGTAGTAGTTTTCAAGGTTTACCATTTGAAGATAATAATAAAGATACTTTTACAACTTGAGGAATTCCTACAATTTAAGCTTTTCCTCAGAGTTAGGAACAAAGGCCCAAATAACTATAGGAGGAAAATTCTGGAAACCATCTTTCTACCTTAGCTAAGCTGAGATACCACAAAACTACTGTGGCACCATTGAATGCCCTGTCAAGAAAATACTGCCAGGCAGTTTTCCTACTTCTTGTTTCTTTCCCACCACTAACACACAGACCACTTCCAGTGCTTTTGTCTTTCTCTTGGACTTAAGTTTTGGAGTACTACAATTTACAACATTCTCTCTTCATATAGTCAAACAGAAGTGGGCTCAGCAAGAACTTGGGATAGGGTGTTGACAGAAATGGGAGATCCTGCTTAGAGGATACCATATAGTTTTGTTCCCCATTACTGTGATAATTGGGCAAAAGTAGGCAGAAAGGTTTTAGCTCACAATTTCGGGTTATAGTCTATCATTGTAAGGAGGTCAAGGTAGAAAGGAACTTGAAGCAGTCATGTTGTATTCACAGTCAAGGGTGCTTCTCTGCTCTTAAGCCACAATTTCTTGCCTAAGGAATGGTTCCGTCCATAGTGGACAGGTCTTCCCATTTAATGTAATCTATATAATCCATCCAAAACATATCCATGCCCACCCTGATCTAGACAATCCTTCACTGAGATTTCCTTCTGAGGTGATTCTAGATTGTGTCAGGTTGACAGAACAGTGGTGCTAGAGAGATGACTCAGTTGTTAAACATGTGCTGCCCTTCCAGAGGATTAGAGTTTCGGTTCTCAACAACTATATTGGGCAGCTCACAGCCACCTGTAACTGCAGCTCTTGGTATCAATGGGTACCCACATACATTTGGCATACACATAAACATACATACCAGTAAATAAGAATAAATCTTAAAAACAACCCTATAACTGTAAGGGTACAGCATCTGCTTAGGATACCTCAAGATCAAGTTCTCAGTACAAAGGAGATTTATTTGTGGCAGAGGGACAAAGGGCAGGGAATAAGAATGCCTTAGGGTTTCATTGCTGTGAAGGAAGATGACCAAGGCAACTTTTATAAAGGCAAACATTTAATTGGGGCTGGCTTAAAGTTTTAGAGGTTCAATCCATTATAATGGCAGGTAGTGTGGCAATATGCTGGCAGACCTGGTGGTAGAGGAGCCAAGATACCTTGATCTGCAGGCAGCAGAAGGAGACTATCTCACTGGCATAGCTTGAGCTTTGGAGACTTCAAAGCCCACCCCCACAATGACACACCTACTAATAGTGCCATTCCCAGTGGGCTTAAGCATTCAGTCTGTGGGGGCCAAACTCATTCATACCATCACAAAGAGACAAAGACAGGAGATTGAGGATAAGGGAGAAGGGGGTTTTTATCCTGGAGAGAGATAAAGGATCCTCTCTAGATAAAGAGGAGATACATGTGACCTGTAGGAAAATGATGTATTATAAAGGTAAAAAGGGAAGCCCTGTGTTTGGACGAGGTGCTTAATTTTAATTGGGCATGTTAATTAGGCGAGCCAAGGGGAGCTTTTGATTGCTGGACTTCAATACTTTGATAGGTGGACCTTGGTCTTCAGTGTCAGAAGGAGAGATTAGCCAAATAAGAGAACAGACCTTGGGGGCTAATTTTAAGAATATAATCTATCGGTTTTCTAGCAAGGCAGAGGGAATCGGGGAGAAGGACAAGGCCTGCCAGAGTCATGCTCACCATACTTGGGCCAGTTAGAGTCCCTTTACTAACAATCACAGAGCAGAAAGATTCAATTAGAGAAATAAGTCTTAACTGATCTCTTGCCTAGTGTGATGAGTACCATAATATTAATGTGTATTTCAAAGGTTTTGTCACAAAGAATTAAGTATTTGTGGTGAAGGTGATGGATTTGCTAGTTATCCCTATTAGATTATCCTACAACATATTTCCTTCTCTTATGAGTTATTTTTTAATAAATGTCTGAACATTTACACAGTCTTGAGGTTTTGTTATGATCTGGGCTTTGCTGTTTGCATAATTCAAAGCTCTTTATATCCTATGTCTATAATGTAATATAATATGTCAATTTTGTCTTCAGCTTATGATGTTAAAACCAAAGCAAGTTTTATCATAGTACCTTTAATAACATATAGTTTTACTTTAAAAGTTTTTATATTACTGAGGTTGGTAAACATAAAATCATGCTGCCATGTTTAGCTTGAGTGCTAGTATATTAATATGTAAATGTGAGTTCCTTTTTTAGAAACTAGCATTTATGAAACTGTTACTGCATGCTAAGCTACTTCAAACATTTTCTAGAAGAGAAATTTGGTACCTTCCCAAAGATAGAATGAGTGGAGCCTAATTCATATCTAATCAATCTAATGCTAGAAATCAGGCTCTTCGCTTCCATGCGTTCTTTAATTAGTTGTGACAGCATAAGGGGGGATATAATTGATTTTGATATTTTGGCTTGTTTGAAACTTTTTTTCCCCCTTTGAAATAGAGTCTCATAGAATCCAGGCTGGCCTTGAGTCCCCTTCTATGTCCATGGATGGCCTTGAACTCAAGATTCTTCTGCCTCCATTCCCTAAGAGCTGAGATTACAAATGACAGCCACCTCTCCTGGCTTACTTTTGTAAAATAAGAAATTGTGGGACAGCAGGATGGTTGAGTGGATTAAAACACTTGCAGCATAAGTCTAATAACTTCAGTTCAATTCCCTGGAATCCCCATAAGAAAGCTGATGTGGCACACATCCATAATCCCAGCATCCCTTCTTCAGAGACTGGAGAACTGTCTGAAAGATCGAAGGTCAGCATGTCTCGAGTATATAGCAAGGCAGAAACAGGGAGATGGTGCCTCTAAACAAGGTGGAAGAAACCTGACTTCTGAACACTGTCCTCTCATCTCAAAAGGCCATGGTTTACAGTTGTACCCATCCCTATATGCCATATATACCAACACAACAATAAAAATAATAAAAAAAGTGAGGTTTGGTTTTGTAATTTCAGTATTTTTCCTCTCTAAATGAAAATAGAAAAGGTCAAAGGGTTCTAGCTACTTAGGCAACTATTGCCGTTCCAGTCCCAGTAAATGAAATGCAAAATAGGAGTCATTGTAACATTTTTGTTAATTCTGATTTTGATAAACAAAGATGTATTGATATTTCATTTTAAAATATGACTACTTGTGGGGTTTTTTTTTGAAGTTTTTAATCCCTTAGAACAGAGAATATACTTGCATGGTTCAAAACCAAAAACTGTCTCTATTGAGAAAAACCACATCCACTCTCGTATTTTCTAGCCTGCTCCTTAGCATTTTCCAGCACGTAATCATGTTATTAGTTGTGTGGCATTCCAATGTTTCTTTGTTCTCATGTCTCCTCTCTTTCTTGCATATATGATATTTTGTGCTTAGCAGTATAATCAAGATGTCTTGAGTTGTGATTCTTTGAATGCAATTTTTGTGTATCTGGCAAAAAATGCCCTTCAACAAATTTGCATAATTAAAAATCTTTACATGCCTTATTACCTTGCTTTATTTTGACATCAGTGTACATTACACTATCCTTTAGAAAACCAAAAAAGCATAGTGTTCTTTGCCTCAGAAATGGAGTGGGGTGAGCTAACTCCTGGTGGCAAAGACAAAGCCTTTTTTTCCCATTTGTTCCGTTATCTTGGTACTAACACATTTCACAGATGGGAAGTAGTCACTTCCTTCCCTATCAAAGAAACAGCTCCAAATACAAAATAAAGCACCCTAATTTTAGAACTTAAAACTACCTTAGATTCACCAGTCCCCGCTTTCTGAGTTTGGATACAACTTGAGCCTCAAGCTCCTGACCCCAGGAGGTCAGGGAACAGTGAGTTGACATACCCTGGCTCCCCAACAACCTCTCCAAAACCCTTAAAAGCAAACAAACACACAGCCCCCTCCTTTAATACGTTGAGTATTTACTGTGTCCCACATAATGAGCATCAACTAACTTGGTAAGTTGGTTCTTTAGCATTTGTGTTGGTTTTCCATTAGAGTAACAAAGCACCCAAGACAATCAACTGATGATGAAGATCAGCTTGTTTTGGGTACTTGGGTTTTAGAGGTTTAAGTCTGTGGTCAGGTGGAGTCACTGCTGTTGGGCCTGTAGTAGGGTGGTGCATGTTGGCAGGGAGTATGCAGTGGGGCCAAGCTCTACAGACTCATGGCTGAGATGTGACAGCAGGAGGAAGGAGTGGAGGATCACTAGTCCCCTTCAAGATGTGTCTAACGACTGGGAGATCTATCATGAGATCCCACTTTTCAAAGTTTTCACAAGCTATCAACAGGATGTTGGGACCAAGCCACTCCGGCTTTTTACGGACTTCCAGATCCAAATCCTAAAGCTTCATGGTAGAGTGCTCTGTACAAGCTAAGTACTTGGTATGTGTTTGTTAAACTGAGTCAACATAAATGCAGTTCAGATTTCATAAAAAAACAAAACAAAAAATTCCTGAATGACCATGTATACGAGGTATGCTCTGAAGATACTTTTTTTAAAGGCTTATTTTATTTTTAATAATGAATGTGGGGGAGATATGAATTAAGAAAAAAACATTTCTGGAGCCAAATATGTCATCTCATAACTAATCCCTGAACTTGGGAGGCAGGAAGACTGTCATGAGTTTGAGGCCAGCCTGCACTGCATAATGCGTGAGACCCTGTTTCAAACGATCAAAAATAAACAAACAGAAACCAAAACTTTCTGTAGCAGAAAACAGAGACAGTGGGTGCAACTTATGGGTCATGACCCCCCCCCAGGGAAAGGACCTGTATCTCAGCTAAAGTCACAATATTCTAACCTTTGTCACATGGTGGCTTTCCACAAGTCTAAAATGGTCATAGATTTGGTGGGAAAGACATTAGCACACTTACCCACGCTCTCTGTTTTGGCAAAACTGTGCATAAATCTACATATATTTTCCTTTACCATTTTCTGTTTTATGATTTCTTGAGAATTTAGGAAAAATAAGTGTTTTATTTATGGTAAGAACACTACATCTGTACTTGCCATTGTAACAGGAACACGTTACCTTAGCTGAATAAACGTGAACATTTCTAAAACTCCCACACATAATTTCTGTTTATTTTTGAGACAGGGTTTCCTGTGGCTATTTACATAGCAATAATTAATTTTCATTACTAAATGTAACCATTCATTGTTAAAAAAAATCATGGACATGGCTTTTCAGGATATAAGGTGTAATTTTAAAAAAAAGATTTATATTGTGTGTGTGTGTGTGTGTGTATGTGTGTGTTTACTGGTGCCCACTAAGGTTTGAAGAGGGCAACAAACACATCCCCTGGAGCTGGAGTTCAATCTCCTGCAAGAACAGCAAGTCCTCTTAACCTTTGAGCCATTTCTCCAGCCTAAAGATGTTATTCTTTTAAAATGTAAAGAAATAGTACTTTAGACTCAGAATAAGCCCAGCTGATTGAAATTCCTATATAGCCAGGTGTGATACTGCACACTTTTAATCCCAGCATTTGGGAGACAGAATTCCAGGCCAGCTTGTGTTCTGTAGCAAGTCTATCTCTTTGTCTTTTTTTTTTTTTAAGTTACTAACTGTAATAGAGTTCTTCCTATGAATAGGGTCACAAATGATTACAAACTAAACACAGCACGATCCATTAGGTAATGCCGTTATAATACACATATCCATTCTGCAGTAAAATTGTAGTTATAATTTGACACACATTTCCATGATTTTTCCGTTTCTCTGGTCAAGCTTGGCAGGTCGCTGGTGGAGTAGCTGAAATCCACTTGTAGGTTGCAGCATTCCTAAAGCTCTGATTAGGCAACAATGTCTCACAAAACCAGCTCACCGGGTAAGAATGACTATGCCACCAACCACAAGCTCTGTAATTACTGGCAACACAGCTTTCAGAAAGACACAGAGTATGTGATTCAAGACTGAGCACGTTTGTGACAAAACTGCCCTTTGCAGAGGTGTTTGCTACTGAGCTAAAATATAAGATTCCCGCAGAGTACCCTTCGTGCGTAGGTGATGAAAACCATATCTAGTGTGGGAGATTAAGGACCCGTTTATTAAGACCAGAGTGGTTGACAAAAGCAGAGTGGAGGACAGAACAGGCAGAGCTACTCCAATTCGCTTTAGTGGGCTGCAAAAGGTAGAATAGTATCGAATCTAACAACTGAAACACAGCCTACACGTCCTGGCATCCTAGAAAACGAGCCAAGGCTTCTGCCAATAATGGGAAAGGAACATTTATGGAACACCTGATATGTGCGAAGTCATCTTTCCGACAAGAGACCATTTAAGGACTCCTAAACGATAATGGCGGAATTGGCCTTGTAGCTCAAAATAGCACGTCACTCCGACTCCAAGTAAATTAGAAATATACTCAATACGTGGAAGGGAGGGGCAGGTTAAAAAAAAAACGGAGGGAGGTAGTAATAAGAAAAAGGTACATTAACAAAATTCTTAAACATATAACTATATTTTTTCAACGTAAAACATCTTCAACTTCTCGACTTAGAACTAATAAAAACTCAGGAATGATATCTCCTGGAAACAGACAAACTTTAGCCGTGAAATACTAGCAAGTCCCTTAACATCCGAAAACACGTGGCGGGGGAGGGGAGGTGGAGGTTGGACCAAGGACTCCCACTCCCATCAGCACTTTCGACAGTCTAGCGTAGCGGTGGAGGGCGAGCTAATACCTCGCATGCCGGGGCTTGTAGTCTTCTCCCGGCACCTCCCCGTGGGTTTGCGACGTTTAGCGACTGTGGCGCCTGCGCGCGCTGGGCCGGCGGGGCTGGGGCCGTGGCGGCTCGTGCCGGGTGATGCTAGGCGTATCCCTGGGCGCCAGACTGTTGCGGGGCGTGGGTGGCAGGCGCGGGCAGTTCGGGGCGCGAGGTGTCAGCGAAGGTAGCGCAGCTATGGCGGCAGGGGAGAGCATGGCTCAGCGAATGGTCTGGGTGGACCTGGAGGTGAGAGTGCGGCCGGGACGGGGAGGGTGCGGGGAGGCGAGCGCAGATTCGCGCGTGGGACCGAGGGACTCCCCTGTCCCGGGAAGCAGCAGGGATCTGGGTATCAGGGTGCGACAGGTGAGCACTGTCCCAGGAGCTCCGAGCCAGGAGTTTTGCGGGGTTCTGGGACTGTGCTGGACTGTGGGATTTCTTTCCATCTGGGTGGAGCCATCCATGTGTCTTCCCTCTCCTAGCCTCGACCTCCACCCAGAAGTGAATTTGCGTTACGCTTTAGTTTCTCTGAGTTCAGGATCGTGGGTGAGAGTGGGGGCAGCGACTCTGAGCCCTGCTCCGTCCCCACCTTCTATCCTTAAAAGACTAGGTTGCTTAAGCTAGGACTCAGGAGATGACTCAGCCTTACCCCTCATTCCATAAAAGAGAAAATTGAGGCCCCATTGGAAGATTCAAGTTACTCAAAGTTCACCGGGAACTTTTTAGTTTTAGCGGATTCATACCTAGGCCTCTCTTGAACCCCAGTTTTCTCCTTACGAACTGAATTTAGTTGTTAACTTTTTTGTTGGGAAAACTTAGGAAACCTTTGTAAACCTCAGAGAGGTAATGTTAGTGAGCTCATTTTTCTGTAATCAACTGCTGTATTCATCCTGCTTACTTTGCATCTGCTCCCAGGACAAATGTGTTTGACAGTAGCTGGCCGGCAGTAAGTGCCTTTAGCAATCTCTGATCACTCAGAACTCTGAACCCTGAGTACTGTCCAGAAACACCATTACTGATCATAGAATGTAAGCTGGGTGTACACAAGGGAATCGCTATTAAATAAACTTGGACAGAAGAAGTTAAAGAAAAAAAGGTGGTTTCATGTGTTATATGCTTTATTTATGTTTTGCAGATGACAGGATTGGACATTGAGAAGGATCAGATTATTGAGATGGCCTGTCTGATAACTGACTCTGATCTTAACATTTTGGCTGAAGTAGGTGATTCCATGTAAATACATTCATACCACTTAAAGGGCATTGGGGATCTAAAGGTGCCTTCTTCTGAACTAATTGAAAAACTTAGCAGATTGAGGTCCATGTAGATTAAAGCCCAGCACAATATACTAGGACAATATAATATAATATGTTAGAATTGGTATTGGAACCAACATAATACACTTCATAAACGGATTAAGTTTTCAGTTGAAGTTTACAGAATACCCCCTCCTCCAAGGCTGCAACAGTTCTGAAGGGTTTACATGTGTATTCTAAGTCCTCATGATGAAGAGATAGGCTCTGTTGATGATGTTCATTTTATACCTGAAGATACTGAGTTATAAGAGATGCAGGGGACTTGCTCAAGAGCATTCGGTTAGGTATTGGGGAAGCTGGTTAAACTACTCACTAAACTCAGGCGCTCCCACCAGTATCCAGGCAGCTGTGTCCTCATCAGGCTTGGTATCCCCTGTCAGAGTTTCCCATCTCTATGCCCTAACGTCGACTTTAATTCCATATACAGTCCCTCTTTTACCACTCCATAGGGGATTGGTTCCAGAATTCCTCTATAGAGACCAAAATCTCATTCACCTGTATCCTTGAAGGAGATGCAGTATTTCTCATGTACTTTGAATCACCTCTAGATTGCCTGTTGTAATTCTTGTGCCTCCTATAGAATACCTGATACGATGTTGGTGCGTGTAAGTAGTGTTTACATCAGGTTGCTTAGGTAATGTTAAGACAAAAAGTATCCTTACAAACCAATGACATTTCCGTCTGAGCTGGGTTGACTCCTCACAGATGACACCCATTGTTCCAGGTGGCTGATTGCGTTTTTTTAGCTAGACTGTGTGGTTCCTGCACATCTGTGTTAGGGTTTTAGAACGTCTATAGATGCACTTTTAGAATGTGTTCTCATGGTGATTTTATCAACTGTGATAATACTCTGTATGTGCTGCTTTTAACTGAAACATTTAGCAGAACAAATAGAATAGGCCTGTTGGCATTGACATTCCTGACTTTGATACCACCCTCAATATTTGAAGTCATTAAAAAAATAAAATAGGCCAGACATAATGGCACACGTCTTTAATCCCAACACTTGGGAGGGAGTGGATGTCTGTGAGTCTGAGACCAGCTTGGTCTATATGGCTAGTTCCTGACCAGTTGGGGCAACATAGTGGGGGTGGAGAGATGGCTCAGCAGTTAAAGCATATACTACTCAATCATGAAGACAAAAGTTTGTGCCCAGGGCTGGAGAGATGGCTCAATGGTTAAGAGCACTGACTGCTCTTCCAGAGGTCCTGAGTTCAAATCCCAGCAACCACATGGTGTCTCACAATCATCTGTAATGAGATCTGATGCCCTCTCCTGGTGTGTCTGAAGACAGCTACAGTATACTTATATATAATAAACAAATAAATCTTTTTTTTTAAAGATACTTAAAAAAAAAAAGTTTGTGTCCTAGTACCCCGGTCCCACAAGCACCCGAGCCTCTGCCTCTAAAGGACTTGATCGCCCACTCCTGGCCATGCCAGACACATGTGTACACATAGAAATCAAATGAAACAACAATAGAAGATGGAGCAGGTATGCCCGTGGAAAGAAGAGTCCAGTTGATAAATTAGGTTCTCAGAACGTAAGCTTGGTGGGCACTGGAGCCGCAGACGTTTCCTGTTTACAGTTAGGACATCTTTTTATTCCTTGGGTAAGCAAAAGGACTTTTTATTCCCTGGATAAGGCATTCTTAACTGGGCACGCTGTCACATACTTTTAATCTCAGCACTTGAGAAGGCAGAAGGAGGGTGATCAATGTGAGTTTGGGTCCAGAGTAAGTTCCAGGTCATTTTGGTCTATACAGTGAGACCTTTAAAAAAAAAAGCATTTAGAGGTGAACTCCCGTCTTGTAGTGGCATCGGGCTTATCATCTCATTGAGAACCATGAGACTGTTTCTTACAACAGTTTCCTGTGTAAATCAAGCCCCGAGCTTTCAGTTTGCACACTTATTTTTCTGACTTGGGATTTTTTTGGTGATGAACGGTCAAGTGTCTTTATTTTATCAGCCCTGCTTATTCTTGGCCAAAGAAGTGTTTTTCTTTTAGACTGTGGATGACCTGAAATGTGGTTTAATGGATCAGTTGGTTGATATGTACCCGGGGAACTTTGGTGTGTGTCCATACAGTTGCTCATGAATAGGGTGTTTGTTCAAAGACTTAAGTCAGATGAGGATAAGGGTGTTAAGAAAAATACTTAAGGGATGTCAGTTGCATGGGAAGTATGTTTTATTCTCGTGGAAGAGTCTGAGGAAAGAGTTGTTTGCTGGTAGAAGCATCCTGTTTTGCAGACTTAATTTGGAGTCTTAGTTTGCCAAAGGGCAGTCTAGAAGAGGTCATTTGATTTATAGTATGTATTTCTGTTCTTCAATTTTTTTTTTAATAAACATAGCTTTTATTTCCCCACCAAGATTGTCGACATCTGTTTTTGTATTTGGCTACAATTCAGTTTTAGACAACTGGACTATTTTAGTACAGTTCTAGTCTAGCTGTAGTGTTTACACTATAGTGGCTCAGCGGGGAAGGCAAAGGCGCGTGCCAAGCCTGACAACTTGAATTTGATCCTAGGGAACCATGTGGCGGAAGGAGAGGACTAACTCCCAAAAGTTCTCTGACCTGCACACGCGAACACGCACAGAGGACTGTGTTACACTTAACAGTCTTGCATATAAATAAATGAGAACAATACATTTTAGAAAAAAAATATAAAATATGTTGGTTTTATACGCTTGCTTTCATTTCAGTGATTGGAGTGTTTACCACCTTAACTCCTTGCAGTAAGTCGCAGATACTCTCATTTGCTTAATTCCACTTGCTAGGCTCGCTAACAGACTCGAAATTTTATCACCTGGGCCAGCGGGCTGGCCAGCTGACTTGGTGGGGCCTGAGATTGGTATCAGAACCTGCTTGGTAGACAGAAGAAGTGACGCCCCCCCCCCCCCAGTTGTTCTCTTATTACTTCCACTCGCATGCTGTGTTTTAAAGAGAGGGAGGGACGGAGGGAGGGAGGGAGAGAGAGAGAGAGAGAAAGAGAGAGAGAGAGAGAAAACATTCACAGATAAAATTTAAGGGCTAGAGAGATGGCTCAATAGTTAAAGTAGTATACTGTTCTTACAAAGGACCAGAGTTCAGTTCCCAGCCCCCAGGTTGGGCAGCTCCACGGCTGTCTGTAATTCCATCCATCCATGTTCCGTGGCCTTCAAGGACACCAGCATGCATGTACACAGGCACAGAAGAATATTCATAACTGAAAATAAAAATAAAAAGGTTGGTGTTTTTTTTCTTTTTTTAATTTAACAAAATAAGTAAATTGAACCGAAAATTCGAGGGCCATTTTTCTTTAGATATTACTAGTTATTTCTGTAAAAACACTTCCTTTTAAAATGTGAAACTACTAAAAATAACAGTGTAAGTTTATTCACAGCGCACATATAGCATCTGTTGTTTATTTGATCTTCCTCCTCAGCCTTATCTTCTTCAGAGCGTCTGTGTTTTCTTCGTGCTGTGTGGGCAAATATAAATGGGTATTAAAAACAACATGTCTAGGTAATAAGCTTATAGATCATCACACCTACATAAGAAGCCAGCCTGGCAGTGTGCATCTGCAATCCCAGTCCTAGGGAAGTGGAAATAGGTGACTCTTTCCGGACTTGCTAGCCAGCCTAATTGGCAAGCCCGAGTTTCCAGGCAGATGGTTCCTGAGGAAGAGCATCACAGAGGAAGGTTGTCCTCTGAGCTCACGGGCATGTACACAGATGCCCCTCTCCCAGTCCACTCATAAATTAACACAATTTGAAAGTAGCGTTAGTTCTGTTGATTCTTTTGAGACAAGGTATCACTTTGGAGGTCTAGCTGGCTTGGAACTTGCTACATAGACCAGACTGGCCTCAAATTCAAAGAGATCCTATTCGACTCGACTCGGCCTCTCAAGTGCAGTGGTCAAGGGTGTACACCGCCATGCTGAGCGAGCTGCTGTTGGTTCTTGATGACTAATGGCTTTTCCCACCCACAGGGGCCCAACCTGATTATCAAACAGCCGGATGAGTTGCTGGACAGCATGTCAGATTGGTGCAAGGAGCATCATGGGAAGGTAACATTACCAAATAACAGGACTGCTGCTTTGGGGATCGGTCACAAGCTTGTTGCTTCCTACATCTGACTTCCGTGCCCTTGGTGGATGTTGTTATAAAAGGGTTAGAGGACGGTGGCTTAGGCAAGCCTGGGCAGCTGCTTGCTTGTTCGCTTTCCACTCTGGGACCTCTCCACTCTGGGACCTCTCGAGATCACCTCCTGAATGCCCTCTTCTTTTCTCTCTTCTACATTCACTCTGTTGCGAACGCATTGTGGAGTTTCCAGTGTTAATTCAAGGCAGTCTTTTGGATAAGGTTAGACCTCGACCCGCAGAGGAGGGGGACTACCGCTCTCCTCTTGGGAGCCTTTTCCTCTCAGAGGTTCTATCCTTGGACTCTGAGTGCCATCTTTTCTGACTGTGGAAGTGATCTTAACAAATCAGGAACATAACAATTCAGTCCAGCTTCTTTAAGGCATGAAATTGGTGTAAAAGATGGCAGTTTCAGTTCTGGAGGTCCCCCCCCCCCCCCCCGAGAGCGGTCCAGCTGGGGTTAACGTTTACCTGTTTTAGAAGTGAAGTTTCATTTTCTAGATACCTTTGAAAATTGACTTCATGTGTTTCTGGTGGGGGCTGGGATTCTGTCTTGCAGTCTGGTCTTACCAAGGCAGTGAAGGAGAGCACAGTTACACTGCAGCAGGCAGAGTATGAATTTCTGTCCTTTGTACGACAGCAGACTCCTCCGGGGCTCTGTCCACTTGCAGGTAAAATCCAATCCTATGTCTGTCTCATAGATAGTCTTCTATAGTAGTGGTTCAAGAAACTGAAGTTCCAGAGAGACCAGCTGAGACCATCCTTGCCTTCCACTTACCTGATTCGGAGTTCTCGTCCACTTTTGTATCTCCGTGAAATGGCTTGGAACTCGATCTGAGAAACACACATGAACTCAGCAGCCCACCCCCCTCCCCCATGTTTTTATTACGGAAAAAATGCCAGATGCACAGAAAGGTTGAATTTGGTCATTGTTAATCCCTGCCTTGTTGGTTTCCCCTTGTATTTTTCTTACCGCTTTTGGACATTTGAAAACAAACTGTTGACTTTGACCTTTGACATACTCCTTCCTAAAGTCGTCCCCCCCCCCCCCGCCCCAAGCAGCTCCTAAGTGTAAGGACATTTTCTTACATAACACAGTATTGTTACTGCATTGGAAATTTAATCCCATTTAAGAATATCTGTGATACTCAACCCACAATTGAAGCATCGTAAAGTGTCTTGTTTTTGAACCCAAGTTAGTTGTTACTCATATATATTTCATTCAGTTATTTCATTTCTGGTTGGTTAGTCTAAAATCATTCACCTATCTTTTTTTGCCCCTCTCTGTAACACTGACTTTTTAAAGACACCGGATCTACTATAGTAGGAATTTTAAAGGGTTGACATTGTCAGAGGGAAGGTAATGTTCTGGGGGGGGTGGGGGGTGTTTGCATTTCTGTATGTAAATTAATGTGGTAACTAACATTTTAAATATAAGGAAAAGTTTTGGCATTACACTTAAGGGTATATATTGTATAAAAGTTTTTTCCTTAGCTGATATCGCTGATGTCTATTTTAAAGTTCTCATTTAAAAATCCAGTGTTTATAATATAAATTACTGTATGAAAGCATGAATGTGGATATGACTTGTCAAAAATATTGGAATATAAAATAAAGGTTTATCTACTATATGATTCAGTTAAATTTTTAGTGTTAGTAGTGTGGATTTTGTGACACTGGGAACAAGTTTGCACATCTGGTAAGAACTTGAAAAGTAACAGACTTAAACTCTTTAAGTGCATGGAGTGCTCGACGCTCATTCTGCCCACGAGAGTCTGCTTACGAGTTTATTGTGAACTAGACGGAGGACCTGCTGGGGAATCTGTATTTGTAACTACCCTGGAGTACTCAGACTTGATGGAAACATCCAGAGATGCTTTTTAGGAACTGTTTGAAAAAAAAAAAAAACAAACAACTCACTTCCGTTTCAAGTATGATCTATGAATGTCTATATCGTTGTGTTCACTGTTAGAAATGCGCAGCCGCGGTATGCTTCGTGTCTTTCTAGGGAACTCAGTTCATGCAGATAAGAAGTTTCTTGACAAACACATGCCCCAGTTCATGAAGCATCTTCACTATAGGATAATCGATGTGAGCACTGTTAAAGAACTGTGCAGGTAAGGGCCGGGTTTAGGGTCTGTTACATTGCCTCTTGTAGCATTGTCTTAATCGAGAACTTGTAGAAAATAATCAGCTAGGAGAGAGGGCGCTGAGTGGGTGTTTGTCTTCCTCATTCCAGTCTCTTTCCCACGAGTCTGTATGTATCCTGAGTGGTGAGGCTTGGGAGAAACGTCACAAGCCTTCCACACAGACTTCATTAAAGCAGAGGTTGTGTATGTTGACCTGCCCACTGGGAACACAGAGGTGAAAAAGTCTTTGAGTAGCTCAGGGTCTAGTGAGTTGACAGAGGTGTAAAAGACACCTTAAAAAGAAACTGTCCAAGGACCCGTGTAATGGGGGTGCTCATGCAGAATATGAGAGGGCAGGAGGAGCTTGATTGACTGGAGCAGAGGTGGGGAGTCAGAAAGCTTTATCTGGCACACAGCCTTTTGAATGAGATTTAGAGGTTTGAATGAGGAATGACCATTCCTGAGTGCAAGCAGAGGTGGGAGGCTGCTAGGGAATCGAAAGCTATAAGACAAAACAGGCACAGGGATGCTGGCATAGAGCGGAGTTAGTATGTGTGCCTAGCATGCAGGAAGCTCTGGCTGACACTTGGATGAGGGACGAGAGAGAAGCAGTAGACGGGTTTCTGATTCCAGCAGAAGCAGCCTAGGTGGATGGTGGGACTGACTGATCCAAAGAAAAGGAGAGACGGAGAATAAAAGCCACGCCCATGGATGGGAGTAGAGGATGTGTGGTCCTACGTATAGTAGCTTAGAAGTGTCTAGTGGGTCGGGTGGAGATCCCCAGTAGTTAGATATGTAGGACAGAAATTGTGGCGAGGGCTGGGTTAGTGTTAGAGTCTTAGGAATCTTCCACATTGGCAGGCTTGTTTAAAGAGAGTATCTAGAGTGAAGAGAGGAAAAGCCTTTCTCCGTTGTCAGTCACTTGGAAGAGGCTGGGGAATGTAGCTCAGTTGGCTGAGTGCTTGCTTAGTATGTAGTTGATTCCCTGCCTCTCATAAACCAGGCGAGATGCCTCTTCTAGTACTCTGGAGGTGGAGCTTGAGGATCAGGAGGCCAGCCTGAGCTACCTGAGACCCTGTCTCAAACAAACAGAAACCAGTAGATAAATGACTTGAAGGTGATTGCTTAGTGTGCTTGAGATGTCCCCCTTTGAGAGTTTATAATTTTCACTGTGTATAGACGCTGGTATCCAGAAGATTATGAATTTGCACCGAAGAAGGCTGCTTCTCACAGGTAAGATTGGCACCTGCCAAGGGTCTGCCAGTGTGACACACACTCAACCCCAGTACTGACTTCTAAACAATAACCTCTCTTCTCCATTCTTCCTTACTGGGCAAAGGATAAGTCTTGAGTAGTGGAAGAAGGAAAGCTTTCTTGCACTGCGCCCCGAGCTTGCTGGTCAGACCTCTTGATCCTCCTCTCAGTCTTTGACTTCTTGGTTTTTGTTGTTTTATTTTTAGTCATATAGTCTGTTCCATTCTTAAAACTTGGTTTGGAAGTGAGTTGAGACAATTTGCGAACCTTTGTGGAAACTGGCACAGTTGGCTCCCTTCTAGAGGGCAGGCACACAAGGGTGGCCATCTGAAGTTAGAACACTATGAACTCTTGTCCTACCTGGATTCTTTTGCTTTTCCGATGTGTCTGTGCTTGCAACCTCAGGCATATATTGTTTCTTTTAAAATTTGCAGCCATTTAGAAAGAACAGCTGACTGACTGGTAAGGACAGTCTGAAGGAAACATTTGGTTTCCTGATTTACCTAGTTGATAACACTGAATACTGATCTGATTAGTTGATACTCTGTAGTGTACAGTTTGAGGCATCCCAGAAAAACCAGTCCCCAGGCTAGAATGGCCTTTTGTGTTTTCAGGGGTCTACCCAAACAATAGCATGCTAATCCATCTCTAAGATACTTTACCAAAAACAAGAAGGTTTGGGAGTTTTGACTTTTTTAGATTTTATTGATGTTCTTATTATGTGTGTGTGTGTGTGTGTGTGTGTGTGTGTATGGTTCATGTGTGAAGATACAGAGGACAACTTGCAGGAATCAGACCTGGGAGCTGAACTCAGGTCATCAGGCTTGGCAGAGGTCTCTTTACCTACTGACCCATCTCGCCAGCTTCTTTTCAGTTTAGGAAGCTGATAGTTACCTACATTGCCCCATCATTATGTGCCTAAGTAGATTTGAAGAAGACTGGCCTCCGTAATACAATAGGCAGACATTTCTACAAAGAAATATGGCTACTTACACAAGATGGCATAACTCATAGCTGTACATAAACTTATGCCACGATTAGGCCAGGATTTGCCCAGTGGGTTCTAAAAGTACATTGAGATGTCTGGTCTGTTTCAGAGTTCAGCGTTGTGATAAGAGATGCATTGTTAGGGAAGCACCTGCCTCACGGTCATAAGCACTTAGACCGAGGCTCAGTCCTTAGAACCCATGTGTCAGTGCTGGGACAGGTGGTGTGTGCTCTGTTCTCAGCACCGAGGGGCAGAGAAGGGCTCCTAGGGTCCCATGGTCTGCCACTCTAGCCTAGTTGGGGAGCTCATGGCCAATGAGAGACCCTTGTCTCAAGAATTGGATGGCATTCCTGAGGGTGGTACCCTTGGTTGTCCTCTGCCATATACTTGGATACATTCATACATATATGTGAAAAAAAGATGATAATGTATATCTCCAAATAATATTTCAAATTTGACAGTATCATACATATTTCCAATGTATCCTGATCATATCTACCCCAGCTCCCCCCTTCCCATCCCTGCACCCCCTTCCCTTCAGACATTCTTTAAGTGTTTCCCTCCTACCTTAGGTCTTTTTCATTTCTTTTCGTTTTTGTGGGGGTGTGGGTGGGTTGAGATAAGGTCTGTGCAGTCCTGGCTGTTTTAGGATATACTATTTAGACCAGGCTGCCCTCAAACTTAAGAGCTCTGCTTACCTCAGACTCTCGAGTGCTGGGATTAAAGATGCACACCACCATACCTAACTTTGTTGTTGTTGTATAACCTACCAAGTCACACATGAATGTCATCCACCAGAATATGGGCGGCCCTGACATGAAGAAAAGTGACCCCCAGCTCTGGCAGCCATCACTTGCCAATAGCTCTTCAGCTAGGGGTAGGAAGCTATATTTTTGAGTTTCAGTCCTCTGTCAGACTTACACACACACACACACACAGGACTTAAGAAAGTGGTTTATTGCCTTAGTTACAGAAATGAATGCCATAAGACTCCAGCACTGATGTTTGTGCAGTGAGTTATCTAGAAGAGGCCCTTAGCCCACCACTGTGTATTGACTTTACTTGCACACCATTTTAATAGTCATGGTTACCTGATTTCCCAGGCTTCAATGGCTGAGAAACAACATGCCGGAGAAGAAAGGCTGTTAGGTGGAGGCAGGCTGCCACTGGTCCTAGCACAAGTTACCACAAGGGAGGAGGCAGAACCTCCTTTATGGCTAGGTACTGTATGATCTGGATAATTGGTGTTCATTAGGATGGCTGAGTCAGGAGCTGCGGTGGGTCTGTAGGTGTATTCTGCTTGGGGGCGTCCCTAACTATTGCGTAGTGGTTCCCAGACTTTGGGTCTTGGGCTGCTGCTGGTAAGTATTCTGTGAATGTGATTGGTTGTATTGCAGAAATAGTGCATGTGTCGTACAGGTTCTTCTTAGGAATTCATAGTACGTGTTAAGTTAGTAAGTGCTTTGCAGAGAACATTAGAAAGGAAGTGGTTAACAGATCCCCTCCACCTGAAACGCACCCCAGTTCTCTGAACCGGTGCGGGGATTTCTGATCGACTTTTAAAAGGTAAAACAGCTTCTGCTCCTCTCCACACCTACTTGTGGCCACTGCCTGGCTCCTGGGTGACTTGTAACAAGTCACGATTTTCATCTTTGGGGTTTGGAACACTTTTTTATTTTTCAGTGTGGTGTGTTTGCTTGTAGGGCACTGGATGACATTAGTGAAAGCATCAAAGAGCTTCAGTTTTACCGAAATAACATCTTCAAGAAAAAGACAGACGAAAAGAAGAGGAAAATTATAGAAAATGGAGAAGCTGAGAAGCCCGTGAGTTGATGGCAGTTCTCAAGCCGCGGAGCCTGGCTCTCAGAAGCCACCTTAGCGTCTCTCTCTCCTGCTGACCACTCTGCACAGCACCTTTTCTAAAGGAAAAAAAAATCTTTTTTCCAGTTAACTTTGCATCTTCAGACTCCTCAAGCAGACAAGACATCACTATTCCGTTTCTTCTAAATCTGCTGTTTGTAAGCTTCAGGCCACGCCCACCCCCTCAGTCCATATCTGCACTTGCTTCTAGACCATTCCTTTTGTTTGAATAATAAATAAAGCTAGTTCTATTGAAATGCAACCCTTTGGGTACCATCCACTCTTGACTCATTCAGTTGTTGGGGACAGGCGTTTCTTAAGTATGTGGCTAAGGCTTAAATTTCTCAAAGCTCAGTTGATGAACTAAACTGTGTGTTTCCAACAGGAAGTAAACTTACTTTCTTTTGCTTTACGAATAAGAGTGGGGTGAGGAGCTAGGTTGTAAGATTTGGGCTCGTCACTATCCAGTTAACAGCCCTGGGGTAGACTACTCTCCACCACGTTCGGAAAGTTCAGGTAAGTACACAGGGGTCTCTGTAAGCGGTCCCTAGCCTCTATTGGCTAGAGAATATGTGCCAGGCAGGCTCTGTGTGGTATTTATAGACTCAAACTAGCCTGTTCCCTTAGGTAAGTAGCCAAGAAGGGATTTCAGTGTGCATATGTTAACTCCCCAACCTAGCTAGACCACTAATCAAGACCACTGAATGGGCACCCCATTCTGACAGACATTTCCTAAAGGCTATTTAGAGTTGGTAAAGGGTGGGCTGCCTCTCATCGAGAACCACCAGAAAGAGACCTTTATGATGGTCTCAAGTTATACCCTCATTCAGGTATAAAGTTCTTGCATACTTAGGATAGAATGGTCCTAATGTGTGCTAGTTACCCATGCAGAGAGTATTAGGTAGTAGACTTGAGCTATCCAGTATCTTCACCTGAGATGCACATGAATGGGCTGAACTGTATTTCCTAGACACCTTTAGAGAGGTAAGTGGAGGTTTTTGGCGGAACTTCTGCCAAATGAACAAAGTCACCTTCAGGTTCACATATGTTTCGGGAAATATTAATAATCAAACTGCCAACTCTCCAGCCACACTGAACCAGTCCTGCTCTAGTATTGGCACTGGCGGGCCACAGCACTATGTCCCAACGGGGTCCTGCTCTCTGGGAGTCCTGCTGGCCTGTCAGCTCTCTAGCCCCTGCTGGACCATCTCTCTGGCAGAGATCCCAAGTACCTCTCGCTTCCATGCAACGCCCCCCCACACCCCCCCGATCTGCCACCTCAACCCCAAATTACCCGGTAAAGTTGTGATTCTTAAAGCTTAATTATCTAATGAGATTTATATAACAATAAAATCACAATTTACAAGATGCCAATACAGTAATTTCAGAGCCAATTGATAATAATAAAAGCTTTATCCCAATATTTCTAACCTTGTGAAAATCTTAGCTACTTGTGGCTGGTAAATGCCTCACAGGTACACATCCGAAGCCATTTTGGTTCTTCTTCCTTACCCTCTGTCACGCTCCCTCTCTCTGCCACTCTTATAGCTCTGCTCCCCTTTTCCCTGTCCAATCACAGACCTCCTCTGCACTAATATAATAATCCTGCTACATACATATCTTATAAAAGTCTGTGGAGCTAGAGAGATGGCTCAGAGGTTAAGAGCACTGACTCCTCTTCCAGAGGACTTGGGTTCAATTCCCAGCACCCATATGGTGGCTCACAACTATCTGACAAACTCCAATCTCAGGGAATCCAACGCTTTCTGGCTGATGTATGTGTGTAGTGCCCAGACATGCATTCAGGCAAACACTCATACACGTAAAAATAAATCTAAAAAAGTTTGAGTAGATATTGGGGCTAGAGAAATGGTTCAACAATGAACAGTGTACACTGCTGTTGCAGAGGACTGAGTTTGCTCTCCAGCGCCATTGTTGGGTATTTCGCAACCAATTATTCTAGCTCCAGGGATCTGGTGCCCTCTTCTGGACTCTGAAGGCACTGCACAGAGACACACTTGGCAAAGTTCGACTAGATCAGCATTTTTCAACCTTTCACAGAGGTCGAATACCAGATAATCCTGCATGTCCGATATTACATTACAATTCGTAACAATAGCAAAAAATGCAGTTATAAAGTAGCAAAGAAAATACATTTATGGTTGGGGCTCACCATGACATGAGGAACTGTATTAAAGGTCACAGCATTAGCAAGGTTGAGAACCTTTTTACTTAATGGCGTGGTTCAAATAGTTAAAACTGATGAGCAAACCAGACAGTCACTGTAGGTGGACAAACTGTGTGGCATTGGTAGTGGTATCTAGATCCTTGTGTCTTGGCACTCACTGTTGCACTAGAATCTGTAACATTCTTGAGGACTCAAGTACCAGCAAAGACCATCTTCCCAGATTTTTGGTGGAAACACCAAGCCTCCCTCGGCAGCACTAGGTAGCTAGGTAGCTATCATTACTGGTACTTAATGTGTTGCAGGCACAGAGCCTGATGCTCTAACCACGGCATTCAAGTTCATTCTAACAATTCTCTGAGTTGGGTAACATTAGCTTCACTTTACAGATACTGAAAATTGAGGTTCAGGGAAGAGAACTTGCCAGTACAGGAGGAGCCTGAATTCAGATTGAGTGTTTGAGATGCAAGCCCTGTTCCTAACTGTACTATCTCATCTGGTCTTCTAAAGCATGGATGTTGGCATAAGCCATGTGGCCACACACAGCTGTGTCCTCAACCTTCCCAACACTGCGACCCTTTAATACAGTTCCTCATGTCATTGTGAGCCCTAACCATCAAATTATTTTTGTTGCTACTTTATAACTGCAATTTCGCTACTGTTACAAGTTGTAATGTAATCATCTGATGAGCAGGATATCCAATAGGCGGCCTCTGTGAAAGGGTTGAGAACTTATCTAGTCAAACTGCCTGTGTCTCTGGGTGCAGTGCCCTCAGAATCCAGAAGAGGGCACCAGATCCCTTGGAACTAGATTACCTGGTGCTTGTGAGCTACCTAACCTGGATGTTCCAGCATCCAACAGGGTGCTGAAAACCAAACTCTGGTCCTGTATCTTGTCTAATAGACTTGTCATCCTGAAATAAATCCCATATTACATATAGCAGACTGATTTTGCACCTGGCCTGAGGTGAGTCGGCAGACAGGCCTGCAGGCTCGATGCCCCTCATTACTTTTTACTGTGCGTAAGAAGTGGGGAATTCTCTGTACTGTGCTGGCACTTTGGGTTTTTTAGGAGATCCCTGAAGCTCTAGAGTAATCTCTGTGACACGAACATTGGTTTAAACCGCAACTTCAGCTCAAAAACCTCGGCATGTGTGCTACGCAGAGGCTGCTACTCTTGGGGCCCCTCATGTAGTGATTGTCCTGCTAGCTGTATTCCTGGGGTCATTAGGTGTACTTCCCCTACAGACAACTCAGAAGGTGACGAAGCAGCACCAAGGGGCAGTCTACTTTAGCATCGAAGCCATTTTACTGTGTGGCAAGAAAGACCCACCTTTCCCCAACAGCATTTCACAGAGGTTAAGATACCTGAGTGGTCTCATCTACAAAACAGTACTGTTCAAAAACCAAAACCAACCAGACAAAAAGCTGACAAATGCAGAGAGAAACTGATCTTTGGCCACACTTTAAAAAAAAAAAAAAAAAGACAGGGTCTTACTATAGGGCCCTGGCTGTCATGGAACTTACCGTGTAAACCAAACTGGCCTTGAACTCATAGAGATCTGTCTTCATCTACCTCCCAAGTGATGAGATTAAAGATGTGTGGCAGCTACCAGGCCCAACAAAACTGGTCTTATATGTGTGCGCTGTAAAGGAAAAGGTAATAGCTAGTTACACCAAGTACAGGTCACACTTGTGGTCACACTGGTGGTTGTGCATGAGTGTCCCAGGTTCATCCAGATAGCCTCCAGTTTTCGAAAATTAAAAAGCCGCGGAGACAGCAGAGAAATTGTTTGTTGCTGCGATAAGCCATATGCATCAGATTGATGACAACGAAAGATATTTTATTCTCTATCTGTTGATGAAGGCAAAAGCAACTAGGTTCTGGATTTATTGCTCGATGCGGTGCATCTGTTAGGAAGATTGAATCACAGATATTTAAACAAAGCCTTTCATTTTAAAGTAAAAGAGAGCCCAGCAAAAATGTAAACAAAGACATCTTCCAAAGCCCTGCAGAGGTAAGGACGTATGTCTGCATTCCGTTAGCAGGCTGATTGAGCAGGGCAGGTCGGAAGTGGAGTACCTGAGAGATTGCTTAGTCAATCTGGATTATTTAGTGAGCTTAGTTTGGCACATGGGTTTGTTAGCTTAGGAGACAGTAAACGTGGTTATCTCGGGAGAACACATGCTAGGAACTGGGGAATTTGAGTGTGGAGCGGAAACAGTGTTCTTGAGCATAGCATGGGCAAACATCCCATGAGTCGCCTACAGGGTCCACGGGACCCAGGACACATTCCGTGACTTGGGATATGTTCTTACTGCTGCAGATTTCATTACACTTGCCCGTGTCAAGCATGCACAAATTCAGAACGATCCTGTCTTAGGACCAGTATGCAATAGAAGCAGCTTGCAGGATCGAACCTGGGGACCCTGACCTGTGTTCTTAGGAAGGGTTACAGCCTTTTGATTCTCATCAGGAACAAGAAGCGGGTAAGTTATGGGGCCACTTGCTTTTCTGTTGGTGTTGACATGGTCTAAGGAACTGATGCTTTGTTAATGAGATGAGGGACGGTTAGTCAAGCTCTGTTGTTCAAGAGGATCTGACACTTTTACCCACCGAGGTAGAGAAGGGGAGGCCTCTGAGTTCTGAGCTGTGTGTATTAGACAGTCTAGATAAATTCCATTTGAGTAGCTTACAAATATGGAACGATCTGGTTACAGGCATGTATAATGCTGAGTATCTTTTTAAAAAAAGTATATGGTGTGTGTGTGTGTGTGTGGTGTATGCAGTTGTATATGCTGGTGCCCATGCATATGTGCAGAAGCCATTGGGGGGTCATCTAGTAGCCTGCTTTATCAGTCAGTTGCTCTCAGCCTTATTTGCTTGATGCAGGGTCTCTCACTAAACCTGGAGCTAGGCTGGCAGTCAGCAGGCCCCAGAGATCCTCCTGCTTCCACCCCTCACAATGATGGTGCTACAGTCACACGTGGCCACACTCATGCACACGCAGTGAGCATACAACCCACCAAGTCCCTTTCTACCCCCATGTCATAGTTTTGTCTCTCTTGGTTGTACTGTGTTCAATCATTGTTTTCTACACATCCTTTTTCTTTCTCTCTTTTTTTTTTATTATTTTCTAAGTTTTTTTTTATTTACATTCCAAATCATTTCCCCTTTCCCGTTTCCTCCCTCCCCGAAAGTCCCATAAGCCCCCTTCCCTCCCTCTTTTCTCCATTCAACCCCCTCTCGTTTCTCTGTCCTGGCATTCTCCTACATCCAGTCTTTCCAGGACCAGGGGTCTCTCCTTCCATCTTCTTAGAAATCTATTGATATGCAAATTGTGTCTAGGGTATTCCGAGATTCTGGGTTAATATCCCCTTATCAGTGACTGCATACCATGTGTGTTCTTTTGTGATTGGGTTACCTCACTAAGGATGATATTTTCAAGTTCTGACCATTTGCCTAGGAATTTCGTGAATTCATTGTTTTTAATTGCAGAGTAGTATTCCATTGTGTAGATATACCACATCTTCTGAATCCATTCCTCCGTTGAGGGACATCTGGGTTCTTTCAAGCTTCTGGCTATTATAAATAAGGCTGCTATGAACATAGCAGAGCATGTGTCCTTATTGCATGCAGGTAAAGCCTCTGGGTATATGCCCAGGAGTGGTATAGCCGGATCCTCCGGGAGTGTCATGCCCAGTTTTCTGAGGAACTGCCAGACTGCTTTCCAGAGTGGTTGTATCAGCTTGCAATTCCACCAGCAGTGGAGGAGTGTTCCTCTTTCTTCACATCCTCGCCAACAACTGCTGTCTCCTGTACACATCCTTTTTCATCTTAGATGTTCAGCCATACTGTTACCTAATTCTCCATTACTCTGTTTTCAAGATCTGTGACACAGGTTCATGGGGTAGCCAATCATTTTATGTACATAACTCAGAACCAGCAGAAGCCTTTAGCTGGGAAACACCGGTAGGGACACTAGGGAGATTGGGCACCCTTCGTGCCCTAGGGCCACTGCCCCCCCCCCCATTCATCTTCAGTCTTTGTTTTATGCAGCTTTGGGTTTTACTGGAGGCAAAAGTGCAGCATCTAGGTGTTCTTTAGAGACACAGCCTCTACTTTGCCAAGAAGGATGTTACAAACATCGTTTGTTTTAAAACAGAGTGAGGATGTAGGTCCAGGAAGAAAGGACAGGTGCTTTAAGTGGAACGGGTTTAATTTTGTGGAAATTCTAATCATGAGCTTTTTGTTCATTGTACTTTAAACCAACTAAAAACCATAGATGCCAGTCCCCAGGTTGGAATTTGGGACTCAAGGATATGTTTATGCCTGGGATGTCTAAATCCCTCTTGCAGAAAAGTAGCTGTATGCTGTATGATCACCACCACCACCACCACCATCTCTACCTATCATGTCTGTCTGTTATCTATCTATCTATCTATCTATCTATCTATCTATCTATCTATCTATCTATCTATCTATCTATCGACAGGATCTCAACTGTGCAGCCTTAGCTAGTCTGTAGACCAGGCTGGCCCCCGGAACCCAGAGAGATCACCTGTCTTTCCCTCCGGAGCACTAGGATTAAAACTATGTGTCACCACACCCAGCTATGCCTTTTAAAATTCCTTACTTCCTTGACTAACTTCATATGTGAATATATTTTGGTCATTTTTCACCTCTATTACCCTTGCTCATCTCTCTTCCACCTCGACAAAACCCCTCCCCTCAACAAGTCCCCCCTCCTTTCCTATCTTTGTTGCTCTTTTGTGACCCACTGAATTTAATCTGTTTGCTCTTGTGAGCGTACACGGGGATTTACCGTGTCATGGACAAGATACCAGTGGCTAAAGAACTAAAAAAATATGGCTTCCCCTCCCCAGCCGTCCTTAACTGACCATAGTTCCTCAGTTCAGGGCGGGGCCTTGGAGTCCCTCCCCCATTTGTGATGGACTATCTGTGGGATGGTCTTGTGCTGGTCTTTCACCGCTAACCACCACTGCTGGGAGTTGAGTGTGACGCCATGTATGTTAATATCCTCCCACCGCGCTTAGTATTCTGTCATTATTTCTGTACTACGCTACAGCATGAAAGGATTTGGAAAGCATCTTCCTCGCAGTCTAGTTGAGGTGCGGTTGCTGTGGTAATGATCAGGGAAGCAAGCGGCTGGGATTGCTTCGGCATGTCCGTTGAACCTGTTGAGTCTTTCCAGGAGTGACGCAAATTCCTTAGTTCTTTAAACTTCGTTTCTGTAGGGCTTGACATTCTGAGGTCATGACCTTCAGTTACCATGCCTTTGATGTTTTGACGTTGACTTTTTGAAGCTGGTAAAGCGAGGATGGAGGGCGTGGCTAAAAAATGTCTTGGTGTCTCAAAGGCTAACTAAAAGTTAAAAACAATTAGTTTGATTTTGATTAAATCTTAAATTTCATGTTGGTTTGAAGAGCATCAATATATGTTTTCTGTGGCAAATAGCTTTTTAGACAAACATAGCAAGTATTTTCTTATACACTGAGTAACTGAAAGACGTAGGAATGGGGTGCTTGTGAGCTGCTGGTAGTAAATCATTCTCCGTTCACATGGAAGAATTCCCTGGGCTTTGGGAAATACATGGCTTGAACCACTTAACTAGCTAGATGGCCAGTAGACGTAAACATTTTGGAGTATTATTGAGTAGATACTAAGAAAATCAGGCTAAGGACTCACTGCTTCAATTAGTTTTTGGTTTTTAACCCTTTATATTGACAGTTTAATTTATATTTGTTCAAGAGTATAACTTTGCTGGTTGTTCTAGGAGTGGAGTGCTCAGGTCTCTGGCCTCGCTGCGCTCACCCACGTCAGACTCTGGTGGCCATTGTGCATGTGCTATGGTGCCGAGGTAATGGCTCCTGGTGTGCGACTGAGGAAGCCGTGAAGAAGGTGGAGGCACAGAAAATAGTGGTGTTAAGTAGCAAAGGGTATGACGTATTCCGGAGAACATCAGGGTGTCTGCCGATGGAGCGTGGTGAGCGTGGGAAGGGAGACCCCAGATTCTGCTGAAGAGTGTTTGCTGAGAGGGCGGGTGGGTCTAGCCTGTTAGAGCCGTGATTCTGTCAACTCCTTATAAATAAAAGGGAACAAAACCTCTATGTGATGATGAATGAGGGGATGGTGGCCAATCTGGTCAATTTAAACTCTAGAGTGTCGTACTTGGGTATCCAGATTTTAAGTGTCATGTTATTCTAGCCAAACACACAGGGGCCTGCTGTGTGGTTCAGGATACTGACTAGTCTACATTGTGAGTCCTTAGAGTTAGTGTGTTGTGTGTGCACATGTGTGTGTGTGTGTGCATATGCACATTGGATATGTCACATGCAATGTTGAGGCCAGAGGTTGACATCAGATGCCTTCCTCTGTTGCTCTCCACTTAATTTTTTGACGAGGTCTCTCACCAACTCTGGAGCTTTCTGAGTTGCTGGCTGCCCAGTGGTCCACAAAGGTGCACAGGTCTCTGTCTTCCCAGTCCTGGGATTACAGGCACGCAACACTGTAGCACATTTTACGTGCATCCTGAGCTCCTCCCATCCTTCTGAGTGCATGGCAGGCGCATTACTGACTGAGCTCTATCTCCAGACCCTGAAGACCTGTTTTGATATTAAGTAATTTTTTTCCTATTAATCTCCTAAGAGTTAATACAGAGTGAAGATTGGAAAAAAGCTCAGATTTGAGGGGATCCTTCAGGAGAGTATAAAGGGACAGAGGGCTGTGGGGGCAGCGGCTGTAGGAGTGCGGTGAGTGATGGCATTTTTAAGCTGTCTTTTAATGAAGATTTTTCAATTTATTATTTTATGTGCAATGGTGTTGTGTCTGCATGTGTTGTGCCTGTGTGAGGGTGACAGAGCTTGGAGTTACAGACAGGTGTGAGCTGCCTTGTGGGTGCTGGGATTTGAACCCGGGCTCTCTGGAAGAGCTGATAGGGCTCTTAACCATGCTGCGCCGTCTCTCCAGCCCTGCAAGCTGGCTGTTATGCATTGTTGTCTATGGACTTAACTCAGTTTATGAAATGCTTACTGTAGCCTCAAGCTAATTAGCAAAACAATCGGAAGTGGGGCCTGGACACCTGTGGTGACAGGATGGACAATGGGCATCTGTCCTCCTGAGGTCGTTGGAGGAAGGTGGTAACAATGAAAACACCAGCGGGGGGTGGGTGGGGGTGGGGGTGGGGGAGATTTGGTTTTCTGTAAAGGAAAGGATTGACTTTTAAAAATTAAAATATTCATGCAAAAGAATGAATATTCAGGCTGGCATCCTGAGGATACTCCTGGTGCATGTAAGTTTTCTTTTCTTTCTGTTTTTTAATAATTTCATTTATTTGTGCACACACACACACACACACACACACACACAGGCACATGTCATGGTGTGAGTGGGATGGTTTGAGGATAGTTTGCAGCAATTTCTTCCCCCTGTGGGTCCTGGGGATTGAGCAGGCAGCATCAGGTTTTTAGGATTTACCCATGTTTACATTTTTTAGACCTGGTCTTTCATTTACAGAAGAGAGGCTATTTTTTTTAAAAAAAAGTTTAAAATGCATTCCATATAAGTGAGTGTTTTGCCTGAGCACCAGGTGACCGTGAAGGCCAGAAGCAAGGACTGGATCTCCAGAAGCTGCAGTCACAGATTGTCATGAGCTGCCATGTGTGAGCTGAACCCAGATCTTTTGGAAGAGCAGCCTGTGCTCTCAGCCACTGACCCATCTCTCTTGCCACCTACAAGTATTTTGTTAACATTGAAACGTAATATTGCATGACTTACACATATAAAATATCCCCCAAATATGTGTTCATTATGATTTTTTTTAAATTAAAAATAGTTTATGCATTGGGCTAGTTTGCCTGTATGTGTATATCTGAGTGGGATGTGTGTGCCTGGTGCCTGAGTCAGTCAGATACCATATAGATGCTGAACTCAAGCCTGAGTCCTCTGAAAGATCAGCCAGTGCTTGTACCACTGAGCCACCTCTAGTCCCTCATGATTGTTTTTTGACATTTTACTTTTATTTTTTTTAAAGATTTATGTATTTATTTTATGCATATGAGTATACCACCATTGCTCCTTTCAGACACACCAGAAGAGGGCACCAGATCCCATTACAGCGCCACCATGTGGTTTCTGGGAACTGAACTCAGGACCTCTGGAAGAGCAGATCGGTGCTCTTAACTGCTGAGCCATCTCTCCAGCCCCGACATTTTATTTTTATTTGTGTTATCTGTATGTTTGGGTCATGTGAGTGCAGGTGCACATGGAGGCCAGAAGAGGGCGCCAGATCCCCTGGAGCTTGAGCTAGGTTGTGAGCCACCTGATGTCGTTGCTAAGAATCAAACTCAGATCCTCTGGAAGAGCAGCAAGCTCTTTGAGACTGTCTCACTAGCCCTGGCTGACCTGAAACTTCTTATGTAGACCAGCCTGGCTTCAAACTCACAGAGATGCACCTGCCTCAGCCTCCTGAGTGTTGGGATTAAATTTATATACTACCATGCCTGGCGTATGATTTTTAAAATTAATGTCAAAATATTTCACTTAAAATATACTTGTGACAATGAGGTAAAGATAGCTCAGTGGGTCAGAGAACTAGCTGCACAAACAAGAGGACCTATGTTCCAATTCCCAGCACCTACATAAAAAAGCTAGGTGTGGTTGTAAACACTGTAACTCCAGCACTCTTTGGGGGCAGGGACATGTTCTCTGGGACTTGCTTACTGACAGCCTAGCTCTGACAAGGCAGAGAGTGGTAAAGCAGGATGCAAGACTACATCCTTCTTTGGCCTGTGCACTTGGGTGCATGGGTGTGTGCACCTGCACACATGTATGTGCATAAACCACACACATACACATCACACATACAAACATATTACATATATATTATATAAATTTATACACATAAGTATATATGGATATATATTTGTGACCACACAAATCTAAAAATTTTCCAGTAGTGTTTTATTTGTTTGAACTCTTAAAAATTCCCCTTAAGATGAGTGTTATTTAGTAGATTGTATTTTGGTGTTCAGGTATATAGGTTTGCGAAATCTGTTCTCTCTCTTTTTTTCTTATGACAGAGCTACATTAGACTTCCCACGCACAATCTTTATGCAGGTAATTTTTTATGACAGTTATTGAATAAATTTGTTACTTGTAGCTTGAAACAACAAAATGTGCTCAGATGAATAAAAAGTACCTTTATTGAAGTCCCCGCAGTGAAAATAATTTTGAAACTGCAATTTGAAATTCTATTCTGTTCCTCCCTTTTCCTATTACAGTTTTGACTTTAGTGTCTCTGTTTGAAAGCCCACAGCTCCCTGGTATTATAATCACCCTGAGATTATAGACTGTGGTTTGGTGTTTATATCTGTGATTTGGTGTTAATTTTGACTACCACTAGCATGTGCAAGGGAGCACATTTCCTTGTCCTTCCATGATCAATACTAGAAAATATTCGAAAATAATTTTTGGCAATTTAAGAGGAGATCCAGCTTTTTCCAATTATATCCATTTCTTCACTTATAAATGAGGTTTGGCTTTTTTTATACACTTCCTGTGTATAATTGTCATTCTTAGACAATGGTTTGTGTTTATTTATTCTCTGTTATAGAAGCAGTACGTCTTTTTAAAGTATATAAAAACCTATCGGTATATCTAGGGTTCCATCATCCCTTCTTGCAAACACTCCCCCAATGCGGCATCTGCCTTTTCACTGTAACTTAGCCTTTTTCTTTACACGTTGGAGATTGTCACTCCTATGTATGTGTCAGTGTGGGTGTGTGCCTCTGTGTGGTCATGTGCCCGAGGAGTTGTGACCTGTGTGGCCTGACAGGGACTGGGACTCAAACTTGGGTCCTTTGGAAAAGCAGCGAGGGCCTTCCTTGCTGAGCCGACTCTGCAGCCCCTGGTGTTTCTGTTATTTTTTGTTTTTTATTTATTGTCTTCTCACCTCCCACCTGTATCTCCGCCTCACTGTCAAGAGCAGACATCTCTTGCTCTTCTCCTGCCACGAAGAATCGTCTTTTATTACAAGGCAAAGACGATCTTGCCGTGATGCTGGATGTGACTTATAGAATTCACCTGGAGGCTTGAAGCATATGAGCTCTGGACTTGGCCGGTTCTGTAAGTCACTGAACATCCCATCTGGTCAGACAGCTTTGGAATCCTAGGTGACTCTGGAATAGTCTTTTCTTTCTTTCCTTTCTTTCTTTCTTTCTTTCTTTCTTTCTTTCTTTCTTTCTTTCTTTCTTTCTTTCTTTCTTCCTTCCTTCCTTCCTTCCTTCCTTCCTTTCTTTCTTTCTTTCTTTCTTTCTTTCTTTATTTTTTTCTTTCTTTTTTTCCAAGATGGGGTTTCTCTGTGTAGCCCTGACTATCCTGGAACTCACTCTGTAGACCAGGCTGGCCTCGAACTCAGAAATCCACCTGCTTCTGCCTCCCAAGTGCTGGGATTAAAGGTGTGTGCCACCACTGCCTGGCTCTTTTTTTTTTTTTAATTATTTTTATTATTTTGGTTTATGTGTATGGGTGTTTTGCTTGTATATATTTCTATGCACCACATATGTTCCTGGTATCAGAGAAGACCAGACGAAGGGATCAGATCTCCTTGATGTAGGTGCTGAGACTAGAAACCAGGTCTTTTGGAACAATAGACAGTGCTCTTAACCACCATCCGTCTCTCCAGTCCACGTCTTTCTTGAGATGCAGTGGTGACCCCAGGTTCATACAGATCAAGGGAACAGAACCCTCTGACTCTTTGAATGAATATGATCTCGTGACCGACTTATTTATTTATTCACTTATTTAATGTATGTGAGTATACTGTAGCTGTCTTCAGAAACACCAGAACAGGGCATAGGATCCCATTACAGATGATTATGAGCCACCATGTGGTTACTGGAACTTGAACTCAGGACTTCTGGAAGAACAGTCAGTGCTCTTAACCACTGAGCTATTTCTCTAGTCCCTCAGGTGACTTCTATACATGTCATAAAGCTTTATCAAAAATCTTCAAGGTAAACATTTGTCTATAAGTGAGAAGGTAACATTGACCTTTGTCAAGGTTAGATCTTCAGTGGATATATAGGCTGCTAGGATTTTTATACTGTAAAAACAGAGTAAAAATCCAGGATTAAAAAAACCTCCTAGTTTCTACCAAGTTTCTAAGCATATTCTTTTTCAACTAAATCCAGTCCATTCATCTTTTTATTTTTAAATTCCCACTTTTGTTGAACAAAACTAAATGTTTTCTTTTTATGGAGAAAGGGTCTGTCATTGAGGAAATCCATTCTAATCCTCACCATGAAGTGTCCCAGTCAGCCCAAGCTTCTCCAAGTTCTTTAACTGCCGAACATGATCCCAAAGGAATTGACTATTGGGTCCCAGGAATAGAGACAAAGGCCTTGAACGGGGGACAGCACCAGGGAATGTCTCCAAACCAGAACACAGGAGGAGCCAATGACACTTACATGGTGACTCTGGGGGACGTGTGGGAGACCCTACTGATGTGAAGACAGCCTGTTCATTTGAGGCCTGAGAACCAGGTGACAGTGGGACAGGAAGTGCTGAGGTGCAGTGGCATTGAGAGAGGCTGACCTGAGTACTCCCGCGTAGCTGGCTGGAAAGAGTCTGTGCAGTTCTTCTGTCTCTCCTCCCATCTAGGAGTTCTGTGCTTAATCTGGCCTTTTTAAATGATTTTGAGGTATGCAGCTCAGGCTTGGCTCCAAATAGTGAACAGTGGCAGCTTCCGTAAACACTTAGTGATCAGTCCATAAAACCCATCCGAACCACCAGGGCCTGATGACCTTGAAGACAGTTTGTGTTCCCTAGGGACTGAGAAACACAGAAACAAAACACAAATGAGCCCCCTTCCCCCTGCCATACATTCTCCCTTTCCTGGACTCTGAAGATTGGTTGGAGACATGTTTTATCTGTTGCATCTGTTGTAACAAAATGCTTTAAACTGAGTAACCTAAAACAATTTTAGAAAAGATATATTTATTTGTATTTATATGTGTGTGCATATTTGGAGAGTGGGGGTGGGCACTTGTATGTAAATGCAGTGACCATAGAAGCTGGAAGAGGAGACTGGATCCACTGGAAAAAGCGGTTGTAAGCCACCTGGTATGTGTTCTGGTAATCAAACCCCAGTTTTTCTGCCAGAGCAGTACTTACCCTTAAGTACTGAGCCATCTTCCCAGTTCCTGTAAACACAAATTGTTGCTTTCATTTTTGATATCTGGGAAATCTAAAACCAGGGATAACACCTGCTTTCTGGTCTTAGTAGACGAGACTGGCCTTGAACTCACAGCGATTCTCCCGCTTCAGCCTCCCTTGTGGGTGCTGATTATAGTGAGTCCTGACCCTTGACCCATGGATTTTACCTTTGATTCTTAAACTCCACCATTGGACACTTCAGGAGAGCAGCTGGTCAAGACTGTAGCAGCCTTTGATTGCCAATATTTATCAGTGCACCTTGACATTCAGTTTCTAGCCCCGTGGCTTCTCCCAGCAGTGCAAGTGACAAGGGGCAGCTTGTCCCTGTGCTGATCTGGCCTCACTCTTGCATGAGTGAGAAGATAGGCCACCCCACACCTTCCCATTGGCCCCTGAAGCAGGTAAACTCCTATCAAGCAAAGGTAGGGCTCTTCATTTTTTATTGTCTAGGGATTTCTAAAGAGTACTTGGAGACAGGTTTTAATTTGTTAGGGCTCTATCACCAAATAGTATAGACTACATGGCCTGTGCGTTGCTTACATTTCTTTAAATTTTTTTAAGTTTTATTTATATTTTATGTTTATGAATGTTTTGCCTGAACGTATTTATACCAGTGGTGTGCCCCGGTGTCTACAGAGGTCAGAAAAGGATGTCAGATCTTATGGAACTGGAGTCACAGAAGACTTTAGCCACCGTATGGGAACTGGGAGTCAATCCTGGCTCCTCTGGGTTGGAGCCATTTCTCCATGCTCTGTTGCTTAAGTTTCTGGAGGCTGGGAAATTCCAAATCAAGGTACTGGCTGATTTGGTGCCTTGAGAGGACTCACATTCTAGGTGGCAGAGAAGCCATTTTGCTATATTTCCAGGTCATAGAAGGGTGTACCAGCACCCACAGACCTCTTTTTTTATTAAAAAAATAAGTTATTTTTATTTTATTTATATGATCACACTGTAGCTGTCTTCCGACACACCAGAAGAGAGCATCAGATCCATTACAGATGGTTGTGAGCCACCATGTGGTATGTCGGATTGAACTCAGGGTTGTGGAAGAGCAGTTAGTGCTCTTAACTGCTGAGCCATCTCTCCAGCCCTGTCTATGGACTCTTAAGACCACTAATTCTAGACTCTAGAACTCCCACTAATGACAGACATCTGTCAGAGCCATTAAAGACTCCCTCTTCCCATGGCTCATGATGTCATCCTGCTACAGTAGGTCTTGCTTGGTCTATTTTCAGATAACTTCAGTACATTCTTCAAAAGATATTTAAAATTGATTTTACATTTTGCAATAATCATACATATTCTAGGGCACACTGATATTTTGGTACATGTATGATGAAGTCAGGGCAATTAGTATAACATCACATCCAATACTGATGAGGTTGGGAAGATTTCAAATGATCTTTGAGCCATTTTAAAATATACATTTTTAACCTATATTCATACAGCCTTCTGCTCTATACTTACTTCTTTTAGCCATCATGTTAGTCATCTTCTTTGGTCAGCTGTCTGCACTGTGATGGAGTACCTGATGTCAGGAGCCATAATGGGACAAGCTAATGACTAGCAGGTGATCATCCTGAGATGCCTTGCTTTGGATTATTATATAATCTGCAATAGGTTCGCCCTTATTAAGCAAGGCTGTGAGGGATTCATTTTAGGAAAAATTCCTGCTATTAAAATGCTTTTCCTGTTATTATTAAACATATATAACAATCACTAAGTAATAGCACACCCCTTTGGAGCAGATCTCTGCAGATCCACGAAGATGTACTGTCTTGTAGTGATGCTGTATAGACAAATAGATGACTTAAGTTTTAATGATGATCCTATAAGAATTCCTAAAATTATATCATGATTATTAAGCTCTTTTATAGTGGGTCTGCTATTAGGTCCTTTTCTAATCATTAAAACTGCAATGAGAACTCTGCCAGTCTCCCAAGTGTCACCAGTTAATTGCTATTAGATGGCAACCAGACTTTCTCCTACTCAGAACACATTCCAAGAGGTTGTAAAACAATTATCCAAAGGTCATAAAAAGGGAACTAATGATTTATTGTAGGTGCTAGGACAGAAGATAGAATATTGACTGGGTTTATCTATACAAAACTTCACTAATAACTTAGTTATGGTTTTAAACCTTCAGTGAGCCTGTGGAGTGGAGACAGGTGATGGATGTTTAGCCAGATAATTACTCCTAATGGATATGCATGTAAACATTCTCTGCTGTAAACTTCTATTTCAGTTTATGATTTGATTTTTTTGTGTGAACTTGTGATAAACTTTGTAACATGTGATCATGTATTCTGAAAGATGTTTAAGTACTGAGGACAAAAGGAGAGAGAGAAGAATTTTTTGCCTTTCCCCACTTAGAGTAGATTTTTTTTTTCCCTTTCCTAACTTAGAATTTTTCCCTTTCCCCGCTTAAGATCGTTTCTGTTTTCCCCCTTAGATAGCTTTCATAGGAAACTTTTTACAACTTAGTAATAAATGCTATAATCATTTTCTAAGTGTCCCATTTTCTTCCTGTGACTTCTGACTAGCAGGCTGAAAGTTAGAGCCCAGCAGTTCCTGCTGGGATAGAACAAAGGCCACATTAGGGCACAGGTATTAATCACCTAAGCCAGCACTCCTTTACTCTCAGAAAGAGCAAGGACGTTTCTTAGGACTTTTTAGAAGTTATCATGAGCATTTCAGTACAGTTAGAGAGCTAGACCATCCTGAGACCCTCAGACTTTAAAGCCATCACCAGAGTCCTACTCTGTGCCTATGCCACTACCCCTTCCGAGGTCATTTTCTCATTACAGAGGTTTATCCTGGCTTGCTGCTTTAGAGGCAACTACTGAGGATGATGAGGGAATGGAGCCTTTGGTTGGAGCTGTGGCAAGGCAGCATATGATGTTGGGAATGCAGGGCAGAGCAAAGCTGCCCGCTTATCACCAGGAAGCAAAGAAAGAGGAAGAAGCAGACATGGGGTCCCATTCCTCCTTAGGGTGTGCCTCTGATGATCCAAAGACCTCCCAGGAGGCTGGACCAAGTCTTACACACATGGGTCTTTGTGGAACTCTTCAGCATCTAAACTGTAGTGCCATCTTAGGTGAGCTGTAGACTAGAAAGTTGGACACCCACCTTGGGATTTCAGGAAAAAGGTGGAAGCGGGAGATTTTAACTTTTGGTGTTCCTGTATGGCATCTGAACTAGAGATGGGGGTGTGGTCACCTAGGGAGTGACTGTGGTTAGAGAAGATTCAAGGACTGCAGCACAGGGCCCCTCTGACATTTAGATGTCACTGAAAAGCAGAGGGAGAGAAAAATAGTAAAGCTTGAGGACAAGGGACCCTCTATAAAGCAAAAGAAACTGGTGTGACACTTTAAATTGAATGGTGTTGCCACCTGTTATCACAAGCGAGTATCACAGCTTTCATTGGGTAAGCTGGTTGGCAGTGCCTGGTGATTGACAGGGCACTCTGGGTGAAGGAGTGTGGGCAGAAGCATTGGGGTGGTTTCGAGAGAGGATGGAAGGACTAAGTAGGAACAGAAGTTACAGACACTTCAACCAGTCCCCCTTTGCCCCGTCCAGGGTACTGGAGACACAGAGTAACCAGGAAGGCATGTCTTTTGGAGCTTACGCTCAGACAGGGAACTAATAGTCCATTTGACTGTTGATGCGACAGTGTTGTGCTGTCAAATAGTCAATGTCTTGTGTCTGCTCCTGAAGCTTTTAGTTGTTTGGTTTTTGTGGTGCTTAGAAGCCAACATTGTAATAGTATCTTATGTGGGCCTCTGATATAATTTGTTTCAACACATCTGTTGAGACATCCTTAGCTACAAGGCCTTTGAAAGGTTAAATGCACAGATTGGTGTAATTGGATGAATTAGTAGAGGGTAGGGCGGCCATGGAACTCCCTAGACAAGTGGGCTTAAGACTAAGGAGCAGAGAGTGTCGTAGTTACATACATGGTGAATACTTGGGAAGTAGAATAGGATTTGGAGATTGCTGGCAGTGACCAGAGTGTATGAGAGGAAGAAGGATTAAGGATGACTGCTGGGAGCCAGCCCCGGCAGAGGTGTTTCTTCTTCTTGATTCTTCTTGAGGCAGCTGAGGGGGGAAGAGCATGGGGGTGGTAAGACTCTGTCTTATGAAATTCTGGGGGTAAGACTTTGTCTTATAGAAAATTTAGGGTTGCTGTATAATAAAAAGTTTACTTATCTAAGTCTAAGTTACTATGCTAATGTAGTTGACCTGTCTTCTATAATCCTCTGAGGCCAGAAACTGCAGTTTCTGGCATTTAGCACCTCTTCCTCAAACTGCTAAAGATTAGGTAAATTGCCTTTGTCCTATCTCCACAGGAACTGCTGGGCTCTAACTTTCAGCCTATTTAGAGAAGTGGTTAATGAGTTTATTACTAAGTTGTAAAAAGTTTCCTATGAAAGCTATCTAAGAGGAAAAAGTGGAAAGATCCCAAGTGGAGAAAGGGAAAAATTCTTCTAAGTGGGGAAAGGTAAAAAGTGAGAGAGAGAGAGAGAGAGAGAGAGAATGTGAAGTGATGAGATGAGAATGAGAGTGAGAATGAGAATAAGAATGAGAATGAGAATGAATTGATTCTCTTTTGTTTTCAGTACTTATACATCCTTCAGAATACATGATCACATGTTACAAAGTTCATCACAAGTTCACACAAAAATCAAACCATAAATTGAAATAGATCTTTACAACAGGGAATGTTTACATTATCCATTAGGAGTAATTATCTAGCTAAACATTTATCATTTGCCTTCTCTACAGGTTCATAGAAAGATTAACATCATAACTGAGTTATAAGTGAAGTTTTGTATAGATAAACCCAGTCAATATTTTATCTTCTGTCCTAGCACCTATAATAAATCGTTAGTTCCCTTTTTATGACCTTTGGTTAATTGTTTTACAACCTTTTGGGATGTGCTCTAAGTAGGAGAAAGTCTGGTTGCCACCTAATAGCAATTAACTGGTGACACTTGGGAGACTGGCAGAGTTCTCATTGCAGTTTTGACGATCAGAAAAGGACCTAATAGAAGTTCCACTATGAAAGAGCTTAATAATCACAGATATAATTTTAGGAATTCTTATAGGATCATCATTAAAACTTAAGTCATCTATTTGTTTATATAGCACCACTATAAGACAGTACATCTTCGTGGATCTGCAGAGATCTGCTCCAAAGGGGTGTGCTATTACTTATTGATTATTATATATGTATAATAATAACGGGAGAAGCATATTACTAGCAGGAATCTTTCCTAAAACTAGTTCCCCACAGCCTTGCTGAATGAGGGCTCACCTGTCGCAGATTATATAATAATCCGAAGCAGGCCATTTCAGGATGATCACCTGCTAGTATATTAGCTTGTCCCAGTATGGCTCCCAACAGATGACTTCCAGGTTCAGACTTGAGTAATCAAGTTGGTAATTTTTTCAGAGATAAAACAAAGCCAACCAACCAATGGTAACTCTTGGCTTTTCCCCTCAACCACTTTGTTTCTAGAAATAACAACTCTGAGCCTAATTATTTATTAATAAATGCTTAGGCCAATAGCCTTAACTCTTTTCCCAGACTAACTCATATCTTAATAATCCAGTTTATTCTATTCTAAGTGTGCCACATGGCTGGTTACCATTGTCTCAGGTTAATGTGTCATGTCTCCTCGGAGTTCCCTGGAAAATCTCCTGCGTCTGACTCTTTTCCAGAATCTTCCCTCTCCTTCTCCCTCTCCCCTTCCCTTCTCCCTCTCTCTTTGTCAGAACTCCCACCTCCTGTTTACTGCCTCAGCTCGTAGGCCATCAGCTATTTTATTGACAGGTGAATGCTTTTACAATGAGCAAAAGAGATTATCTCTACATACGATGACGACAACAGCAACAACAGACGCAGCTGAGGAAGAGCTACTGAAGCTGAGTGGTAGAAGGCATGTGGAGATGTTTAGTAGTTAATGGCATTCAGGAATTTAATGCTCAGGAGAGAGATCTAGGGGTTTGAAATGTAGATTTGAGAGGGAGCAGCTGGGAGATGGTAACCAGATGTGAGAAGGCCATTGAAATAAAGCCAGAGCATATTTTCATAGGCAGAGAAAGAGGAGCCAGAAGTGGATACAGAAAAGAAAAGGCTAGGCTTTGCATTATAGCTGAGTTGATAGAATGCTTACCTAGCATGCTCAAAGCCCTGGGCATCAGCCTGAGATAGGGGATGGGGTGGGGTGGTGGTGGGAGTGATAAGCTCAAGAGAGTACGTTAAATTTGTGAATATCTGTGGAGAGCGCCCCCTGGCGATTTTCTATATGCACAATTTAGGAAAGTCATGATCAAGATATTTGTCTCATTTCCAATCTTGTGTTCTGGAGGCTGTTCTTAGTGATTCTTATTCTTGGGATGTTTGGAAATATCCTTTGGGATGAGGAAATGGGTGTGGCTATGAAAATCACCAGAACTGTGCAACGACACATCTCTCATGGCTGTTAACCACTGTGGTGTCCGCACTTTTCAGGAGCAGGTGTACAGTGTCCTTGATGGACCATCGTGACCCCATCTTAAGGATGAAGCCATTTTTTAAACAATAAGGTCAGAATAAGTTCATTTCTGTTTGCTGCAAATTTTGAGCTTGACCTGCTTTAACCTATTTGTGGAATTTGACATATTCCCCATCCTTTGGAGTTTGATTCATACTTTGAATGTACCCTGTTCTACCAAGTTCCTACATAACTAACTCCCCTGACAATCCTCTAACCTTGCAGTTCTTTGGGATATATAAGCCCCACTTTTCCCTATGTTCAATGCTATTTTTTCAAACACCACTTTAGGGAGACAGCCCTATCTGACAGAAACTAAAGCTTGTTTAATTTGACCAAAGAATCTGGGTAATGGTCGTTCTGGTTTACTCTCATTCGAAGGGATTGACAGCTTTTGCTTCCTGTGCTCTAAAACCTTGATAGAAAAAAGTGACATAGTGACTGAGCTGCCCCCTGCCTACAGGCTCTGTGTCTTAGGGTGCCTTTCCATTTTTCATTGAGAAGTGAATCAGTGTGGTGAATGGGAGCATCTATCTTTTCTGATGAAGTGACCCCTTTACATTGTGAGGTACATGGTTTGAAAAGCAACCCAGTTTGTAATAATCTTTAAAAGGTGCTGGTGGGAAACTAAGTATATAGGGGTTTTTTTTGTTTGTTTGTTTTTTGTTTTTTGTTTTTTTTTTTTAAGGGAAGTGTCCAAGACTTAGAAACATTCTAAACCCCAGGAGTTTAGGGAAAGTTAATGCCCTCTTCTGGCTTCTGTTTGTACTAGGAATGCATGTGGCGCTCATGCCTGCATTGCAGGCGTTCAGTTTACACATAGAGAGCTTTTAAAATGAATCAAATAAGCAAAGTAAAGTGAGTCGCTAAAATGGCTGAGCCTCAGGGCCCAGTCTTTCCCATTCCTTCTGTTTAGGTTGTCATCTTATTGGGTCTGATGATCTGCAAGCCACCACGGGGTGTGTGTGTGTGTGTGTGGGGGGGTGTGGACACATAATCCTGCTTTTCTAGTCAAGAGTCTGGGGATGGACATACAACCCAACCCAGATTCCTTCCTGAGATGGAGAGTGGGTGATAGGGTGGTATTGAATTTAAGAATGAAATGGTAGCTGCTGGCTTTGGAAAGGAATTGATACATATGTCCCCTTCAGGAATTAGCTTTATTAGGAGAAAGGGCCTTGAGGAGCGAGAGCGTTAGACAAGAACAATACAGTTACATTAAAGTGAGGTTTCCTTTTAACACCTAGATAGGAGCTTCATTAGGGACAATAGTTTAAAGTAAGAGGGAGAGAGCCTTCATGGGCAGGGTGGAGGGTGGGGTTGGGAGTAGAGAACAAGCCTTTCAAGAAATTCCCTAAAGGGAAATGCCTGCCTCTTTTAGTTTTCAGTGAGGGCAAGAAGTTTCCCACTATGTGATTTAGTTTGGGATAGTACTTATGGCAAAGGAGTGTGGAGGAGTCAGACAAGAGTGGCAAGAACCACAGCTCAGCACAGTCTTTTAACTCTGCGTGGGGTAGGTGTGGTCTCACAGTGACAGTGTCTTAAAGGGACAGGCCTACATTCTGACAGATGTTAAGTGGTCCCCGTCCATGTTGTTAGAGACTAGGATGGCCCCTATTGTAATTCTTGTTATTCATGGTTGTCAACTTGACCTCATCTGGGACTAACTAGGACCTCAAAATGGCTGGGCACACCTGTGAGGGGTTTTTTGCTTAACTGGATCATTCACAGTGGGAAGGCCCACTCCTCCTCCTCCTCCCTCCTCCTCCTCCCTCCTCCTCCTCCTCCTCCTCCTTCCTCCTCCTCCCTCCTCCTCCTCCTCCTCCTCCTCCTCCTCCTCCTCCTCCTCTTCTTCTTCTTCTTCTTCTTCTTCTTCTTCTTCTTCTTCTTCTTCTTCTTCTTCTTCATAGAATAGAGTTTATTCAGGGTATGGGATGGGAGTTAAGGGGAGTAGTAGAGGCAGAGAAAGGCAGAGAGAGGGAGAGAGTAGAGAAGCAGAGGCTGGCCATGAACAAGTGGAGGGGTGGGAGAGAGGGGGAGGAGAGCCCAAGAGGGGCAAGAGAGAAGCTGAGAGTGAGAGTGGTAAGAGAGAGATAAGAGCGAGAAGGTCCACTTCTAATCCAGATTTTTGAGGTGGGAAGACAGACCTCTAATCAGGGCCACACCTACTGGAAGCATAATGCACATAGAAGAGGAGAGCTCTCTCTTTTTGCCTGCTCCCTCCCACCCTTGCTAGCAAATCCATTCCTTCACTGGCATTAAAGCCTGCTTCTTCAGAATTTCAGCATTTACTGAAGACCAGCTGAGATATCCAGCCTTGTGAACTGAACACTTATTGGGTTCTTGCACATTCCCATAAATGGGCAGCCATTGTTAGATTAGCTGGACCATAGCCTGTAAGTCATTCTAATAAGTGTATTCATTCGGTTACTCTAGAGAACCTTGGTTAATACACTCATCTAGGCTGGTGCACATCTACTTCCCTGCTATGTGATGATGACTTTTCCAAAGGAACAGAAGGAAACAGGGCCACAGCTATAATCTAAACTTCTGATGATGCTAGCTGAGAGTGAGTCTAGCTGTCGTTTTGATTTTTTAAGTTGGTCTAGGGATATAGTCAAGGATGGACTAGAACTTGTGATCGCCCTGTGCCAGGTTCCCTAATGCTGTTATTACAGGTATAAATGGCCAGATAAACTATTTGTGGTACTAGGAACTGACCCTGGAACCTCACACATAGGGGACAAGCACTCTACCACTGGACCACATCCCCAGCTCATATAACTATCATTTGAGTTTGAGTTGTAAGTCCATTCTGACTTAGGCAATCTGGCTTACATAAGCATTTGTTATCTGCAACTGGTAGACTCCTCATAGTGATTCAGTGGCTTAAATATCCATTCACTTTACTGTGGTTGAAAACCTTTATTAGATACCCTTAATGGGTCTGAAACTCATTCCTGAGCCTCTGTACTTGCTATGACCAAAAAAAGAATTGCCAATTGTAATTTTTAAATTTTAAGTTACTTATGAACAATATCCCTGTAAGGGGAACTAATTATGTTTATTACAACACAGGGAAAGAATAAGCAAGATCTGTGGAGTTCTTCTGGGAAATCTCTCTCTGTAATGACGGCTGCTCGCTGCCTTAATGTTTCAATTAGAAGACAGAGAGGGACCTGCCTCAAACAAGATTAGTAACTAGAATTATGATTACATTCACCAAGGCCAATTTATTTTCAGCACTGGGGATGAATAGGAGGGAAAGGAATCAGATCCCCTGTGATGTTTTGTGTCCTCAGAATTCAGGTTCCAAGGCTCAGTGTTCCTGGCTTGGTACAGGGGTGGGAGTGTGGCAGGAAGGTAATGTGGAGAGAGAGCTTTGAGATTAAACCAGAATACACATTCTCGGAACTCAGAACCATCCAGGCTGGCTGTACAGCTGCAGCCCCAGCTCTGGAGATGAGGACACCCCCTGGCTTATTGGCCAGCAGTGTGGCTGAAATGGCAAGCTCCAGGTTCAGTGAAAGACTGAAAAAAAAAATAACATGGAGAATGGTTGAAGAAGTCACTGAGCATTGACCTCTTTGGCCCATGACCACTGATTATCTACCTAGCTTTCTGGCTCATGTCATGCAAGGACAAGGTGTGCACACCAGCTCACGTGGAAATGGGATTCCTTCAGAGCACACAGTCCCTTTGGGAACACTGTCCTTCTCTCTGGGCTGTTCTTATGTTTCTATATTTGCCTCCCTGAGCCCTGGAGCTATCACTTTCTCTGGGACACATTCCCTGAATCCCTGACTGCAGGTCGGGTGACTCCTGGGTTCTCGGCATCCATCCATGGCAGGCGTTACACGAGATTGAGCTAGCTCACTACTTAACTGTATTTGTCTAGATGCTCAGTTAATGAGGGCAGGGACGGCATCTGTCTTGTTCGGTGAGCTCTGTGCATCTCATGGCCTCCCAAGTAATAGCTGTTGATTAAGTAAGAGTTCACTGAACAAATGAGTCTCAGAACAGAGCCTCGCCTTCCTCATAATTACTCCAGTGTCTTCTCCACCAAGGCATTTCTGGCTCTCAGTGTGCATCCTTGGCACAATCAAGGCGACTGTAAATTGCGAGGAAGTCCCAGGCTTCCTGGTCCTCAGCTAACATCTCATTCCTTACATTGTCAGCCTGTGTCTCTCCACCTTACTCAGAAATCAGGGTGTTAAAGAACTTCCCAGGCTGATGAGATGCCTCAGTGTGTAAAGTGCTTGCTTTGACCCGAGTTCAAGACCTATAACTCATGGGAAGGCTGAAGGGCAGAACAAAATCCACAAAGCTGTCCTCGGACTGACACATTCAAGCTATGGCACATGTTCCCATGTCCAATTTCTCTCTCTCTCTCTCTCTCTCTCTCTCTCTCTCTCTCTCTCTCTCTCTCTCTCTCACACACACACACACACACACACACACACACAAACACGCACGCACCCATGCACACGTTAATAAATAAAAACCTAAAAAGCAGTTCAAGTGATGAATCTCATACGAGCACGGAACTTTGTTCCCAGGTCATAGGTGAGTATGCCACTACTGTGTTTTAAATTCTTTATAAAGTGGCTTTGTCTCTTTACAAATTATTTATTTACTTATGGTGTATATGTCTGATATATGTGTGGGGACACATGCCATAGAACCAAGCCTAGTGATCTAGGTTCGATCCCAGAGATCTATCTACATGGTGGAAGGAGAGAACTGATTCAGAGAGTTGATTTTTGACTGCCGTGCGTGCGTGCGCCATGGTACACATATCCTCCCCCTCCCTGTGCCCCCTCCACCAAATAAATGTCACGCAAATTTTTTCTTGATTTTTTGCAATGGTTCACTGTTCCACTATGCATTATTCAATATTCTTGTGTTTTTAATAATTATTTAGTTTTTCTCTTTGTTTGTTTCTAATTTCAGTAGTTCTGTAATTTTTCTCCCTGTTGACTTTCAAGTTTCTTTCTATTACAAGTAGATAAGAAATTATTTCTATTTTCCTATATATGTTAAGACTTGCATAAACCTAAAATATTGTTTATTTTGGAAAAATCCTTATGCTGATGACAAGAATGTGTATTGTTCTGCTGCTGGGTGGAATATTCTGTACTTTTTGTTGTCTATTTTATCTATGATAGAGATCTATAAGTAGTTTCTACATGATCCAGCTTTGTGAGAGTGCTATAAATTCACCCACTGATTTCACCCAATGGGGAATAACTCTTTGTCCCACAGTTTTTGTTTTATGAAAATGGATTTTTATATTCACAGCTCCTTGCTCCCGTCCCTTCTTCCCAACACCTTCCCACACTGGATTTAACCCTTTGGAAACTGGAAGTTTCTCCTCAGCTAGGATGTGGGCCTGCAGCTGTGGCTATCCTTGTGCTACCTGCACTCTCTCTAAGCTTACTCTATCCCTAGAGCAAGAGGTTTCATCCTTGTAGGGAGTGTGTGTGTAGCTGACAATATATCTAGTACCAAGTTGTCAGCTTTGAAATCATATACATACAAATTACATTATTTGGACTGAACAGGTTTATATTTATATATTTATAAACACAACACAACACACTCACACACATGCATACCCAACAACAATTAAAAAGAGATCATGAATTTGAGAGAGAACAAGGGGGAGGGTGCACGGGAAGGGCAGGAAGAAATGGAAGGAAGAAAAACAATGTGATTATATTCTAATTTCAAATATAAATTAGAAACCCTTTAACCCTTTAGTCTTTTACACTGAAAATATAATTTTCTTAATGTCATTAAGATAATCATTTGTTTTATTCAGGAAAATGTAAAAATACTTGGAAAATAATAGTAATACTATTTCTTTATTTTGCTTTGGTTTTGGTTTTGATTTTGGTTTCTCTAGCCAGGGATTCTCTGTGTAGTCCTGGCTGTCCTGGAACTCACTTTGTAGAGCAAGCTGGCCTCCAACTCAGAGATCCACCTGCCTCTGCCTCCTGAGTGTTGGGAGGAAAGGCCTGTGCCATCATAGCCCATCAGTAATATTATTTATAATAAGATTACTGTGTAAAGTTGGCATTCCTCAGTTCTATTTCTTCTATTTTCAGATTAAAAAAAGTGTGTGTGTGTGTATGTGTGTGTGTGTGTGTGTGTGTGTAAATGATTACAGGTGCCAATATGTTTGCAGGAAGCCAGAAGAGGGTTTCAGATCCCCTGGAGCTATAGCTACACGTGGCTGTAAACTGCCCAGCGTGGGTGCTGGGAACTGAATTCTGGTCCTCTGTGGGAGCAGTGTGTGCTCTTAGCCACTGAGCCATATCTCCAGCCCCAAGTTCTACTTATTTTGAAAAAAATTTCACTGAAGGAAATATTGTCAAAATGTCATTCTTAAATGTGTTAATCCAAGAGAGAAAGCAAAATGTTTTATGTTACTACACTAATTTGCACTGGATTTATAACCATGTGGCATATAATGTGGCCCCATCAACAACTGATTGTACAACAGTGGTCCCATCAGCTCCTAAGTAGGCTGAAAATCTGCTATTGCTACTGATGTTGGGGCTGTTGTGCAATTTTAGCATGACATGCTTGCTATTGATATCTGTGGAGGTGGATGCCCTTAAGAATATACTATGCTGCCAGTCCTACAAAAGTCTATCTATCGAAAAGCACAGTATATAACTCATGATAATAGTGCTGAGCATGTTACTGGCTTGTGTAGTTAATATACTATCATTTGATAATGTTTTCCTTGCACTTATGAAAACTGCAGTTTATCATTAAAAAAAAAAACCCATGTGTTGTATTGGCATCAGCCTCGGGTGTTTCGTGTTCACTAATTGCACAATGAGGCCGTGTTGATGGGCCAAACTACACAGCCTGGTTTCTATAAGCTCATTCGGATGCTTGTGGAGCAACAGTGCCCCTGGAAACACTTCTTAGAGTATAAGTTTGTTGCTAAATAGCATGGGACTGCATTTTTCAGAATTTATTTTTCTTTTTAATAATAACTTATTACATTTTTATGGATTCTGTGTGCATGGAGCAGGGGGCACCACGGTGCCCTGGTGGAGGGTCAGAGTATACCTTGTGGGAGCCAGTTGTTTCTCTCCATATGTGGGTCAGATACTGAACTGAGACCCACCAGGCTAAGCCATCTCACCAGCCCCTTCTTTTTTTTTTAAATTCTTGATTTAATTTGTTGAAGATGTAAGTCTCATGGTTCTAGGATGAAAATTATATAACAAGGCATATTTAAAAAAAAAACTTCTATTTCTACTCACAAATGCCCAAGCTTTTAGGAACTACTTTTTATCCATTTCTATTTGTTTTCCATCCATTTGTTGTTGTTAGGATAAACAAATACATTTACTTGTATCCTTCCATCTTTATTACCCCAGAGGTTGCACAGCAGATACTACAACTTCTGTTCCTTGCTTGTCCTGGAGGCTTCATCATTACAGTGTATAGAGCTTCCTATTTCCTTTTTATATTGTACTAGGTTATCTTGAAAGATGCGTCATAATTCATTTTACTGGTCCTCCATCAGATGCACATTTGGTTTGTTTTCCTATTTTTTTTTCATTTTTGTGACCACTAATGACACTCCTATGGATAATCTTGTACATAGTCATTTTGTGTGTTATTTTTTCTAGTAGTTTGCCAAATGCTGGGCCAAAAGGTAAACAAATGCATATGTAATTTTTCTTAATGTTTCCAAATTTCTCTCTGTAGGCACCACATCGCTCTGCCTTCCTATCAGCAATGCTTGAGAGCACCAGCTTCTCCGCAGGCCATCGGCATAGTATTTATTCAAACTTGGATTCTTGGCAGCCTGATAGATGAGAAATTTCTCAGTCCAGCCTTAATGTACATTTCTTTTCTTTTCATTTTTATTTTTATTTTTGGCAGGGGTGGGGGGAGGGATTGAGACAGTGTTTCTCTGTGTAGCCCTGACTGTCCTGGAACTTTGTAGACCATGATAGCCTTGGTCTGCCTCTCAAGTGCTGAGATTAAAGGCATGTACCACCACACCCAAAATTATTGCGCGTTTCTTTAAAAAATGTATTTCTTTTTTTGTGCATAAAGGCCATTTTAATTTCTTTTTTTAAAATAGCTTACAATCTTTTTTTTTTTTAAAAAAAATTTATTTATTTACTTTATGTATATGGATACACTGTAGCTGTCTTCAGACACAACAGAAGAGGGCATCGAATACCATTACAGATGGTTGTGAGCTACCATGTGGTTGCTGGGAATCGAACTCAGGACCTCTGGAAGAGCAGTCAGTGCTCTTAATCACTGAACCATTTCTCCAGTCTCTCATTTTAATTTCTGAAACACACACACACACACACACACACACACACACACACCACCACCACCACCACCACCATTATTAGCAACAACAAAATAACAAGAAATAACAGTCATTGCTCATTAGTATTTTTCAATATGAATGGTCTCAATTCTCCCAATAAAAAGGCACAGGCTAACAGAGTGGATATAAAAGCATAATTCATCCTTCTGCTGCATATAAGAAATACACCTCAACATCAAATGTAGACATTACCTCGGGTGAAAGGCTGGAAAAGGATTTTCCAAGTAAATGGATCCAAGAAGCAAGCTGGTGTAGCCATTCTAACAAAATAGACTTTCAACCAAAATTAATCAAAAGAGATGGATAAGGATACTTTATAATCATCAAAGGAAAAAAAAATCTATCAAGATGATGTTTCAATTCTTAACATCTATGCCCCAAATGCAAGAGAACTCATATTTGAAAAAGAAACAATACCAAAGCTGATGTCACACATAGAACCTTACATATTAATAAAACTAAACAAAGAATCAATGGAACTAACAGATGTTGTGAACCACATGGAGCTAACAGAACCAAAACACAAAGGAATATACCTACTTCTCAGCACCTCAAGGAGCTTTCTCCAAAATTAACTACATAATCACAAAGCAACTCTCACCAGATACAGAAAAATTGAAATAATCCCATGTATCCTAACAGATCGCCATGGGTTAGAGTTGGATTTCAACAACAACAGAAAGCTTACAAACTCACAGAAACTGAGCAATGACTGGTCGAGGCAGAAATAAAGAGATCAAAGACTTCTAGAATTCAATGAAAACGAGTGCACAATGTATCCAAAATTATGGGACACAAAGCAGAGCTAAGAGGAAAAGTTCATGGCACCAAGAGCCTACATAAAGAAATTGCTCATCTCATACTAGCAACTTAACAGCATACCTGCAAGTGCTAGAACAAAAGGAAACACACACACACACACACACACACACACACACACACACACACAAGAGAAGTAGATAGGAAATAATCAAACTGAGGGATGAAATCAATAAAATAGAAATTGAACAATACGAAGAATCAATGAAACAAAGCATTCATTGACTCTTTGAGAAAATCGAGATAGACATATCCTTATCCAAATAAACTAAAAGACACTGACTATCCAAATTAAAATCAGAAACAAAAGGGTAGACATAATAACAGACACCAAGGAGACCGAAAGACTCATTAGGTCATATTTGAAAATCGTTCACTCCACAAAAAGTGGGAAATCTAAAAGAAGCAAACAACTTTATTGATAGTTCCCACTTACCGAAGTTAGATTAAGATCAGATAAACAGTTTAAACAGACATATATCCCCAAAGGATATAGAAGAAATCATTAAAAGTCTCTCAACCAAAGAAACAAAAACAAAACAACCAACCAACCAAACAAAAATATTCTAAAGGCCAGACAGTTTTAGCATAGAGTTCTACCAGACTTTCAATGAAGAGCTACTGCCAATAGTCCTCAAATTATTCTCCCAAATACAAGGAACATTGCCAAATTCATTTTATGAGAACACAGTCATCATGATACCTAAACCACACAACGATTCAATAAATAAAGAGAATTTGAGACCAATTTCTCTTACAAACATTGATGCAAAAATACTCAATAAGATACTTACAAACGGAATTCTAGAACACATCAAAAAAAATCATTCACTATGATCAAGTAGGTTTCACCTTGGAGATATAGGGATGGTTCAACATATAAAAATTTTTCAATGTAATACACCATATAAACAAACAAAGAAAAAAAACTACATGATCATCTCATTAGATGCTGAAAAAGCATTTGACACACTTGAACACCTGTTCATGATAAAAACTCTTGGAGAGATCAGGGGTACAAGGGACATACTTAAACATAATAAACACAATTTTTAGAAATCCTATAGCCAACATCAAATTAAATGGAGAGAAATTCAAAGAATTCCACTAAAATTAGGAACAAGAAAAGGCTGTCCATGCTCTCCATATCTATTCAATACAGTACCTGAAGTTCTAGCTAGAGCAATAAGACAACTAAAGGAGATCAAAGAGATACAAATTGGAGAGGAAGACATCAAAACATTACTATTTGAAGATGATCTGATAGTATACATAAGGGACCCCCCCCTGAAAAAAATCTACCAGGCAACTCCTATAGTTGATAAACACCTTCAGTGAAGAGGCTGCATACAAGATTAACTAAAAAAAAAAAATCAATAGTCCTCATATACAAATGACAAAGGGATTGAGACAGAAATCAGGGAGCTAACATCCCTCATGATAGCCACAAATAATATAAAATATCTTGAGCTAACAAATCAAGCAAGTGAAAGACTTGTAAGACAATAGCTTTAAGAATTTGAAGAAAGAAATTGTAAGATATTAGAAGATGGAAAGATCACCTTATTATGCTCATGGATCATTAGGATTAACACAGTAAAAATGGCCATCTAACCAAAAGGCAATCTACAGACTCAATGTAATCCCCATCAAAATTCCAACACAATTTTTACACACCTTAAAAGGACAATACTCATCTTCATATGGAAAGCCAAAAAGCCCAGGATAGCTAAAACAATCCTGTACAAAACAACTTCCAGAGGTATCACCATCCCTGACTTCAAGCTTTAGTAATAAACACCACATGGTTTTTGGCATAAAAATAGATAAAATGATCAATGGAATCTAATTGAAGACCCAGATATAAATTCACACAACTATGGACACATGATTTTTAAAAAAGAAGCTGTAGCTGGGCGGTGGTGGTGCATACCTTTAATCCCAGCATTTGGGAGGCAGAGGCAGAGGCAGATAGATTTCTGAGTTCGAGGCCAGCCTGATTTACAGAGTGAGTTCCAGGACAGCCAGGGCTACACAGAGAAACCCTATCTCAAAAAAAGAAAAGAAAAAAGAAAAACACACAATGGAGTAAAAAAGCATCTTCAAAAGATGATGCTGGTCTAGCTGAGTATCTGCATGTAAATTAATGCAAATAGATCATCCTGCACAAAACTCAAGTCCAAGTAAGTCAAAGAGCTCAACATAAAATCACATACACCAAATCTAATAGAAGAAAAAGTGGAGAATAACTTTGAACTCATTGGCTTTAGAAGACAACTTCCTGAACAGAACACCTATAGCACATGCACTAAGATTGACAATTAATAAATGGGATCTCATGAAACTGGAAAGCTTTTGTAAAGCAAAGGACACCATCAAAAGGACAAAATGTCAGTCTACTGAATGGGAAAAGATTTTCACCAACCCCACATCTTACAAAGGGCTAATATCCAAGATATATAAAGAACTCAAACTAGATATAAACAAACTAAATAATCCAGTTAAAAATAGGGTACAGATCTAAACAGACTTCTCAACAGAGGAATCTCAAGTGGCTGAGTAACACATAAATGTTCAATATCCTTGGCCACCATGGAAAGGCAAATCAAAATGACTTCGTGATTTCATTTTCTGTCTGTTAGAATGGCTAAAAACACAAGTAACAGCTCACGCTGGCAGGGATGTGGAGTAAGGGGAAGACTTCTTCATTGCTGGTGGTAGTGTAGACTTGTACAGCCACTTTGGAAATCAATATGGTGGCTTCTTGGAAAATTTGGAATCAATCTACCTCAAGATCCAGATATATCATTCCTGGGTTTATACCAAAAGGATGCTCCATTGTACCACAAGGATACTTGCTCAATCATATTTATAGCTGCTTTATTCATAATAACCAGACACTGGAAACAACCTAAATGTCCCTCAACCAAAAAATGGATAAAGAAAATGTGGTACATTTACACAATGGACTATTACTTAGCTGTTAAAAACAGTGACATGAAATTTGTAGGCAAATGGATGGGACTTGAAAAAAAAATCATCCTGAGTGAGGTAACCCAGACACAGAAAGACAAACATGGTATGTACTCACTTATGAGTGGCTTTTAGGTATAAAAGATAAACCATACTACAATTTACAGATCCAGAGAGGCTAAGTATCAAGGAGAGCTCAAGGGAGTATACAAAGATATCTCTGGGAAAGAGAAATAGAAAAGATTTTGTGAGTTGCCTGGGAGCCAGCAGGGATAGGAAGAGGAGGGATCAGATTGGGGGAGGGGCATATGTAGGAGAGATGACTGGAATTAGGGGCATTTTGAGGATGAGGTATGAAACCTAGTTCCAGGGAAACTCCTTGGGATCTAGGAGGGTGACCCTAGGGAAGACTCCTAGTAACTGAGATACTGAGGCTTAATTGGACATCTTCTGTAACCAGGCAGGCTTCCTAGTGGAGGGATTGGTTCACAAATCCAACCACAAAACTTCTGACCTACAATCTGTCCTGCCTGCAAGTTGTGCTAGGTTGCACAGAACTTGTGGGAATGGCTAACCAACAACTGGTTTAATTTAAACCCTATGCTACAGGCAGAAACTCACCCCTGACACTGTCTGGAGGACCAGAAACCAGAAGCTAAATGGCCCAAAGAGACCTAGGATAGAACCAAACACCACTGGCAAAAATCGTCAATGTAATGATTACTAACTATATTTTGCTATACACATAGACTGGAGCCTAGCATAATTGCCATCAGAGAGGCTTCATGCAGCAACTGAAAGGAGCAGATGCAGAGACCCACAGGCAAGCATTAGAGGGAGCTCAGGAATCCCTTGGAAAGGGAGAGGAAGGATTGTAAGAGCCAGAGAAATTCAAGGTCACCACCAGAACACAGCCTACAAAATCAACTAAACAGGGCTCATAGAGGCTCACAGAGACTGAACTGACAATCAGGGGGTCGGACCTAAGTCCTCTGCCTATATGTTATGGTTGTGTAGTTTGGTGTTCTTGTGGGACTCCTACCAGTGGGAGCATGGGCTGACTGACTCTTTTGCCTGCTTTTGAGACCCTTTCCCCACTCCTGGGTTGCTTTGTCGAGACTTAATATGACACTAGTATGGACCTAGTCTAATTGTAACTTACTCTGAGTTTGGTTGATATTCCTGTGAGGCCTGATCTTTTCTGAAGGGAAACAGGAGGAGTGGATCTGGTGGAGAGGGGGAGTGGTGGGGGTACTGTCTGGGAGGAGAGGAGGGAGGGGACACTGCAGTTGAGAGGTAATACATGAGAGAATAATAAATAAATAGATACATACATACATACATAGTACAAAATACCTATGATATGATATACTGAATGAAAGGTATGTATAGTATCTATGCAGATACCACACAATTTAAGTCACATCTGTTTCTTCAGTGATAAAAATATCAAATTTTGTGTGTTGAACTTGTGTTTAGCCACAATCTCAAATTTTCTACTTAATCTTTTATTTATTTATTTTTTTTAGAGCAAACAACCAACTGACTTCGGACTAGGACTAGTGTTTGTCCTCCTTGTCTGCATGGGCCTGGAACTCACTTGGTAGACCGGGCTGGCCTTGAACTGTTGTGATCCAGGAGGTGTATTGGCTGACATCTGTTTGTCTTAGGCAGAGTTCCCTAGCTTGATTCCAAAGTCTGTCTCCTACTTTTCAAGCTAAGAGATGAATTAGAACTGTTGCTTGTCAGTGGGGGTAATACCACATGTTAGAGGCCCTGGGCCGTCCAGCACAGTACAGGAACAGCCATCTATAGTCTTTTAAACAACTCCCCCAAATGTTCCTGTACATGCAGCTAGATTTGGAGGAGTCATATGATTCTTCTGTTAGTGCATTATCTGAGCTCAGAGCGTGCATGTTCTTATCTCTCCAGGAAAAGCCACATGCCACCAATGTTCTAAGAAATGACTGTTATGTTTCGTTCAGTGAGAAACATTTCTTGTGGTTTTCTGATTGATAATTTTTTCAGTGGCTGGAGTTTCCCCCCACTTTTAGTTTGACAGTGTTTTCCTCATTAGTTTTTGAGGGATTTTTGTTCAAGTTTTCCTATTTTGTTGTTGTTATTTGTTTCAAGTAAGGTGTCTGCAAATCATGGCCTGGAGGCTGAACATGTCAGCCTCCACGTGTTTAACTGTGCTTATTTATTTACTTATTCATTCATTTATTTATTAGTTACTGTGGTCTAGGAATGGATTATGCTGTTTTAAAAATAGCAGGGGAAAATAAAAGGAATGGTAACATTTTCTGACATGTATACACTAAATAAGATTCAATTTTCAATGTTTATTACTAGGGTTTTTTTTTTTAAAACAAAAACATGTTTATTTGCTTACATGTTTGTCTTGTCTTGTGCCTTGGTGGCAGAATGGAATAGTGGTGACAAAGGTAATATATAGTCCTCCAAACCTAGAATACTTACTTTCTGTTCTTTTGCAAAAAAAGGTTTAAATTATTATTTAAAAAAAAACCTTAGAGAATAATGACAATGACATGCTACTCTCTTTGACACTTCCTGTCATTTGGTTTATCCAAGAGGAACAGAAATCATGACTCAAGCTTGCCTAACAAATAAAGCTGTTTATCAACACAGAGATAAACAGTATATTCTAGGATTGCCCTTTCCACCTAGTGTTCTTGGCTTTGTATTCCCTCTCTGTAGTCACTGTTTTTAGGTATGTTTCCTGTCACAATCATGACTATTATTTTTAATCAAGGAATGTTGTCATGTAGCCCATGCTCTTCTTGACTTGACTGTATAACAAAGATTACCTTAACTTCTGATCTTCTTGAGTTTTGGAATTACAAGCATGTGCCACTATGCCCTGCTTATGTGGTGCTGAAAGTTGAACCCTAGGCTTCATGCATGCTGAGCAAATACCCTCTCAGCTTAGTTACATCTCTATTCCAAGACAGATTCTTTTTTTTTTTTTTTCTTTTTTGAGACAGGATTTCTCTGTGTAGCCCTGGCTGTCCTGGAACTCACCTTGTAGACCAGGCTGGCCTCGAACTCAGAAATCCTCCTGCCTCTGCCTCCCAAGTGCTGGGATTAAAAGCGTACGCCACCACCGCCCGGACAGATTCTTTTAAATTTGATTTTTGAAAAAAATCCTAAATTGAATAAAACTTCCCTGATGAAACACAGGATCTGGCTGGAGACATCGGCTCCTAGTATGGTATCTTTAGCAAATGTAGTTTAAAAACATGTCAATCTGATTTCCAATCACTTCATTAGGTGGATGGAGAATATTAACACCACATGCAATGGTCATGTCCCAGGCATCAATGGTACCCACATGAAGGTCTTTGAAAATCTCCTTTGTGACTAGATACTGAATATGACCATGGAAGTCTCCAAATTTCTCTGTATCTACGTTCATCTCCCTAACATTTTCTGTCTTAATGATGACTTTAGTGTCAGGGCTTCTAAGGAAGAGCCGTTCAATAGCCTTTCGGATACTGATGGCTCTATGAATGAAAAGTTCCATGGGGAAGGGTCTGAAATGAGCGCCCAAGGTAATGACTATGACAGTCTCTTTGTCGCCTAGTAAGCGGTCAATTTCCTGAGGGATATAGCCATCATCTATCACAGAGTAGAGCTGGACAGTGATGAAAGGATGGCTGTGTTTCTTCCACTCAACTAGTATGTGCCTTTCAGCATCCAAAAGCAAATGTTTCTTAAATATTCCAGTTCCATGAAGGTCAAAAGGCTTCAGTGCTGGAAAGAAAACAGGAAAGATCTTTAACTGGTAGTTAATGATGAATAAAAGGAAGAACAACATTTATGATGTTAAAAGGAAGAACAATATTTATGAGGAGGAGATTAAAATATAACTATAAAGACTCAAACCCAGACAGGGGGGAAAAAATAAGGAGCCTAGGCAAGGAGGGAAACCACATCAAAGCACCATAGAGCCAGCTTGGGTTTCTGGAAGAATATAAAGATAGCTACTTACTTTTTGCAACCGTGGGAAGGTACTCGATCCATTGGCGCAGTGTGGAGTCTCCCAGGAGGTAAATGAGCTTTCCTTTCAAACAGTCATTTATCTGACTTAAGTTGAACAGGCGCTGGGTGCACTGCGCTGTTACCCACCTTCCTCGTAAAGTGTAACCACTAGGTGTGGGAATCTCCATTCCAATCTCACATTTCTTTCTCACGTTTTCACTCTCTGGTAACAGATATTTGTGAAAAATGGCATGAGACAAGGACCCAGCTTCCTCCCTTAGTTCCCCTTCCCCTTTTCCTGTTATTTTATTTTTGACTACTAGTTATGTTTAGGTACTCCAACTCATATTTTTTTTTTCAGACAGGGTGACTGGCTGGTCTGGAGCTCACTTTGTAGACCAGGCTAGCTTCGAATGCAGAGATTTGCCCATCTCTGCTCCTGAATGCTGAGATTAAAGTGGTGTGCCACCTACAGATTCAATGCAATTCCCATCAAAATTTCAACACAATTCTTTATAGACCTTGAAAGAACAATTCTCAACTTCATATGGAAAAACAAAACAACAACAAAGAAACCCAGAATAGCTAAAACAATCTTGTACAATAAAAGAACTTTGGGAAGTATCACTATCCCTGACTTCAAGCTATATTTCAGAGCAATGGCAATAAAAACTACATGTATTGTTATAGAAACAGACAGGTTGATCAATGGAATCTAATCAAAGACCTAGGAGTAAACCCATACATATATGGATACTTGGTTTTTGACAAAGAAGCCGAAACCATACAGTGGAAAAGGGAGAGCATCTTCAACAAATGGTGCTGGTCTAAGTAGATGTCTGCATGTAGAAGAATGCTAGTAGATCCATATATACCATCCTGCACAAAACTGAAGCCCAAGTGGATCAAAGCCCTCAACTTAAAAGCAGATACACTAAATCTAATATTAGAGAAAGTGGGGAATAACCTTGAACTCATTGGTATAGGAGACAACTTCCTGAACAGAACACCTACATATAGCTCAGGCACTAAGATCAACAATTAATAAATGGGACCTCATGAAACTGAAAAGCTCTGTAAGGTAAAGGACACTGTCAATAATAGGACAAAATGGCAGCCGGCAGAATGGGAAAAGATCTTCACTAACCCTACATCTGATAGAGGGTTAATATCCAAAATATATAAGAACTCAAGAAGTCAGACACCAACAACCCAAACAACCCAATTTAAAAAATGGGGTGCAGAGCTAAACAGAGAATCTTCAACAGAGGAATCTCTAATGGCCAAGAAATACTTAAAGAAATGTTCAATGTCCTTAGTCATTAGGGAAATGCAAACCAAAACAACTCTGGAGTAAACCCACCTTACATCCATCAGAATGGCTAAGATTAAAAAACTCAAGAATTAGCACATGCTGGCGAGGATGTAGAGCAAGGGGGAACACTCCTCCATTGCTGGTGGGTTGCAAACTTGTACAAGTGCTCTGGAAATCAATTTGGTGGCTTCTCAGAAAACTTGGAATAGTTCTACCTGAAGACCCGACTATACCACTCCTGGATATATAGTGGAACAAAAGATGTTCCACTATACACTTGCTCAACCGTGTTTATGGCAGCTTTATTCATGATAGCTGTAAACTCAAAACAGCCCAGATGTCCCTCAACTGAAGAGAGGATAAAGAAAACGTAGTTCATTTACACAATGGAATACTACTGCTTATTAGACCAGGCAAATGGATGGAACTAGAAAATACCATCCTGAGTACAGTAACCCAGACCCAAAAGGACATGCGTGGCATGTACTCACTTATAAGTGGATATTAGCCGTAAAGTACAGGATAACCTTGCTGTAATCCACAGACCCAAAGAAGCCAAATAACAAGGAGGGCCCAAGGGAGGATGCTTGAATCTTTCTCAGAATGGGAAATAAAATAGACGTTGGAGGTAGATGGAGGGAGGGAACTGGGTGAGAGAGGGGATAAGGACAACAGGGCAGGGGGCGGGAATCAGGTGTAGGGAAAGCAGGGAAGAGAATGGAAATCAGTGGTGGGCAGAAGGCATCTCTAGGACATGCCAGAGACCTGGGACATGGGTGGCCATAGAGAGTCTATGGAGGTGACTTTGGCTGAGACTCCTAGTAGTGGGGGATATGGAGCCTGAAGTAGCCATTTCCTGTAGCCAGGCAGGACTCCCAGTGGAGGGATAAAGACAGCAACTACCCACAAAACCTTTGACAAAATGTGTCATGCCTACAAGATGTGTAGGGACAAAGAGCAGAGATGGAGGGAATGGCCAATCAGTGATGGGCCTAAATTGATATCCTTCCCTTGGGCAAGAACCAGTCCCTGACACTATTAATGATACTCCGTTATGCTTGCAGACAAGATCCTAGCATAATGTCCTCTGAGAGGCTCCACCCAGCAGCTGATGGAAACAGATGCAGAGACCCATGGCCAAACATTAGAGGGAGCTTGGGAATTTTTGTGGAAGCGTTGGAGTATTGAGGGACCTGAAGAGGACAGGGACTCCATAATAAGCCCATCAGAGTCAACTAACCTGTACCCTTGGGGGCTCCCAGAGACTGAACCACCAACCAAAGAGCAAGCATGGGCTGGACCTACACCCCTTGCACATATGTAGCAGATGTTGGTCTTTATGTGGGTTCCCCAACAACTGGTGCAGGGGCTGTCCTTGACTCTATTGCCTGCCTGTGGATCCTGCTCCCCTAACTGGGTACCATGTCTGGTCTCAGTGGAGAGGATGCATCTAGTCCTGTAGTAACTTGATGTGCCAGTGTGGGGTGATATGAGGGGGGCTCCTTCTTAGTGGAGAAGGGAAGGGGGAAGAGAGAGAGGGGCTGTGCAAAAGTGAAACTGGGAGGGGGGCTACAAATGAGATGTAAAGTGAATAAATAAATAAGTTAATGAAAAGAAATGGTATTGCACCACCACACTGGGCTCCCCCCTCAATCTGTAATGATAAAAATACTGTAAACATTTATTCTTACGAACTGAAAAAAATACTATGGTATATAAATTATTTGATTCTGGGTCATCTCAACTCCCCTCTGTTTGCTTTCTTCCAAATATGATCATTAGCTCAAAGTGATATTTTTTCCTTTCCTTGTCATCCCCATTGGTTCTTTGGTGACTGAAGTCTTTAATCTGAGTAATGTCAGTTGGTGTCCTTATCAGTAAACCCCTTGCCTCCATTTCATCTGTGAAATAATACTAACAAAGGCATGGTACTCAATGCTTAACAGAACGAGTCCATTTAAACACTTTAGGGTGAAATGCCCAGCTCAACAATGTCTTAGTGGGACTTTGCTAAAAGTGACAAACTGCACCTCACATGGACTAATAGTATTCTGAACTGCTCTCTCAGGCCCCACTGTCATGACACCTCTGTCACTGTCCATCTTCCTAGACATCCTGGTGGCAGGGCACCTGGTGTTTTGTCATGGTGCGACATGGGCTGCTCATGTCATTTCTTGTCATGTGCTTCTACCCCTGAGCCAAGAGCAGTGCTAGGGTTGGCTCCTAGGGTGTCACGCATGGCAACCAAGGTTCTAGCACCCAGGTACATTTTCATCTCATGGTCTATTGTCACAGCGTCATCTCTGAACTAATGACAATTCGTGTGTTCGATCGGAGTGCCATAGGAAGAGTCAGCGCGCATGGTTTACCTGCAGAAATGATTTCCTTCTCAGGGAATAGTTTCCGAGTGAAGAGGCCTGGGCTAATGCATAGTACAGGGTTGGGGCCCCGAGGTTCCTTTTATCTTGCTGTTCTGCTGTTTCTAACACGGCTTCCTCCCAGGCCTGACGGGGCCTTTTCTTTCTCACATTTTAGCTGCAGTTCAGCCAGCGGGAAGGAGAGAAATAGTAGAGGAAGGGAAGTTGCTTTTAAACACTGGGCCTAGAATTTCCACCTATCGATTCTATTCATGTTCCTAGACAAAGATTAGCCACAGAAATCAGTAGCTGTTAGACAGCTGAGCATGAGCTGAGTTAGAACAATGGTTTCTATTACCAAACAAGGAGCAGATATTAGGGACTTACCATCTCTCTGCTTACAGTCCTCACACAGTCCTTCCTTTAAAGACCATGTAATTCCTGGCCGTGTCCTCAAAACAGAGCCATTATTAAATGGTTGTGCTTTAAAGTTAGCTTTCCGTGGCATTTAAAAAATTGTGTGTGTGTGTGTGTGTTTGTGTGCATGTGTGTGTCATGGTGTGACATGCCTGTGGAGGTCAGTGAACAACTTGCAAGAGTCAGTTCTTTCCTTCTACTGTGTTGGTCCTGGGAATCAAAGTCAGGTTGTTAGGCTTGGTGACAAATGCCTGTCCCTGCTGAGCCATCTCACTGGTCCCTGCTTAGCCTGCTGTACCCATAGGCTCTGCTTCCATGCGTTGAAACAATCATGCATGAAAGATACTCAGGAAAAGCACTCATTTGCACTGAGTAGGTAATAAATACTTCTTTTTCTCTCCTCGGTCTTCCCTCAACAATACTATATTGGGACTATTTACACAGGATTTACATTATATTAAGTATTAGAAGTACTCTAATGTTGATTAAAGTTCATAAGATGTGCATACGTTATATACAAATGATAGGCCATTTTATGCAAGGAGTTTGGGCATCTACATATTTAGGTATCCAAGGTGGGTCCTGAAACCAATCCCCCAGGGGACAGCTATTATTTGTAACCCACAGGCAAAATAACAGCATGGTGCTGGTGGCAGAGTTATTAACTACCTAGAATAAACTCTCAAATCTTAGTAGTTGAGTCGCCAAATGGAATTTCCTTTTATGCCACTAATTACATAGCTATTTTGTTGTGAAACAGTTGGACTTCTAGAAGGCTTGGCAACATTGCATCCTGAACAGCTGAACACTCCAAGTGTAGGCACTTTAGGCCTGCAATTACTAAATATTCCCTGCTTTGATAATGCACCAAGAAGATGATCTGTACTTTTATTTGGATGATAACCTACTACCAACAGGGCAGCCCTGCCAGTTTACTATAAAGCATATCATGTGTAAACTTGTATGCCAGAACATCGTTTTCTTACATCAGCTCATTACTTATTTCATGGTTAGCTCATAGCTTAATCAATACATGGCCAATAATGTGATTCTATCATATTTTTTAATTACTTTAGAGATTGCTGAAGGTTTAGTAAATGGTTGCAATGTATTGTCCCTGAAAATCTTCAGGCCCCAGTTCCTCAAACTTGTGACTAGGTGTTTTCTATGGCAAACAGAATTGTGGGCTATAACTGGGTGTATGAATTTGTGATGAAGAAGGTATTCTATATTATATGGGTGGGAGGCCAACCCCATCTCATCAGTGGAAGAGGGAGGCAGATGGACAAGGGAGTCACAGCATGAATATTTGACATGGTCATGGTTCCAGGAGTTGGCTACAAGGGTTGTGGGGAGTCTCTAGAAGCTGTAGGAGGCACAGGGACATGCTTCTCTGGAGCCAGAAAGATATACAGCCAGTCAGGCCTGGAGTGTGATCAGTGAGGCTGATGGTAAGCATGTGAAATAGCAAACTAAAACAATACATTCCCCCTCATCTTACATCACTTTATTATAGTGGCAAGAAACTAATGCAGAGAAACGAGTGAAGTCATTCTATCCAGAAACAGTGTACTTTTTTCTATTTACATACACCATGTCCCTTGGTAACATCTACAAGGATCTTCTAGGTTACACTTAGATATTTAGTTGTGGATAAAAATTACTCCTCAAGGGCTGGAGAGATGGCTCAGTCGTTAAGAGCACTGACTGCTCTTTAGAGGTCCTGAGTTCAAATCCCAGCAACCAAATGGTGACTCACAACCATCTGTAATGGGATCTGATGCCCTCTTCTGGTGTGTGTCTGAAGACAGCTACAGTGTGCTCATATAAATAAAATAAATAAATCTTAAAAAAGAAAATTACTCTTCAAAGCGCTTTCCTCCTCATTTGGATTGTGGTTTTAAACTTCTACCAAAAGCAAAACCAAACCAAACAAATAAACAAACCATTGAACTCTTCATCTCGCCGTTTAAGAATTAACAGTGATTTAGACTTTTGCTACTCTTCTATCCACCTCCTTGGTTACCTTCTACAATACGTCTGCCCAATTGACCTACTAAAAATGGTTCATAACAATTTTGCTCATTACTAGAATTTATCTAATCAAAAGTTACTGATGAAAAACTGCATGGTAGCACCCTCCCTCTCAACGACTCTGGAGAAGAGCCTTTTGCTAGTGACTGAGTCATGTGATCCTTCTCCTTCATCTAGTGTCACACTTACATTGGCAATTGGAATTTACTTCGATTTTACTGATCCCACGCACAATTCTTGCTTATATCTGGCTACTCTCCCATGCCCTTCATGAGATTTCTGGGCCCCCTACCCCCACCCTTCATTCTCTCACTGCAGACATCTTTCCAGGGTTACTCGAACACTAACTGGAATGGTAGTGCTGTGTGTGGCTTCCTCACACACAGTAGATTGAATGGTTTTTACATCACTAGCTTTCCAAACCTTTATTTTTCTCTATTTTCCCACAATGCCTCATTATCTGCCAGACTCTCAATAAGTATTTATTAAATAAATGAATGAATAAATCCTTACGTGTTGCCAAGCATATCAGTGTGATTGATAAGCTAAAGCAGGCTTTATGAGAGTAGCTTTTGGAGATAAGGCACTATAAATATTCTTTCTGGTGTAATGTTGCTTTGTGTTTGCCATTGAACACTTGGTAAGATAGAAATACCATATAAAGTTGATAAGTGCTACAACTGAGTTTGAGGTTATGCTAAGAGACATTCTGAAACTACATTTACAAGGCTGAAGCCACCAGTGTCTATCAATGACATCTGCACAGTAGCTAGGGCACTAGGGTATGAATTCCTAGGTAAATTGATATTTTTACCTTTGAATCAAGTTGGAGTCTGTTATCCCAAGAATATGAAACATTTTTAGATTGGTTTCTCTCTTAACATACAGCCTGTTTGGTATCAATGGTATTTATTGGGAGTTATAGTTGAGAAAATTGCAATTAATACTGCAAAAAACCTTCCAAGAATCAAGAAGTACCTACCACTGGGTTGAGCACACCTTTAGTCCCAGCACTCAGGAGAAAGAGGGAGGTGGATCTCTGTGAGTTTGAGACTAGTCTGGTGTACATAGTTAGACCCTGTCAGGAAGAAAAGAGAAGAGAGAAGAAAAAGCAGCAGCTAGTTCAGGGTAGAAGGGACTTACTGTTGCATTGGGAGACAGAAATAAACTTTGGGTGCTTCATCATTTCGACTCCTATGTTGGACCTTCAAAATAGATAAAATGACAGATTAGCTTGTCATGTGCCACAGAACATAGGCAGCATGGATCACCTGCGTGTAAGGGAAGCAAGGAACCATTTAAAATTTCTGCTAATATGACTAGAAACTATTATTTCTAAGGTCACTGAGGTATTATAAATTAAGTAGGATTTTGGAGTATTTTCTACCCTACTGAGAGTCTCTGGAGTCCAGGGCATTTGGCACATGCCCTCATGATACTCTGTTGTGCTTGCAGACAGGAGTCTGGCAGGACTGTCCTCTGAGAGGCCCCACCCACCAACTTAATATACCCACAGCCAAACAGTAGATGGAGCTTGGGGAGTCTTATGGAATAATAGGAGGAAGGATTGCAGCCCCTAAGGGGATAAAAACTCCACAGGAAGACCAACAGTCAACTAACCTGAACCCTTGGGGTTCTCAGAGACTGAACCACCACGGGCTGGACCTAGGCCTCCCCACACATATGAAGCAGATATGCAGCCTGACCTTCATGTGGGTCCTGAACAACTAGAAAGCTGTTCTTCCCAAAGCTTCTTCCCCCAAACTGTTGCCTGTATACAGGATATGTTCTCCTAACTGGGCTGCCTTGTCTGGCCTCAGTGGTAGAGGAAGCCCCTAGCCTTGCAGAGACTTGAAGTGTCAGGGTTGGGGTGGGATACCAGGAGGGTCTCCATCTGCCCAGAGGAGAAGGGGAGGAGGAATGGGGGAAGAATTGTGGGAGAGGTTGACCAGGAGGGGGGGCAGTGAGCGGGATGTAAAATGAATAGATAAAACATAAAAATTTTAAATAATCATGAAATCATAAAAGCAAAAAAAAAAAAAACCCTGCTTCCACATCATCTACTCAAAGTCCTACAATCTTATCCTTAAATTATGATGATCCACCTTGTCTCGGTTTTAGAACATCAAATTCTTCAACACAAGGACACAGCATCCTCTCGCACTGCAGATGCTCACCTGCTACTATTTAAAGTCAATCACTCTCCCATCATTTACTTGAGGAGGCTAAACTTCTATGGTAGCTCACCACAGGGCCCCAGCTTCCCCTTTCAGTTCAGCCTCCTGCTATTTCACCTTCCAGTCCTCTTTTTTTTAACCCAGACTTGTTTTACACAGAGCAAAGTTAACTGAAGGAAGGTAGTCTGTTTGCTGGGTTGCTCTCTCGCCTTAATACCTATCTCAATGATTGGTAGAAAATAGAGTTCAGTTTGTTGCATGAACTAATGCATGCTGCGGACATAGGGGTAGTTAGTGGGTAGGGAAAGATTTGGTGAGTTTCATAATCAGAAATAGAAACCTACCTGTGCTCTTACCCCCTCAGAAGGGGCATGGGGGAATGGGGAACATCACACCAGGAGCTCAAGCTTGGATGCTAGGCAAGATTCTGAGGTGTGCAATTTTTCCATACATGGTGTTTACTCTTACCAATCATTTGTGTCTGAAAGCTTAAGGAGAAAAGATTCTAAACTTGACTTTGAAAATTGCTAAGAAAAGAGTTGCTGAGGAACTTTCTATCGTTTTATTTTGTTATGAAGTAAGGGAAAATGAAATGTGTGTGTGTGTGTGTGTGTGTGTGTGTGTGTGTGTGTGTGTGAGAGAGAGAGAGAGAGAGAGAGAGAGATCTGTGACTGTGTGTGAGTGTGTGAGAGTGTGTATGAGGGTGTGTGTGAATGTGTGTGCATGTATGTGTGTGTGTATGTGAGTCTGTGTGAGTTTGTATATGTGAGTGTAAGTGAGTGTGTATGTGAGTCTGTGTAAGTATATGTGAGTCAGTGTGTGTGTAAGTGTGTATGAGTGTGAATGTATGTATGTGAGTGAGTGTGTGATATGTATATGTGTGTGTATGTGAGTGAGTGTGTGTGTGTGTGTGTGTGTGTATGTACTGTGTCGGGAGGGTATAGATTTTGGCTAAATGAAAACAAAAAGGATTACAACTGATAGGTGTCTTGGGGCATGGCTGCAGCCGTGATTGACAGGAGGAGGCATGCTGATAAATAGTTTTGAGGAGCCTGTGCAACTGAGAGCTTCCAGGAATTGGCCACAATTTGAGGAGGATGGAGGGAGGACTCTTTTACCCAAAGAAGGGCCCATGAGCCAATCTGCTCAGGAGATGAGCTGATGACTGGTGGGAGCTGACCTCTTAGCAGGATTGCTCGGGCTGTAGTAGAGAAAGAGTAAAGCTGAGCTTTGTGGCTGGAGCCCTGAGCTCCTGGCCTAGAATAGGCTTTGACTATGCTTGCCGAATAACTAAATAAAACCTGCTATGGTAGGCAAAGGAGGGAGAGAGGGAGGGGGAAAGAGATGGGGAGGGGGAGGGAATGAGAAGGGGAGGGGAGAGGGACTGGAAGAAGGAGAGGGAGGAGATTGCTGGGGTGGGGGAGAGGCTAAGAAAGAACCAGAGTAGAGTATGAAAAGCAAGATGGAGTCCCACCAGCTAGCGGTCACAGTAATTACAGTGATATGAGGAATGAAGCCAGCACTCTGAACTCAACAGTAGTGCAGGGCTTGGTGGTAAGTAGATGAACAAAAGATTGTTAAGAGGCAAACTGTGCCAGCTATGATGGGGGAGGTGGGGGATCATGACACTATCAAATGTTTTTAAGGGAGAGGGTGAGACATGTATGAACTACAGCAGGGTAGTTTCCTTTGAAAGATATTTTGTAAGACCTAGATCTATAGTAAAATAACATAACCTGTCAGTCGACATTGGTTGTCAGGAGGAGCAGAGGCAGACACTTTCTTTGGTTCCTCTTTAAAGGGCAGCCCCTTTTATCGAGTATGTCAACAGGAAAGCAAAGTGTGGTGTGGACAGGGGACCCAGTAAAGACAACGCAGGTCTTAGCAGTCTCTTGAGTGGAGGGAGCACCTGAGGGTCTTGCTCAGTATTGGGATGGGCAGAGAAGCTCTGCCTGGGGAGACCTCTCATGGTACTGAAAACATACTCACTTCTGAAAAAGGTCTTTTTCTTTGGCAGTGAGATAAGAAACACCTTGCTGCCTGGTACACACGTAGGTCAGGGCCTCACAGGGCATGTGTTGAGGCTTCCTGCAGTAGAAGATTTCCTCACCATCACGGTACAGGTATTTGCATAACTCATTGCTTGAGTTTAGGGTCAGACCACATTCAGCTGTGACCCGGGATGTGCCATTAACAAAAGTACCTTTGAAGGCAATTCTGTCGTAGCCTTGGTTCCTTGCTCTCCAGAGGGCTGACACCCCTTCACTGGGGTGCATGAGCAGGACAGACAGGGAGACCGGGCCCTCCCAGAACAGAGTGAAGCTGATGAGGTAGGTGCCATTGTTGAAGTCTGTCACCTTTCCAGAAGCACCTGCCTTCACGGCTGGGGAGGACATCCTGGCCCTCAGGAAGTCCCCACCATATTCCTTTTTGTGACCAAAATAGTCCTTGGCCACAAGCAGGACATCCAGCTGGTCTCCTACGCAGTATGTGCGCTGAGGGTGGAGGATGGTGGCCGTGCTGTGCATGGCGCTTGTGGTGGTGCTGAGGTGGGTAAAGGGTCTGGGAGGTATCTGCTGATCTAGCTTCTCCAGGATCTCCCTGACTTTCAGCTCTGTCTCTGTTGATGACTTGTTTTGTTGGTGGCCTGTCATTTTAGGGATCTCTTCTCTTACTTTAGTCTCTGTTGGTAACTTTGACTGGTTCATTGGAATTTCAGGATATGAGGAATTCATGTTCCAGGGATGGAGAGATATGGATGTATTTAGAGTTGTCCAGAGCTGGAATGACAAGAAATATAGTGCCCTTAAAAGAGGAACCTGCTCCCAGCCATTTTTACTTACAATGAGTTAGAGTTCACAGAATTATATTCATTTTAAAATAAGAACTTGATGAAATTGATGAAGTGAGTTTGCTCTTCCAGATCCTATATACTTTGCAGCCTGTAACTACTTTTTGCTAGTTTCCCACTGACTGAACATTTCTGATGTCTAGTCCAGTTATATAAATGTGAAAAATGAGGAAAACTGAATAATTGGTTTTATGACACTTTTTGTTCTAAAACTTGACTAGTATAATATAAAGGTGACAGCTTTTCCCACCCATGAACATGACTTTTAAATTCTTTCTCTCCAAAATGCTAGTACATGTTTTATACAAACAGGCTTTATATAAACATGTAATAATGAAATTTATATATGTATAGGAATGCATGTATGTATTTGTTATGTCTTTACATAATTACAGAGATGGATTCAGAAAGAAAAATATTGCTATATAACGTATATTTTAATGGATTAGAGACAAAAATCCTCTCGCATTCTAACTTAGCTGATTGTAATTGGGCCTCAAACTCACAATCCTGCTGTTTCAGTCTCCTGAGTGATGGGATTACACAACCTGATATTTAAATACAGAAATGCCACAAAGAAGAACACAAGAAAGCATGGCTGAATTCCTATATAAACTTCCAGTGGTAAGCCTTTCCTAATTATTGCTTAGTATCCAGAAACCATAAGGCACACTGGTTACTAAGAAGAACAGTTACATGGCAAAAGGCCGGATCTAGAGAGCCAAGGATATATGCATCCAGATTTGGTGACAAACACTTATTTAATGAGATGGCAGTTGGTGGCTTTAACAAGGGGCATTTGGGGTGACTGTGAGAGGTAGAAGTTTGATTATAAGACTCTGAGGATGGATGGGAAGTGTGGCAGTAGAGACAGTGTGCCCTGCCCCCACCACAGGTCGATAAGGGAGAAGGAAACCGATTAGAAGGGGAGATGGAACTCTGAGGAGACAGCTCACACAGGCACAGCTCCTGGTCAACTCAGGGAAATGTGTTCCTACCTTTGCAGAATTTTGAGAAATTACAAATATTATCCAGGTAATTACTAAGAACAACGTGCACGTTAGCAGCATTTTCTGACACACTATATTTGCGGACATGATCCGGGTCCTAGGAAAGAGCACAAGAGAAGGAAGGCACCAGGTGAGAGGGGAGGGAGAGCCTCAGTGCTCACTGTTTCACAGGAACTTGTGATTGGCACGAAGTGAGAGGGGAGGGAGAGCCTGGGCACGTATTCTTCCACGGGAACTTGTGATTTGCCTTGAGACATGATCATCTTCCGTGAGCCGCCTTCTTTTCCCCTGTCTTAGTGAACAGCCACTTTGTCTTCCCTGTTTACCATTTCTTCCTCAGACTTTGGTCTGAAGTCTCTCTTCCTCATCCTCAACCCTAAGACAGCAGTCAGATGCCTCCCCCATGTTCTCTCCCCGTGTTTGTTCCTATAGAAACACCCCACTTTTACTCACCACCATTCCAATGAGAAGCAGGAAGATTAACTAGCCAGCAGATTTCCTTTTGGGGTGGGGGAAGACAGAAGATACCGACAGGACCTGAAGCATGTGCTTATGTTACTAAAATGATCTATAAAAATACCTTTAAACAAAGCTAGTCCCGGAGCGACTCTTGTTTTACTGAACACCAAGTATGAATCTTGAAGTGGAGATTCTTTCGGTGGGTGGAGTCTAAATTACTCTGCATAAAAGCCAAATTTAACAAGGTTATGAGAAAAGAAAAGGGGTGGGGGAAGAGAAGTGGCTGGAGGAGGTGTTGGGTGGGGCAGAGGAGGGTGGAAGCAGAGAAATGAGACTGAAAGCTGTTTGCTCGGAGTCCTGTCCAATTCAAGGTGTTCATGGAACGGAAATAATGCTCACCAGATGCAGTGTGTAGAGACCCACTCTGTTGTTTTGTTTTTTGTATTTTTTTTTTAAAAAAATCAAAATTACCGTGAATTTTAGGCTGTCTGAAAAGCTTCTGCATGGGTGAATTAGCTTTATAGGTTCTAAAAGGATTCTGTTTGCATCTTATTGGTACAGAGCAAAACCAAGTAACCCTCATGCAGAAACCCAAATATAGTTGACCGGGAAGAAATGAATATATTCTACAGAGACACTTTAGCTATCAGACTAGTAAAACAACAGACCTTAAAAGATTGGAATTTCCCCAAGAATCTCATGCTGTAAGAAGAAAAATCCTGGGACAGCACGAGCAGAGGACTGTTCTCTCTAAGAAAGAGGTTTAAGGCCTTACAGGGAGAGCAGAGGAGCGCCAATAGTGGGTACTGCGGCGCCTTGTTGGGACTGCTTAGGTATGCATTTCTGCGATGCTCTTTAAACTTTAGCCTCCTTTCAGAACCTGAAGGTAGACTTCGTTGCAGTTGCTGGATGTCTTTGTCCCTCTTTTCAGCATGTATGCATCAAATATATCTCCTTGGATGCCTAGTGCTACTCATTTGGTTTTTTTAAATGAACTTCTCAAGGATGGGTGGCTGAACTTGGCTTTTTGGGATATAGACTTCTACCCCCAACTTCAGTATCAGAGTCACCTTAGAGCTAGTTAACTGTTTTAAGCGAGATACCATGGCCAGTTGCAACTAATACTAAACCACAGTCTAATGACCGAGCGGTGACTTTCCAATTATGGAAACATGGTGCTCAGGTAATTTGTAGAAGGACCGAATTCTGTGTCCGATGACATAGAGATGAAGGGAATGAAATTGGGAGAAAAGACATCATGGCTGGTGTGGTCTGCATCACTTACCGTACTGTACATGCAACATTAAATGACTTTCTGAGGACCAGAACCTGTCAATGAAGAAAGCGCTAGAATCATGCCTGTCTCAGCATGTCTTGTGCCCCTGGTCACTGACAAGCATAATGCCTGTGGGATGAGTAATTGTCAAAAAAGAGCATAATCTGTGCTTCCAAACCAACTTCCATTTCTACCCACTAAGATTTCATATTTTTCTAGTAATATCAAGTAGCATGTAGTAAGGTAAAGTGTCAGTCAAAGGACTCCCTGACCTAAGTCTCACCCAGTCTTTCTAAATTTTAGGTGACGTTCATAATGCATGAGTTACCATACCTATTTTGACTCAGGCTCTTCTACCTAGAAAGCAGTATACACAGACAGAATTTTACCAATCCTGAAAAAAAAAAAAAACCACAGTTTTGACTCTTAGATTTCCAAGTTGTGTTTCATTAAATGTATATTTATTCTGTTTATTAATGAATGTAAAAATATTAAATATTTATCTATATGTTTCCAGAAGATGAGGAAGGTCAACAGAGTGGGTAAAGGAGCTATTTATGAAGGCTGGAATACAGGAGTGAGACGTCACAACCATGCCAACCTCGGAATATGCCTTATTTTCCCGTATTTCCCCATCATTGTCCCCTCTCACCTATATCCCTCACAGAATGGACACCTCCCAGTACTCACCATGCTCTCTGTTAACTCTGAAAAACCCCCATTGTTTAATCTTGAGCGTGGACACTGGGTTTTCTATCCTCTGAACTCCCTTGGTCTAATATGCATACTTTGCGATGATACACCCCATCTCCCTTTGTGCTGTTCCTCAATTAGGCTGGTGGACATTATAGAGCAGATTCCTTCAGTGCAGGGCACAGTTCTTCTTTGTAGGCTTAGAGCTCAGAGATGTCTCACTAGAGCCTACACAGCTCTGCTTCTCCAAATGCCCTCAGGATGTCTCCACTGGAAAAACTCAAGGGTAGAGGTGTGCTAATCCTGCCTCATGATAGCCAATAAGCAACATTGTGCACATTTCCTCCTGGCTGAAACTAACTGGCCATCGTGGATGCATTTACATCATAGAAATAAGCAAAGGCTGCGAACAGTTGCTTCAGGGAGAGTGGAGCTGAGTTTATACTGCTCATGGAATCTCCAAAGTCAGCCTGTTCAATTCTCCTTTGTCACCACTGCGGATTCTTCTCCCTGTCCTTGTGAACCATGTCCCCTACTAGAAATATGGATTTTCTTCTTGACTCTTGGTCCTAAAATCTGGTCATCCTCAGTTACTAGGTACCCATAGAGTACCTAGTAACTGGAGATCCTGTTCCTACCATCACTAGTGACATAAGTGTAGTTACACTACACTTCCTGGCCTCTATGGTGTTTGGGCACAGCCATAGTCTTCATTCTTTGCAGTGAATATAATTCAGGCTATATGAATTAAATGACTTGTCTCTTCTAGTCTCTTTGTTTCTTTTCCTTTCTTTAGCCTGTGGCATACTAGCTTCATCAACAGCCTTATTTTCATTATACAGTGTGATGAGAATATCCAGGTCCTAAAACTTATTTGTCCTGAAACAGGTCTAGCGTTGGCTATCTAATACACCCTAAAGACTCCCCTCTACCATGACATTTTCAAACATAAAATATAAAGAGTTATAACTCAATTACACTGAAGCACAATAACCAGCATTTTAGATAACCTAACTTCTTATTTAGTCATATATAAGCTTTTCATCAGCATACCAAGGAACAAGCAGGGAGGTATTATATTTGTAAAAATTTTAAAGCATTTAAAAGTATGGGTGGCATTTCAAGTCTATTTATTTATTTATTTATTTATTTGATATTTGCTTTATTTACATTTCAAATGTTATCCCCTTTTCTCATTACTCCTCTGAAAACCCCCTATCCCATCTACCCTCCCCCTACTTACCAACTCTCCCCTCCCACTTTTCTGATCTGGCATTCCCCTGCATTGGGGCATCGAGCCTTCACAGGACCAATGGCCTCTCCTCTCATTGATGTCCGACAAGGCCATCCTCTGCTACATATGTAGCTGGAGCCATGGGTCCCTCCATGTGTACTCTTTGGTTGGTGATTTAGTCCCTGGGTGCTCTGGGGGTACTGGTTGGTACATATTATTGTTCCTCCTATGGGGCTGCAAACCTCTTCAGCTCCTTGGATCTTTTCTCTAGCTCCTCCATTGGGGACCCTATGCTCAGTCCATTGGTTGGCTGTGAGCCACGGGTATTTTGATTTCCCTTCTAAGAGGAACCAAAGTATTCATACTTTGGTTTTCCTTCATCTTGAGCTTCATGTGGTCTGTGAATTGTATCTTGGGTATTCTGAGATTTTGGACTAATACCCACTTATCAGTGACTGTGTTACCTCTCTCAGGATGATATCTTCTAGTTCCATCCATTTGCCTAAGAATTTCATGAATTCATTGTTTTTAATAGCTGAGTAGTACTCCATTGTGTAAATGTACCACATTTTCTGTATCCATTCCTTTGTTGAAGGACATTTGGGTTCTTTCCAGCTTCTGGCTATTAAAAATAAGGCTGCTATGAACATAGTGGAGCATGTGTTCTTATTACATGTTGGAGCATCTTCTGGGTATATGGCCAGGAGTGGTATGCTGTGTCCTCAGGTAGTACTATGCCCAATTTTCTGAGGAACTGCCAAACTGATTTCCAGAGTGGTTTTACCAGCTTGCAATCCTCCCCCCCAGCAATGGAGGAGTGTTCCTCTTTCTCCACATCCTCTCCAGCATCTGCTGTCCCCTGAGTTTTTGATCTTAGCCATTCTGACTGGTATAAGGTGAAATCTCAGGGTTGTTTAGATTTGCATTTCCCTGATGATTAAGGATGTTGAACGTTTCTTTAGGTGTTTCTCAGCCATCCGGTATTCCTCAGTTGAGAATTCTTTGTTTAGCTCCATATCCAATTTTTAAATAGGGTTATTTGGTTCTCTGGAGTCTAACATCTTGAGTTCTTTGTATATATTGGATATTAGCCCTCTATCAGATGTAGGATTGGTAAAGATCTTTTCCCAATCTGTTGGTTGCTGTTTTGTCCTATTGGCAGTGTCCTTTGCCTTACAGAAGCCTTGCAATTTTATGAGGTTCCTTTTTAACTTATTTTCTAATCTGTATGTGCATGGGTGTTTTGCTTGAGTGGATGTCAGTTTCACTGACCACATGCGTGCAGTGCCTGAGGAAACCAGCAAAAGACATTAGAAACTTGGGTTGCTGACAGTTGCGAGACACCGTGTGAGTGCTGGAAATCAGACCTGCATCCCCTGGAAGAGTTGTCAGTGCTCTTAACTGCTGAGCTACCTCTCCAGTCCCTCCAGTCTTCTTTACAACCACCCTGTGGCATGAAAGCACCATGATTTTAAGTTGTGTATGGAACCACAGTAATTGAAAAAAATCTGCTTCGATTGTGTAACAGAGATCTAGACCTTCGTACAACTGACTCCATGGTGAGTCCTGTATGACTAGGCCCCCCAAGGGAGTTTTCATTGCAAATGTTGGGTTTGTAAAACTTAGGCTTTCTGAAAAATTTATTAGGAAAGATTCTGGCCTTTGAAAATAGGAAAAAATGAGGGAACAGTCTCTATGGCACAGGAAGGGCCCTAGGGGACAGAGTTAGTCATTTCCAGCCAGAAATCGACCAGGAGTGCTAGTACACTTAGACACTCAGCCCCCATACTATCCAGGGATAAGAAGTAACCAGACAGTCAGGACACTGACTAACACAACTCACTGTGACTGGGAGAAGCCCAAATTAGTGTTAGAGAATTTGACCTCAGCCATTCTCTGTTCTCTGTATTCTGATGCCTTCTATTCTGCCTTATGGGTCAATTAATCTGGATAACAGCAGTGTTTCTGAGCCTCTGAGACTACTTGGTGGGCATGTATTAATAGTTTGACTAAATGTGCCTCTTCAGATGCTTTCCAAACTAAGTAGATCAAGACCTGGAGGTATTAAAATTTCTGTATATGAATGAAAACAAATTAGATTTCCTTAAAAAAAAATGACCCTACAACATTGAAAAGGCTTAGATTCACTTCTCATAAGATAAAGGAAACTCTGTATGGCTTTGGGAAAAGCCTTCTATTTCTATGCTAATTGATCAGGAATAATAAAAAGAAATATTTTGCCATGGTTGGTGTGATGGATTATATATACTTGGCCCAGGGAGTGGCACTATTTGGAGGTATGGCCCTGTTTGAGTAGGTGTGTCACTGTGGGTGTGGGCTATAAGACCCTTACTCTAGCTGCCTGGAAGTCAGTATTCTGCTAGCAACTTTCAGATAAAGATGTAGAACTCTCAGCTCCTCCTGCACCATGCCTGCCTAGATGCCGCCATGCTCCCATCTTGATAATAACGGACTGAACCTCTGTAAGTCAGTCCCAAATATATGTTGTACTTTATAAGACTTGCTTTGGCCATAGTGTCTGTTCATAGCAGTAAAACCCTAACTAATACAGTAGGGGAAAAAAAAACCTCAAAAAAAAAAAAAAGAGACAAAGACATAAATCAGATAATTGGTATCAGTCTGTTCTCTTACTCTCCCTGGCTAACTAGTCTGTTAGCAATACTGTCTGAGCCTTTAATTCTCATTCTGACTGGATTAAGAAATGGGGCCCATCATCTTAAACCAAAACAGGATGAGTCCATGATTTGACTAATTCACTAAGACCAGTGAAGAATGTAAAGGGGACCCAGACCTCAGCACAAGTGACTCCGTGATGGAAGTGCCATTCAGGCCACAAAATTTAGTACTTAGACCGTACCACCTGCCAAAACGAAAACAAAAATCCTAACCCATCAAAGTCCTCAGTTATGGGAAAGTCTCTGAATGTATTACCCTTGCTTCTCAGTTTCTGTAGTTCTGCATTTAGCTGATTGATCTTGTTAACTGAAGTATGTCAACTCAGAATATGTTTTTTTTGTGTTTAAAAACTCACCCTGAGAAAGGCTTAGTGCAACACTGGGATCCAAAACCCCCAATGTAGCTGCTGGTCGGCTAATAAGGACATTCTTTCAACATAAGCCAATGTCTAAGCCATCTTCTCTGGCACAATAGGGTTGTTACTGGTATTCACAATTGGAGACCTTGCTGGGTGTCACTACCAGCCCATTTCAAGGAAAGGTCCATCACTCCACAAACTCTCAAGGGGAGATCATAAATAAAGTCACACCATTGTCTTTGCTTGTTTCAGTTGCTGCTCTTTGGCTACCCACTTCCTCATGCCACACCAGGCTGTTTGTCTCTAAGGGAAGTAAGTCAGTGTCTTTGTTGCTTATGTTCCTTTTCCTGTCTTTTCTACTTCTACCTGGGAAAGAGGTATTTTCAACTTGTCACTTACAAATTGCCTTGATTTAAAAAAAAATGAAACATTTTAGTAAGGTGTAATTTACATATCATAAGCACACATGAATTTAAATACACAGTTCTAAGAATGCTGAGAAATGCTTTCCTCTGTGTAGTGACTGCACTCAGTATTGAGCATGCTTTCATTACCCCTAATGATAGAAAGTCTTTATTATCACCCATAAACTTATGCCATTTCCCAGGCAACTACGGCCCTCCCTTCTGCCTACTGTGTGTCTGGTCCCAGAAAAACATGGATCTCAGTTTTGGCTTTTAACATAGATTTGACTTTTCTTGGGATTCACATAAATGGAACTATATGTATACTTTTAATAATGTACATCATATATTCATTTGTGGTTTTTTCTTTTTTGAGATTTATTTTTATTTTACGTGGGTGGGTCCCTTTGTGTAGGTCTGTTTACCATGTGTTTGCAATGCCCAGAGAGCCCAGAGGAGGAGGAGGGCATTGGATCCTCTGGAATTGGAGTTACAGATAGCCATTGTGTGTGTTCTGGAAGAGCTGTCAGTGCTCTTAACTGCCAATTCATCTCTCCGGTCCCTTTTTGTTTGTATTTTGATACAAACAGTCTCAAAACAGTCCTGATTAGCATGGAACTTGCTATGTAGTCCAGGCTGGCTTCAAATCCACAGAGATCCATCTGTCTCTGTCTCCTGAATGCTAGGATTAAGAGTGTGTGTCCACTTCTGGCTATTATAAATAGGGCTGCTGTGAACATAGTGGAGCACGTGTCTTTATTACATGCTGGAGAATCCTCTGGGTATATGTCCAGGAGTGGTATAGCAGGATCCTCTGGTAGTATCATGCCCAGTTTTCTGAGAAACTGCCAGACTGATTTCCAGAGTGGTTGTACCAGGTTACAATCCTGCCAGCATTGGAGGAGTGTTCCTTTTTCTCCACATCCTCTCCAGCTTCTGCTGTCTCCTGAGATTTTGATCTTAGTCATTCTGACTGGTGTGAGGTGAAATCTCAGGGTTGTTTTGATTTGCATTTCCCTGATGACTAAGGATGTTGAACATTTCTTTAGGTGCTTCTCAGCTATTTGATATTCCTCAAGTGAAAATTCTTTGTTTAGCTCTGTACCCCATTTTTTAATAGGGTTATTTGGTTCTCTGGAGTCTAACTTCTTGAGTTCTTTGTATATATTGGATATTAGCCCTCTGTCGGATGTAGGGTTGGTAAAGATCTTTTCTCAATGTGCTGGTTGCCGTTTTATCCTATTGATAGTGCCCTTTGCCTTACGGAAACTTTGTAATTTTATGAGGTCCCATTTGTCAATTCTTGATTTAGAGCATAAGCTATTGGTGTTCTGTTCAGGAAATTTTACCCTGTACCCATGTGCTGAAGGCTCTTCCTCAGTTTCTTTTCTATTAGTTTTAGTGTGTCTGGTTTTATGTGGAGGTCCTTGATCCACTTGAACTTGAGCTTAATACAAGGAGATAAGAATGGATCGATTTGCATTCTTCTGCATGGTGGCCGACAGTTGAACCAGCACCATTTGTTTAGCCAGAAGCTGGAAAGAACCCAGATGTCCCTCAACAGAGGAATGGATTCAGAAATTGTGGTATATTTACCCAATGGAATACTGCACAGCTATTAAAAACAATGAATTCATGAAATTCTTAGGCAAATGGGTGGAACTGGAAAATATACTAAGTGAGGTAGCCCAATCACAAAAGAACACACATGGTATGTACTCACTGATAAGTGAATATTGGCCTAGAAGCTCAGAATACCCAAGACACAATTCACATATCAAATGATGCCCAAGAAGAAGGAAGGAGAGGCCCCTGGTCCTGGAAAGGCTCGATGCAGCTGTGTAGGCGAATAGCAGGACAGGGAAGCAAGAGGGGGTTGATTTGGGAACAGGGGGAGGGAAGAGGACTTATGGGATTTTCAGGGAGGGGGGAACCAGGAAAGTGGAAATCATTTGAAATGTAAATAAAGAATATATCTAAGAAACAATAATAATAATAATAAAAAAGAGTTTGTGTCCACAAACACAGCCTATGACATACTCTTCAGTGACATGCTTGTGTAGACCCATCGCTGTTGTGGCATTTATCAGTTCTGTGTTCTTTTTCATTATTGAATGAAACTCCATTTTGTGTATATATCCCATGAGTAAATTAATGTGTGTGTGTGTGTGTGTGTGTGTGTGTGTGTGTGTCTGTGTGTACCACTGTGCTTGTGGAGGTCAGAAGACACTTTGAAGAAGTCAGTTCTCTCCTAATGTGGGTTCTAGAAATGAACTCAGGTCATTAGGCTTGGTGGCAAGCGACTATTTCTTGAGCCATCTCTCCAGCTCTCTATGTATTATTTTAGTTTCTAGAATATATTTACACTTAAATATTTCCCAGGAAGTGAAGGAGCTTATAAAATTATAAGCTCCATTTATGTTGAATTATCTTGTACTTTTGATGCTGTTAGCATTGCCAGGTATTTTAATTAAAAATAAATGTTATTTATATGTTATACATTGTTATTTTCATAGACTACTTCCTCATTTAGCTTCTCACCTTTCACTCTTCCTTGCATTTCTGTACCATCATTTAGGGAGAATTTTCTTTTGCTTAATAACATCTACCTATAATCTTCTGTAAATTTAAATCTTCTGGTGACAGATTCTCAAAATTATATTTTCCCTCTCATTTCACTTTTATTCCGAAGGCTGTTTTTGCTGCATGTAAGTCTGTGTTTTGGGGTCTTTGACATCTTTAAAGATGTTGTTTCATTCTCCTTTTGTATCCCTAATGCTTCTGCTCTCATCCTTTGTTTTTTCTCTAGAATATAGATACTTTGAGTCCTCACTGTCTTCACTGCTCACAGATACTTCAGTCTGATTGAAAATAAAATTATTCTGTTTTTATTAATTTGTTCCTACATGGAAGCTATGAGTTAGTCTAACAGTTTTGGAAATATAAATTCTATATGTGTAGATATATACTATACACACAAGTTCATCCAGTATATGTATTTAATTTTTATTTTTAAAATTTATGTGTATAAGTGATTTACCTGCACATAGGCTTGTACTGCTTGCATGCCTGGTGCCTGAAAGGAGGCATCAGATTGCTTAGAACTAGGATTACAGATGTGGATGGTAGAAATTGAACCACAGGACTTTGGAAGAGTAACAAGCGCTCTTAATCAGTGAGTCACTTCTCAGCCTATCCCATATATGTATATGTATATATATATATATATAAAATTTAAATTACAATTGTATATAATTATATATATAATTTAAATGAATTCTTTGGGAATTTCATATGATGAAAAATATGAAATGATGAAATAGCTCATATGATGTATTTTTATCATAGTCACTCCCACAACTTCTAACTCCTTCCAGCCCCACTCCTCAGTCCAGTTCCCCTTCCCATGTCCAGCTCCCCTCCTAGGTCCAGCCCCCCTCCTCAGTTCAGCTACCCCTTCCCGGTCCAGTCCCCCTCATTCTAGTCCCTCCTCTCTGTTCCTCTTCCAACTTAATTTCCTCTTTTAAATTCCTTTTTCTTTCTTTCATTTTTTTTTTTTTGAGGATGGCTGCTCTGAGTTTATTTTCTGTTTTGTGCAAGACACAGTTACGGGGTCAAGAAAGCTCAGTGCTGTGAAACAAGAGGGGGCTCTCTCCAGCTCCTGCTGGTGTCTGTGGTTCAGTCTTCCTAGTTTATAGGGAGGGTTGAGAGACTAGGCTCTGGCTTAGCACCACCTAAGTTTGGGCAGGCGGCTGATTCTGACGGGTCAGGATGGGGCCCTGGTGTTGGTCTGGCCAGGATGGATGACTGGCTGTTTCTTCATGGCTTCAGGAGCCAGGCCACAGGTGATGGAGCTTCTGGAGGCCTGGGGGGATTCTGCCGAGTGCTCAGGAGACTCCAACTCTGTGGCCATGAATGGGAGGGTGGATTTCCCGAAAAAGAAGCTGGCCCACCAATGGCCCGGGTCGGCTTTGGGAAGACGCCGCCGCCGATAGTAGTCATGGGTAGCCACGAGCGAGCCGCTGGAAGGGATGGCTGCCATGCTTCCGGGCTGAGGCGTGATGCTCTCGCCTCGACAGAGACCGCCCCCCACTCCTTGCAGGCTTCGGTGCAAGGCCACGGGTGACAACGCCCCGGCGCTAGGCCGCGGAACCCATTTGCAAGGATAACCCACGAAACACCACTACTTTAGTACCCGCGCGCTATGCGCAAGCGCGTACTTCCCTTTTTCATTTTTTTTTAAATGACCTGCAGCGTCCATCTGACATAGATCACACTCATGGTTGTGGGACCACAGATTCCTTTCTAATAAAACCATGAGTGTTAACCACTGATATGGGCTGACAAGACTTTCTTGTTTGCCTGTTGTTGTTGGTTGGCTAAATAATTATGTAATTATGTATATATAAATATATATATACATACATATATGTATATACATATATACACATACACACACACACACACACACACACATATATATATATATATATATATATATATTCTTTAAAAATAAATTCTCCTGGCTAATATATAGAAATTCTAGTGATTTATTTTTTAGTGGATTTTACAGCAGCACGCATTCAGATCAGAGACAATTGTAACTGGTTCTTAGCATATAGTATTTGCTCTCTTTCAGTGAATTCTATTTGAAGAAGTTCTTATCTAAAAAAAAAAAAAAACCAAAAACCAAAAGTTTCCTGTTTTTAACATTGTTTGAAATTGAGCTAACTTGAAAGGCATTTTCTCATTTATCAGGGTAGTTGCATAATTTTTTAAAATGCATTTTCAAGTACGACATATTACATTAATAAATTTTCTAAAGTCAAAGCATATGACCACTGCTGGCTGAAATTCAACCAGGTTATAACATAAATCTCAATTTCAGTATGACCCTACTGTTGGTAAGAGTACAAATTAAACCTGTTAATTTATGAAACTGTCTTGCTTGCCTGCTGTTTACCTGGACCTTAGTTCTACACTGTGTGTAGATCATAAAAGATCTATCACTCGGGCTCACACAAAAAAATCCATGATGAAATTTCAGTAGACTATGTAATTCTATATGTGAATAACATGAACTTTACTATGTATTATAGAAAATAGTTATGGTAGGCATAAAAATATTTCTATGTTTTTTTGAAAGTGGAATTATAAACACTTTCTGATAAAATTGAAGATCTACAAGGAAAATATTCCTGAAAAAATTAAAGAAATATATAGAGAAACATGTTAAAACTGACTATTACATGGAAAATTATACAGATAAAATGGAAGGTATAAAAATGTTCCTAAGTTGATTGAAAGTAAAATTATAGACATTGTCTGATAAAACCGAAGATCCACATGGAATATACTTCTGACAAAATTGAAAAAAAATACAGAGAAACGTTAAAATTGAAGATTATCATGGACAATTATACCGACAAAATGGTAGGCACAAAAACATTCCTAAATTGAATTAAAGTGAAACTACAAACACCCGCCCCCCCCCCATGAAACCAAAGATCTACAGGAAAAAGCCTCAGACAAAGTCGAAGAAATACACAGAAAAAAATGTTAAAATTAAAGATTATCATGGAAAATAATAGTCAAAATGGTAGACACAAAAAGCATTTCTGAATTGAAAGAGGAGTCACAAACATTTTCTGATAAAATCGAAGATCCACATGAAAAACATCTCTGTTAGACTATGTTTTTGTTGGGGAATTGATAATCTTCAATTTTAGTGTTTTTCCGCATATCTTTTCAATTTTATCAGGAATATTTTCCATGTAAATCTTCAATTTTGTCAGAAAATGGTTATAATTCTACTTTCAATCAACTTAGGAATATTTTAATTCCTACCAATTTATCTGTATAAATTTCTTCAATTTTATCAGAGATATTTTCCATGTAAATCTTCAATTTTATCAGAAAATTTTTTTACCTTTACTTTCAATCAATTTAGGAATATTTTTATGCCTACTATCTTATCTGTATAATTTTTCATGAAATAGTCAGTTTTAACGTGTTTTTCTATATATTTCTTGAGTTTTATCAGAAATATTTTCCTTGTAGATTTTCAATTTTATCAGACAATGTATATAATTCCACTTCCAATCAACAGGAATTTTTTTATGCCTACCATTTTATCTGTATAATTTTTCCACGAAATAGTCAATTTTAACATGTTTTTCTATATATTTCTTCAATTTTATCAGAGATATTTTCCATGCATATTTACACAATGGAATACTACTCAGCAATAAAAACCAATGAATTCATGAAATTCTTAGGCAAATGGGGAACAGGGGGAGGGAAGAGGGCTTATGGGACTTTTGGGGAAAGGGGGAACTGGGAAAGGGGAAATCATTTGGAATGTAAATAAAGAATATAGAAAATAAAATAAAAAAATAAAATAAGATAAGAAAATAGTTATGAAAATCTCCTGAAAGACAAACCTAGCATTCAGAAGCAACTCCCTAGGCTCAAGCACTCCGAAAAGCAGCATTAGAATGAAGGTAAGCCTCCTCTACACAGTTCTTCATGTATATTAAACACACAAAGACAAATTTGAGCAAGACGACTCTGCTTTTCTGACTGAAGAAAACAACCTTCTACAGAAAGGCACCAGTCCAGCCACACTTGATAAGCACTTAGTCCTCAAGGCAGGAGGACTCCCTCCCTTTAGAAAGCTTTCCAGAATAAGTCTAGAGCCCACTGATCTTTCTCACTCTCCAAGGTCCCACGGCGTACTCATATATCTCCATCAGGATAACACCACATGTGAAAAGCCAAACTAAGCAGTGTGATCAGCTGCAAAGAAACATTGCTGATATTTGTTGCGAGAACATCCCCAGGTGGATGTGACAAAGGCCTGTCTGTTGCCCCCAGTTTGGAGACCAATCCAAAGGTGCAATCCCTCCCAAGTCTAAGTGAACTGAGCCTACTGGGGTTACTTACCTGAAGGAACCCCCGAGATTTAAAGGCAGCTGCATCAACAAAGCCCGCGGCAGCGTGGAGCATGAGTCTTGACTCACAGAAGCTGATGCTGGCCCAGGAGCTCTCTGGCCCAGCCTGCATGCAGTTCCACCTGACCGACAACTGTTTATCTCTTTTATAACCTTTGGGAGGAGGCTTGCCATCTCCGGGTGGGAACAGCAAATGAAAGTCTGTGAAACTCAACTTCACCCTTTTCCCCACTTAATGCTCTAGTGGCCTAGAGACATGTATGATTTGGCAACGTGGGAAATGGGCAAAAGGAATGGAAAACAAGGATGGGTCAAGGGAGAGTGAAGGGAAGAGGAAGAGGAGGGGGGAAGAGGAGGGGGAGAGAGGGAGAGTCGGGGATAGAGCAGGCACAGAGCAAGACAAGGGCTCAGAACAAGAAGACTGGAGCATCTAAGCTCTGGAGCAAGAGAGACAGGAAGGAAATGATTCACCACTTCCTTTTTCTCTGCATCAAGTTTTTTGTTCCTATTAAGTTTTTTTCCCCCCTCTCAGGTCGTTACACAACACAAAATGTGGGAGGCGGGGACAAGAGATGAACTTTGATTGGTAGCAGATTCTAACAACTAGTAGCTGTGTCCGTGTTTGTGGACAGAAGCAAGGCAACTAATATCTATACCAAAAGGGACCCATGAATGCCTTAGATCCAGCATGACAGTAAAAAAGGTTACCAAAAAGTGGAGGTAGGGGATGAGGGGGTGGGTGTGGGGGGTACCTAAATAAAAATAGAAACTCAAGCCCCTGAGAGCTGGTGGTTGCCAGTTCTGGAGTCCCTCCTCTGCCTGAGGAGATATGAAGTGGGTGTAATGCTTGCCAAGGAACTTTACTTTGTTTGCTCTGAGCTCTTTTTTAATTTTTCTGTCTCTGCTAAAAGACAGAAGCCTGCTAGCTGATATCAGTTATCACCAAGCAGCAAGCTGTCACCTCAGCAGTGAAGCCTATATGGTTCTCCTGACAGCCTGGTGAGGGTCTAACTTAGCCTTAGCCTCCACAGGAACACAGTCAAGGTCTGGGTTGAAGGAGAATTTCAGCAAGAAGGATAGAGCTAATCTCAGCCCTGTAAGACCTTCAAAAGACTTCTGGGAGAATACAGGAAGTGGGAATGGGGGTGGGTTTTTTTTAAAGATTTATTTATTTATTACATGTAAGTACACTGTAGCCATCTTCAGACACACCAGAAGAGGACAGGAGATCTCATTATAGATGGTTGTGAGCCACCATGTGGTTGCTGGGATTTGAACTCAGGACCTTAGGAAGAGCAGTCCGTGCTCTTAACCACTGAGCCATCTCTCCAGCCCCCAGGGGTGGTCTTTAGGAAATGGGCCAGGAGGAAGATGCTAAGGCCAGTGCAGCCTTGATCATCACAGAGATCTATGAAGCAAGGTAATGTAGACAGAGACACAAGACTCCGGGCTCACTTCAAGAGTGAATAACGTTTATTTTTCCTATAACTGCTTATATATTGCTTTGCTAGCTACTAGAGAGAGCATTGTAAGCGGAGCTGAGGGAACAGTGCCTTTAACCCCCTTTTCCCTAGTTCTTCTTTCTGCACTTTGCTGCTGGTGTGGCTTTGTTTGGTCTCAATGGCATTCCTCCTAGATTTTATCTAGTGCTATCAGTCTTTTGCAGTCATTGAGCCACATATGGGTTGGAGTTTGTGCTTGAGTGAGGGACTGCAGACCACCTCCAAAAAGTAGACACAGGAGGAGGAAGGGCAGTGAAATAACAATAAAGGCGTCTTAGGAAGGCATAAGAAATAACTATTATCTAAAAACCATATAATACGTGTGATTGTGTATATAAATATACAGCTGGAGTTAAAGTTTTCTCCCTCCAAGAGTCGAAGACCACCTAGTGAAAATCCCAATACCAGACATGAGAAGCTCACTTTTGGATTACTGGTCAGGGCTGTTCAAGAGGCTCCCAAAACAGACAGCCTATTGCTATTTCCCCTGTTTACCTCCCGCCCCCACGGAGGTGGAAGGTAAATCCCTATTGCTGAAGACACCATGCACTTCAGACACTGGTCTAGAGGCCGCTGCACTGGAACTGACCTGAATGCTTCCTTCTAGAGGTGATCTAGCTTTTATAGTGCCTGAAGACTCTTTGTAAGCTTCCAAAGGAGGGAAGCAATCAACGGCCCTACTCACTGAGGTCTGTGAACCACAACAACAACCTGCATGGCACAATAATCCTAACGGTGCAGTAGTGGCACACACACCTTGGCAGTAACCAACAGCTCTCTAACTGGACTCAAAACCCTCTCAGCAAGAGGGAAACCATAGCTGATACTAGAAATCAAGCTAATGATTCAATGCTGGTGAAGTCATGCATCTTGGAGGAGAGCCTACAACCACTACTTTATGAAACCAGGATAATTCCTAACAATAATCTATAAACATTTGTCCTTATAGCCATAGTTAAGTGTAGTCCTCACCCCTTATACAAAAAAACAAGACACAAAACAAACTATCAGAAAAAAAACTTCTCTCTCTCTAACAGATGGAGATAACCACAACCAAATCAAAACGCATAGCTGTAGAACCTAGTCCCAATGGATACATCTACAACACAGATCCTCCTTACTGAGGCTCAGGGAGTTTTCTGTGAGCTTGTGTCTCCTAGAAACGCCGAAAGCTACACTCAGAAAGTCTCACCAACATGACTGCTCAAATGTGAGCTCAACAAGGAAGACACCAAGAAACATGCCACAGAGGACAGGGATGTACCCATGAGGCCACAACCCTACAGAAAGAAGCACGGGCAACTCGGATATGCTGGAACTAGGGAAAACAGCCTTCCAATTGGTTATCTAATACCAAATATCAGCCCTGAAAATCATGTATGAGCAACATTGTATTAGGAATCTGATAATAGCACCTAATTTTTTAAAAAAAAGCCACAAATTTGAAAAAGAGAAAGGGGGACTGTATGGAATGGTCTAGAGGGAGGAAAAGGAAGGGAGAGATAATATAATTATATCATGATCTCAAAAATAAAATAAAATAAAAAAAAAAGAACTTTTCCAAGCAAGGAATCCCTTAAAATTTCTCAAGATGATGTCCCTTTCAACAAAGCGGGAACACTTGACCAAGCCAGCTCAGTCAGTCAACAGGGTCTCAAGTGAGGGAGTGAGGATTGAAAAGGAAAAAGTTAGACACAATTATAATATGATTCCAGCCCGTACTGACGCTGAAGCAGCTTTATTTCTCTCCAGCCTGCTTTTATATCATTCAAGGTATATCCAAAAAACAGGGTCAGTTCTTAGATCAAAGACAAAGTAATCAAGTGAAGTAGTAAACAAGGAGATCACACAAGAAAGTCATCAAGCAGAGTAGTAATCCAAAGGATCACACGAGGTAATAAGTAGAGTAGAAGAAAGCAAAGAGATCACATAAGGTAGTAATTTAGCAAAACTGTAAGCAAAGCCCCATGGTCACTGTTTCTAATATTCTTATGTGGGCCTACTTCCTTGTCTGAGCCAAGTGACAAATGACAAATTTTTAGAAGAGGCACCAAAAGCTCTCAACGAACACTGAGTTGTGCCCAATTGAGCTTGAAAAAACTATCTCCTCCAACAACCTCTATCTTCCAATTTGTTCTGGTATAGACGGCTGGTAGAAGGATCTTCATGCCCCAAGTGACTCTAGCTCATTCCTCTCCTGCAGTGTTTTTTTGGGTCTTGGAGGTGGTGACATAGGTTTCTGATTATTTTTTCCATTTACAACTGAGTGTTGGATCACATTAACAGTCACCAGTTGTAACCACTGTGATTAAGCGAGTGTTTGCAATAACCACTACCCTCTTTAGAAATGAGGTTTCCCTCCTTGTTAGACATTTTGATACCGCTAGCTGTCTGTGGGTATGAAAAACATTTTAAAAGGAAATTTTGCAATGATCCTGGCAGGGATGCAAGTGTTATAAAGAGACTCTTGTGTCTTCCTTTTAGGCTATGAGACTATTGCAACAAATGCTCCCAAGAAATTGGTGTTTTCCAGGAACCTCATGCTGGAATAAGGAAAGGTGGTGTCAGCCAGAAGAAGAGAGTATCTTCCAGAAAACGATTTCACACCATTCTGACAACTTATCAGCCCACTTTGCATGAGATGCTGATGCCCAGATAATGATGGGTGGGGGCCTTGCGTTGACTGGGACTGCTTAGCTATACACACTTTTTTACCCTCTGTATAAACTTAAACCATGACTTAGGACCCTGAAGATGAAGTGGAGTTGAGGTGATGTCACTGAGCCTTTTCATTCCTTTTCATGGGGTCTCTGCTTTCCCTAGCCACAGGTCTTTGCCTTGGCTCATAGTATCAGGAGCTTCTTCTTATGGAGTAGGTCTTAAATCTAATGATCAAACTGTTTGTGGTGGTCATAACAGCCATGCCACTAATACATTAGTGGACAGTCCTTGTCTGGCAGGTTGATAATGTAGCACAGACAGTCATCAGCCAAGTAGACCCACTAGTGAAACTTCTCCCCAGTATCCTGTGTAGTATCTTAGTGTGCTACAGAAGTTAGGTATCAGGGAGGCCTCCTTCCCTGGTGTTTCTCTTCACCATTTCTCTGATGGCTGCCTCTTTTCCACCCCCTCCCCACTGAAATCTTCACTAAGACACTAACTCATTTGTCAACACCACATAACACTCTATTACACTATTTTATAATGTACTTTAGCAGTACTATTTTTACCAACTCATACATGTATTTTGGTCATATTCATCTCTACTCTTCCCCTAACTTTTCCCCGATCCACCCCACTACTTCCTAATGTCATGTCTTTTGTTTTTTATTTAAATAAACTCACTGAGTTCAACTTGTACTGATCGGATACTCAAGTGTGGGGTCATGTACTGGAGCATGACATACCTTTTTGTTTTTAATCATTACATAATTTTTTAAATCTTTTTTTGTTAATTACTCCATCCCTTCATTACTTGGTTAAGTCTTGATAGTAGATATTTCAAGCGCCTTTTTTTTTTAAAAAAAGCAAAGACATTTTATTTATGTGTATGTGAGAGTGTCTACTTGAGTTTGTGTGCACCATGCCTATGCAGGTGTTCTTAGAAGAGTCTCAGATCATCTAGAGCTAGAGTTACAGGCAGTTGTGAGAGGCCTGATGTCAGAGTTGGAAGCTGAACTAGGTCTTCTGCAAGAACAGTTAGTACTGTTAACTGATGAGCTATCTCTCCAGATCTCACAATATTTCTAAAGATTAGAACAGTATGTGGAACATGTTAGGGTCTTAATAAGTGTTATCAACATTACCCTCTTCCCAGTGTACACTTGGATTGTGAATAATGATTCCCTGGCAGATATGCAAAGAATGGATTATATCCTGCCCTTAATCCTTAATATAGGATACACAAACTTTTCTTTTGTACTTGTTTTCTCTCAGGTGCAGAGAGAGTAGGTCAGGGTCCTACAGTGTGTGAGGTTCAGTGAATAGGTGCAGAGTTGAAGAATGTAGTAATGAAGGACTTGATGAGAATTCCATTACCTTATCCAAATGTTCAAATAAACACTTAATATGTAGGTGGTGGTAATCAATGCTGTTGATTGTATGTAATCAAAATGGCTTTCAAAGTGTATCAAGGTACAGAACTACTTCTTCAACCTAAGGCTCACCCAGAAGAACAGCACACACACAGGTGCCTGATATTTTGGTTGAAGAGGCACAGTGGAACCTGTTCTCAGCTTACCAGCACCACCTCCTGTCCCCTGCATCTCTAAACAGTGTCCCAAGGACCAACCACAGCTATATAGAACAGAGTTTTGTGATTGCAAGTCTTAGACCAACTCCTTCATTTGGAAAACCAAGGCCTAGGGAGGTGACTGGACTTATTCAAAGTATTAAAATTGTGGCTTGTAACAGGGCCAAAGTCTCTGAACTCTAGCCCAGTGTGTTTCATTCTGTCACTCCTGTTCCTGGACAGTGAGACTATAGATTCAACTGGAATCTCATGGAGAGAGTTCCTATGGGAGAGTAGAGTCAGAACTTTGAGATGCTGGAGCCTTATTTAGTATCCTGCTATCCTATGACTGTGTGGGATAACCTAGCATGTAAAAATCGCCTGCAACTGGTGGTTAGTGGTGGAAAAAGAAATGATACTCTTTATTCAAAGAGTTCTATAAGTCCATCACTAAGTTGATATGACATCTTAATATAACTGTTGATTGCAAACAAAGTGATTTAATTTAAATTTTTATGTGGATTGGAATTTTGCATGCATTTACATCTGTGGATCATGTGCATGTCTGGTGCCTGTGGAAACCAGAAGAGATTATCAGGTACCCTGTGTAATAGAAACTTTTATTCTCCTGAGGTAATTGTCTCAGAGGCTTACTGCCTCCATTTGCTAACCTAGGCCTGGTCTGAAAGCTTCTAGCCTTTGTATAATCTTATCTAGGTCTAGGATGTTTTCATCCTATGAGACTTACTGCTGAATAAGCTCACCCCTTCCTAGCTTTTTCTGAACTCTTCCTGGCAATATGTTCTAATCTTCTGGCTCCTTCTCATTCTCTGTCTTGTTCTGTTTTTACCTGTGTCTAGCTTGTTCTCTCTCTGTAACTTGTCTGCAAAACTGTCTTTTCTCTCTGCCTTTGCACTGCTCTCTTAAGTAGCTACCACTTCCTCTCTCTTCGTGTGAGGTTGGGTATATCCTAGTCTGTCAAATCTTTCTCTGATTCATCAGTTTGTCTGCCACTCAATTAGACATCACTTTCAAACATGGCTGCCTCCTTCTTCAAACTGACTTTACCTTCCTTGTTTGGAATTAAAGATGTGTACTAAGGGCATATATGTATTCTAGTCAGAGGGATTAAAGGTGTATAATAGGTTCTGAGTCACACCATACTAAAAACAGGTTTTTTTTCCAGTAGCTAACACACTCTTGTGATCCACAGTGTGATCAAATATCTTGCCACACCCCTGGAAATCGAACCACTATGTCTGTGTGCTGAAAATCAATCCTGGGTCCTCTGGGAGAGCAACAAGCAATCTCTGAACCATCTCTTTAACCACCTTTCTTCATTTTAAAAGGTATAGTTTAGGGTCAGTGAGCCTGATAACCTGAGTTCAATTATTGGGACCAACATGGTAGAAGGAAAGAACTGAGTCCTAAATATTGTTTTCTGACCCCCTCCCCCCCCACTGTGGCATATATCTCCTCTTCAAATAAATAAAGATAATATGGAAACACAAAAGATATAGTCAGGCAGTAGAGGTGCATGCTTTTAATTCCAGCACTTGGGAGCCAGAGGCAGGCAGATCTCTGCGTTCAAGGCTAGTCTGCTTCTACAGAGTGAGTTCCAGTACAGTCAGGGCTGCACAGAGAAACTCTGTCTTGAAAAACAAACAACAAACACAGAAAGGAAATATATAAAGAATATATTTATGAAAAACAAACTATAGTTTTGTATTTAATATATAAAAGTAAAATCACTAAAATATTTTGCATTATTAATTCTTATTTTAATAAGTTTTTTATTTAGAAATTTTATTTTTATTTGTTCTAAAATTAGTGTACAAAATATCAGGTTTCATGATGGTGTTTGGGGGCTTTATTTTGCTTTTGTTTATCCAAAATCTTATATCCAAAAAAGCTGGAAAACCTAGAAGAAAGATACATTTCTAAATGCATTTGGTCTATCAAAGTTAAATCTAGAAAATAGATACAATTTAAACAGATCTGTAATAAGCAATGAGATTGAATCAGTTATTAAAAGTCTCTCTCCAAAAAAAGCCCAGACTTGGACAGATTAAGTGCTGAATACCATGAAACTTTTAAAGAAAATCTAATCAAAACACTTCTCAAAATCTTCCACAAACTACAACCAGGAGGAACACTACCCAAGTCATTTTTTTTTGAAGTCTGTATTGGTCTGATGTCAAACTCTGAGATATGGCCAAGAAAGAAAGGTACAGATCAATTTTCCTGATGAACATGGATGTAAAAATTATCAACAAAATATTTACAAGTTGAATCAAATTCCTTTTAAGAATTTTATCAAAACTGTTTCATTGTTCTGAACTCACAGCAACAAGGAGAAGGTCTTACGCACAGGAATCCTAACTTCCAACTGACAAAGAGCAATGTGGCTTTATTAATGAGCTTCAACTTTGATCAGAAGGCCAGTGTATGGATACCTTGTTAGGATGAACTAGGTGGACCATAAGGACCACAATACAGGTTATGCCCTTGGATTAACTGGGACATCCTGGCACTTGGAACGGCTGCAGGAGTCACTCTATCTTTTAAGTTCAAGGAGTGACTTCCAAAATTATGTGTTTGCTAGCAAATATAGTTTAAGAATATATTAATTTGACTTCTAACTACATCTTCTGGTGGATGGACATTGTTTATGCCATATGCAATTGTCATATCCCAGGCATCAATGACACCCACATTGAGATCCTGGAAAATATCCTTTAAGGCAAGTAACTGGGTGTAACCATGGAAGTCACTAAACCTCTCCACATCGCTGTTCAACTCCCTGATGTTTTCTGTTTTGAGGACCACCATAGTGTCCGGGCTTCTCAGGAGAAGACGCTGAAGAGCTCTGTGAACGTTGAGGGCCCTTCGGATAAAAACATCAATGGGAAAAGGTCTGAAATGCTGGCCCAGAGAAATGGCGAGGATTGTGTTTTTCTCTCCTCCAGTTCTGTCAATTATCCGAGCAATGTTCTCTATTTCTTTGACCGAGTAGACCAATGACCCGATAAGAGGGTACCCGTGTTTTTGCCACTGGATGCTGATTTTCTCATCCAAGTCCACGGCAAGTTGGTGTTGCAGTTTCCCAGTCTCATGCAAGTCCACGGACCTCAGCGCTGACAGCAAACAGACAATCCCAAAACAAAAGGAGAACACAGTTACAAAAGTCCATTAGTCACAAACACAGGAGAAAAGAGCTGGTGTTTCGAGCCTATAAACGTATCATATCTGACTAAGGAGTGGTTTTGAAATTTACTCTAAGGATTGAAAGTGCTTTATGATGAGGTACTTTGCCCTTCTTCAGCCATTCAGATTGAATCGTACAGGGAAGGGCTGGGCTGGAAGTCTTCAGCCAATGACTGGGGCTGCCAAAGAGAAGTGCCGGGGAGGGGGGCGGCGGCAAGTGGTACAACTACTCGTATCATTGCTTCCCACTAACTTCAGTTCTCTTTTCCAAAGCACACTCTGGCTATAGAATGTAACGGTGCATGAAATATACAAGAGATGTCTTCCCACTGCAACATCTATACTGAGAAGGACAACCACTCAAACCTCAGAAGGAAAAAAAAAACTACAATATCAAACTATGTGATGGTAAAGGTTGTCACTAGAATCTCAGTTTTGTCGCTGAGAGAAATAAAGTAACGAGGAGCTGATTGTTTACCTGTGTTCATGGTCTAACATGTCCTCTCTCTGCTGGGAATACTTTTATAATTTAGAGCCCAAGCCCTACCAAGTTCACCTTTCCATTGAGAGGATCGGTTTTTTAAATATTGGAGATCACAAGATGGGCCTTATATCAAGGCCAGTATGGAAACATAGACTCAACCTTGCGTTCAGTGACATAAGCCAGAGTCCAAAGACATAGACAGGCAGAAAGTGATGATTTAATATTCGGTTTAGCTCAGGTGGGCTATGACATTCTGGTAAATCTTACCTTAGTGAACACAGCACTGAAACTACTACTTCTTATAGCAAGAGTCTAGCCCCAGCTCTATACTCATGTGATCAGAGATCCAATTGCTGCTGTTTTCTGGCTACTTCCTATTTGTTAGTATGTCTGGCATGTCTTAAATACTCTCCTATCCATTACTTTATTTCATTCAAAACAAACACTAGGGGTAATGAACATTGTTCTAGAGAATGATAGTAACGGTTTATGAATAATGCTGGTGGTTTGTTGTTAACAACTATGGTAAAGAAGAGGCACTTCCTATATTTTTGTCCCCCTTGAAATGGAAACATAGTTTCTGACTGAGACATACTGTTGATTTTGCTTTTGAAGTACTCCATCCACTGGCGGATCGTGGAGTCACCCATAAGATGGATGAATTTTCCTCTCAGGCAGTCTTTCATTTTGATTGGAGCCAGACTGCAGGAGGCTGGAGTCCATGAGTTTTTCCAGACATGCCCACTAGGGATTGAAGACAGCATCCCGAGCTTGCATTTCTCCTTCACTGGAACTGCTTCTGCCAAGGAATCAGGAAGATAGACTCTTTTAAAACACCAGGTCTATTCATCTGTATTTATTAAGTGCCTTCCATCTTTTTCAAAGAACCCACTGGATAGGTGTGTAGATGGTGGTCACAATAAAAAGCTTATTATTAGAGAATTTTGTTTTGTTTTGCTTTTTTGTTTTTCGAGACAGGGTTTCTCTGTATAGCCCTGGCTGTTCTGGAACTCACTCTGTAGACCAGGCTGGCCTCGAACTCAGAAATCTGCCTGCCTCTGCCTCCCAAGTGCTGGGATTAAAGGCGTGCACCACCACTGCCTGGCTTAAAGAATTTTTATAATGGAGTATTTATTCTCAGTAAAACCTCCTCTGATGTGTGCCTCCTAATTGATACCTATTAGTGCTTATTATGAAACTACATGAGTTTTTCCTCTCAGAATACAAAAGGTCTTATAAAGTAAAATGTAATTGTTTGATGACCTTGTCACGAGACTGACTTAATCAATTCTTGTATAGGCGGAGAAGCATAAAGATTATCCTAGTACAATTTTAGCCAACTTTTCTTCAGAGATTGTCACATACTCTTCAGTGTCTAAAATGTCATTATTAAAGTATGCACTCTTTGAGATAAGGCAGGATGAACTTGGCTTAGAAATTGTCCCTGTGCACTGATAGTAGCTGTGTCCTGGAGAGTAAGTACCTAGTGGCCCAAGAAGGACCATATCTTCAACTGTAGTCACTGGGTAATGAAGAGACTGGGGGCTAGGCTGGTGAGGCAGCAGGTTTGGGGTTACAATTATTCATCACTCCAAAAGACTAAGTTAGTATTTTAACAACTTCTCTTTCTTTCCCTCTGTAAGTCTGCCTCTGTGTGTCTTTGAGACAGGGTCTAATGCAGCCGAGGCTTGCCTTCAACTTGCTATGTAGCTGAGGATGACCTTGAATGCTTCGTCTTCCTGCCTCCACTTCCAGAGTCTGACAATCCCAGATGTGTGCTTATGTGGTGCTGGGGGGGTCTAGCCTTGGGCTTTGTGCATGCTGGGTAAGCACTACAGGTCACTTCTGCGATCAGAAACACACTTTGCTTCAGTGGTAAGGTTTTCAGTGGAAAATTGTCTTAGCAATTAGAAGGCTTTTCATGGTGAACCTAGAGAGACAAAGACACTGCAGCCTGAAGTCATTTTAGGTGGGGTTTGTGAGCTGCTCAGAGTAAAAACACAATGCAAAGAAGAAAGTTCTTCTTTGTTAAAAAAAAAAAAAGTCTTCAAAAACCAAGAGAAGAATGGTGTAAGTTGGTATTAGGATGGCAGTTGATGTCACATTGGGGACATCGTAACTGATATCCCTAGGGAGGATGTGAAGAGGTTAGGGGAGCATAAAGAACTAGGTAAAGACTTAGGAGAGAGTTTTACCGTCTGAAGGTTCCAGTGTTAGATGGGCAGGTGACCTTCGACTCAATGGGTAAATTGCTGACAGGTGTGGGTGCTAAGGCACCTACATAAGGTTCTAGTGATCACCCTCATGCATTCATTCATGGACTTTGTGCCTTGGCTCGCCTTACAAGAGCTAAGACAGTGACCAAGTCCAACAGAAAGAGAACAACCTTGAAATGGGTCCAGTGTTAATCATTCCCCGCCAGCACAGAATCACTTACTGTTGCATTTGGAGACACTAATCACATTGGATTTTCCCATGATCTCCACACCTATATTTGACCTTAAAGAGATAAATACAGAAATCAATCTACAGTGACTTCAACTCAGGCAGAGCTCCAGATCCCAGATTGGCTAGTCCTTCTGTCAGTTCTTAGTGATAATCCAATTTTCCCATCTAGAATTTCAGGCCACTTCGTAAGTTTCCATTTATTTATTTCTTAGTCCATAGGGGACAGGGACCCAGAGTATGTGTGCAAGGCAGTGTATGGACAGGGAATGTATTAGAACACACACACAAACACACACACATGGATATTTCTCATTCTTTTTGTTTTTACTTAACCCATGTTTTGGGGTTCATCGATAAGGATTATCTATCCTAAAAGTCCGAGGACTCCTGGAGAATGAACACTATCTCCAAATGAATTCCTTACTCCCTTCTTAAAGGGCTCCTCTTATAGAATCCTAAGTTAATGTGCTTGGAATACATTCCCTGCAGCCTAAATTTCCACTCCCCCCTCAGTAATGTGAAATGATACTTATTTACCTTTCAAAGAGGCTCTTTTCTTGTTGGCTAAGATAGGAAACTTCCTTGTTCTTCGAATGCATGTGGGTGAGGGCTGCACAGGGCGCATTTGGAGGCTTCACACAGTAGAAAGCTTCTTGGTCCTGGGCATCCAGATACTGGCACAGCTCGGTACTTGAATTTAGAACCAGGGCACATTCGGTGTGAACCTGAGAAGCACCACTGACGAACTGGCCTGAGAAGATGATCCTGTCGTAGCCCTGTTTCCTTGCTCTCCAGAGAGCTGACACCCCTTCACTGGGGTGCATGAGCAGGATAGACAGGGAGACCAGGCCCTCCCAGAACAGAGTGAAGCTGACGAGGTAGGTGCCATTGTTGAAGTCTGTTACCTTCCCAGAAGCACCTGCCTTCAGGGCTGGGGAGGACATCCTGGCCCTCAGGAAGTCCCCACCATACCCCTTCCTGTTTCTTAGGTGGTCTCTAGCCTCTACCAGGATGTCCAGCTGGTCCCCTACACAGTACGTATCTCGAGGGCAGAGGATGGTGGCTGTACTGTGTGTGGCGCTTGTGGTGTTGTTGAGGTGGGTAAAGGGTCTGGGAGGGAACTGTTTGTCCAGTTTCTCTAGGATCTCCCTGATTCTCAGTTCTGGCTCTTTTGGTGAAACTGGTGGGTTCAGAGGCACTGCAGAGCATGAGGATTTCATGATCAAGTTCCAGCGATTGAAAGACACGGGCAACTTGAACACAGTCCATAGCTGGATGGGCAAGAAATAGAACAGAGAACCAAGAAAAAAGTTGCTATTTAATTAACAAGTTTTGGTAGGTTAACTAACTTTTGTCTTTTATAAACCAATGAGAGGTATAGAAATCATATACCTGATATTTTGTGGTCATATATATTTCACACACAGGTAGCTTTGTTTAAAAACAGTCACTATTACCCTGCTTTCCAATGACTTATTTTGGAAAACCCATTCAACTCCAAATAGCTAGAATCATCTTCAAAATGGTGGTGATGTGAGGCTGCCGAAACTTCCTTGCAGTCAAGAGTTCTTGCTGCTCCTAAAGAGAACCTGAGTTCAATTCTCCATGGCTAACAACCACCTGTAACTCCAACGCCAGGAGATCTAACACCATCTTCAGTCTCTATGGACCCTGTACTCATATAACTGGAATCTGTTTTACCCACAGACTGTCAGGTGCCTTGAACGGTTGTTGTGAGGATTATGGAATAACATGGTGTGCTGGATAATTTTATGTCAACTTGACACAAGCTAGAGTTATCAGAGAGGAGAAAGCCTCAGTTCCATAAGAGCAGGCTGTACATAAGCCTGTAGGGCATTTTCTTAATTAGTAATTGATGTGGGAGGGCTCAGCCCATGGTGGGTGGGGTCATCCTTGGGCTGATGGTCCTGAGTTCTCTAAGAAAGGAAGCTAAGCAAGCCATGTGGAGCAAGCCAGTAAGCAGCATTCCTCCATAACCTCTGCATCAGCTCCTGCCTCCAGGTTCCTGCCATGTTTGAATTCCCATCCTGATTCCCTTCAGTGATGAACTATGATGTATAAGTGTAAGTCCAATAAACCCTTTGTTCCCCATCTTGCTTTTGGTCATGATGTTTCATCACAGCAATATAAACCCTAACTAGGAGATATGGGGACATTAGAAAAGCATTGGGCACATGGCAGATACTTATTGGGACTGTCTTTATTGTTTGAAAAGATATTGAAAAATACTGAAATGTATCAAATGAAGTAATGATAATGGATCATTGTCATCAGTCACTGATTAGAATCTTTGGTAAAGCCAAAGTAGTTTGCATGAGTTCAATTCTTGTGTAGATAATAATGATAAACTATGAACAAAAGTGTTTGTAATAAGACAGTTCCCTAAGAGCAGTGAGACCTGAAGCTAGACAGTTGCAAGTGTGAGCTCAGCTTGAGCTGTACAGCAAAAGTAGGGCTAACCTGTGCTACAGAGTGAAACCATGTATTAAAAAACAAAACAAAATCCTGCAAACAAACAAACACACAAAAGCAACTAGCCACCACCAAAACTTCAACTCCAAAGCTGAGAAGCAACCAATGGAAGAGGGCAATCCAACAGCAGCAGCAACAGTGACAAAGCCAACAGCAGCACACTGAAACATAAGCCTTACAAATAACAGCTGTAAGGTCAGAAACAGCACACAGTTGGAAACAGCACACAAATGTTTGGATAGATATTTAGACAGCCTGGTACTGGAGGGGGAACAATGTTTGCCATTCACAATTATCCACGGTGTTTAAAAGGCAGGTCCATTTCAGTACACAGAAATGAACATATATTCTCTTCTTCAGATGCTTCCTTAAAGCAGGTGCAAACACAAGATGTGGATGATGTGTAACAGTAACACATTCACATGCAAGCAGCATAGGTCTGTGCAAGCATACACACAGACACAGACACACATGCAGATACACACAGAGACAACACACACACAGACACATACACAGACACACATGCAGACACACACATGCAGACACACACATGCAGACATACACAGACACATACACAGACACATGCAGACACACACAGACACACACAGACACAGACACACACACACAGACACAGACACACACACACACCACACACCACACACACACCCCCCCACACACACCACACCCCCCCCCACACACACACTCGAATGACTGTCTTAGAAAGCTTTCCATCCCTCATGTCTTCCTATCTGTGAGAAGCACCCTCTGCCTGGGGTCCCAGCTTACACATGAAGGTTTGTAAGGCGCTCTCCTTAGACATTGCTCTGTTAACCACTGTGAGCTACATCAGTTCCTAGGCATACGATATTAAACAAAAGAGAAAAAGAGATGGACTCCTACCTTTACGGGGTTTCTGAAAACCGTGAAGGAGACCCAGAAGATCACTATAAAAAGCAGCACCCACAGTGATTTACGGTTGGCCATTGTTTTCATGATTCTATGAGACAATTACAGAAGCTTACTACAAAATGAAACAGGAAGTAAATCCCGCAGAAGTGTGACACACTCACAGCCCCTGGCTAATTTATTCCTTGCTTAAGTTATTCCCAAGGTGACATCTTGGCCCTCTGGGCTCCCACTCCCCTCACCTCCGGCTTCAGTCTCTTCATTATCTATCAGCTCAGAGCCCACCCTCAGCCAAGACACCAAGAGCAGGAAGTAGGCAGGACACTGTCATCTAGGTGGGTCCTCCAGGTCCTGTACCTTTATGAATTCTTTATTCTTTACAAATATTGACTCTAAGAACCACATGAACTTCTAGTAGAAGTCAGTCCACCAGCCTTCGTACTCTCCCTTTCCCATATCGCCAGATATTCTGGCACCTCTCAACCTCAAAAAGAACTACTTTTTTAAAAAACTCCTATGCCTTACTTTCTTTTTAAAAATCTTGAAGCTTTAGGCAGTCTTCCCTCTGCGCAACCCCTCCCCCAGTTTATATGGACATTTATCTTTGATCTGAAACTCCGAGTTTGTTTCTTCAGGTTAGATAACCTGGGTAGGGATACTTACTGGTCAGCATATAGATGGTGGATGTTAGCCCAGGATTGTAAGAAAAAAAAAGTATCATTTTGCTTGAACACCATCCTTACCAAACCTCCTACTTCTCAAAACTTTCTTCTTAGAAGCACCCTCTGTCCTGGATCCCAGTTTATACACCAAAGGATTTAGCACCCAGGAACGTATATAGCCCCCTCTCAAGCCCAGTGATTGTCATACCTTTAATATAAAGCCTCGTTTTGGTCTCATTTCAAGAAACTGGATGAGTTTGGTGGAGAGTCTGCAGTACAGTGCTATCAGTGTACAGCCTTCCTGCACCAAAACGTAGCACAGGGACAAGCTACTTTCCAGTGGAATTCATGTCCTTCACCCTAAGCAGGAATCTGGTTGATAGACTGCAGTGACCACGGTAAGCAGGGACAGAATACTCTGCACAGCACATGGAATGGTCTCAATGGACGGAAACATCAGGGGGTTTAAGTCGGACAAGCAGTCAGGAAATACTCCCATGGGAAGTTGAACCTTCTTCTATCTGAGCATTGCAATGCAGCTCCAGTTACCAAGATTAAAATGCACATTATACTGTGAACAGTGATGATCCTCACACGATGCATTTGTGATCCTCCTGACTGGCTCGCCAATGTTATGATCATAAAAAGAGAAGGAGGTTTAGAGAGACTGGTATACGGCGGTGTGGGGGAAGGGGGTGCCCCAGCGGGGCCCATGCCGAGGCATCCCTTCCCCCTGAGGGACCAGACACACACAGACATGGTATAGAGTAGAGTTTATTCAGGGCAGAGGATGGGAGTTAAGGGGGTAGTGGAGGCAGAGAAAGGCAGAGAGAGTAGAGAGAAGTGGAGGCCAGCCATGAGCACGTGGAAAGAGGGGGGGGGAGGAGAGCCCAAGAGGGGCAGAGAGAGGCTGAGGGGAGCAAGAGAGCAAGAGCGGGAGGAATAAGAGAGAGAGGAGGGGCTGAGCAGTCCCTTTTATTGTGGGCTAGGCCTACCTGGCTGTTGCCAGGTAACTGTGGGGAGGGGCATACCTGGCTGTTGCCAGGTAATTGTGGGGTGGAGCTTAGACAGAACCCTAACAAACAGTACATACTATGCAAAAACAGGAATTGAAGGGGAACTGCCTTAAATATGATAAAGAGAAAACAGTAATAGTGATCATACCTCAGGTCAAGAAGAGGACAGAGTCACATGTTCTAATCCAATTGGATTTCTGTTCTTGTTCTGATAGAATCCCAGAAAGAGCAGGTGCCTCCGACACAGGAAACAGCGGTTGGTCTCGTGGGGCCTGTTAAATATTAAGACAATAATAGCTCTGCCACATTCCCTCAACCTGTGTAGCTCAGAACCTCAACTTGATTTATTGTTCCTTGCCCTGACAAAAACATCCTGCTGTTGAACTTTGTCATGGAGTCGCATGGACTTTAGAGATCCCCTAGCCTCCTTGCCTCTAGACCCAGCCTATCCGTGTAAAGGTCAGTCAGTGCTTCCTCTTCTAGAAAGCCTATGTGTTGTAAATGTTTCAAATGCATCTCTTCGTTGTTTTCCCCATGTAAAAACTGGTTCTGAGGACTGCCTTGGGTGACAGATTTTGGATCCTGAATCTTGTTACCAGACCGAGATTGGTGTCTGAGTGCTTTTTGTGGCTATTCCCGGACCCTGTCAGGGCCTCTTTCATAAGTCTGGTTTACATGACCCTTTATAAGAGTGTATGTGTATCTGAACAGGTCACTAACCTTCCCATCTTCTTGCATTTTTTTTTAGCCTCATGTAGCCCTGGCTAGCCTCAGACTCCAGTGCTTGTCTCTTTACCTGCCTAATCTTAACAACAACAAAACAAAACAACAACATAAAACCCAACAAGCTAGACTTTTTCCGGAAAGAAAATGCAGACTTTTCAGCACGTTAGTCATGTTCTAGCAAATGAACTGTAACAATACCTCGTTTCCATAGGATGACTTTTGAACAAACCCTTTTAACCTTATGTAGCTGGGTCTGGATCCCTTGATTGGGCTCTCAAGACGTCTATACGAAGGGAAAGTATTTGCAATGGTTTTGGTCCAGCTGCTCCTGGGAAGGCAGGGGGCAACAACTTCCCAAGATCCCAGGCCCTCTGATTCATTACAGATTTAATGGGCTTTAGTCATATAGACATTGGCAATGTGACTTGACATCAGTTTTATGAGACAGGCATACTATGTCTTCCTGGCTCCATGAACCAAGAGTAAAGAGAGAGTTTTAATCATTTACCATGGTCATCCAGTGAGGTCCAAACCAGGGTGAATCCCAGGTTCCTGTTTTCATGGTCTCTGTTGCTCAGAGCATTTTCTACACTCAAATGTACATGATTTGAACAAGTTCAGGTAGCTCCCAGGGACTGATTATTTATTGCCATTATGCTTAAAAAGTCTCCATCTCTGCATCCTTATGACTCTATCTTGCCCTAGCATCTCCTGTATTCACCCTCCTCTTCTCTGATTCCTAGAGGCCATGAAGAAGCCTCTCCGCCTTCATGGTCTGCCTCATGCCAGACCCAGAGATGTGGGTCCAAATGAGCATGAACCAGTGGGCTAAAGGAAACATTTCTCCTTCAAGTTCTTTGGGTCAAGCATTTTGTCATAGGAGCAACACCCCAGAGTAACTAATATAGAAATTTCAGGGAGAAGAACGTTAGCTCTCGAATTCTCAAATGTGTGAAGCTCAAAATGACACAAAGCCAGCCCTATATATTCCACATACAAGTAATCATGTTTTTTGGTGATGACAGTTCATCTCTCATGAAGCTGAGAAATGAAGCAGGAAGTCTACATCCTTTTACTTCAACTCAGTGAATCTTAGAAAAATTCAACATAAACAGCATGCGTCTTGTGTTTTGTCTTGTTCTAAGCATGTAGTAGATAGATCTGTTTGTTCAGACTGTGATATGGTTGGTTTCCTGAACAACTCTCAAGGATTCCAGGAGGCAAGTATGAACACCTAGTCATCTGTTTAACTTTGGATCAAACTTTACACGTAGGTTTGCCTGGTTATAGCCAAGATAAAATAGGAGGGATTTAACTTTAGAATTTCTAAGAAGCCTTGTTTGTCCTTGGGGAGTGCCTGGAACTTCTCTGTCACTAAGGGCTTTTTAGTTATGTAATTATAAAATAAGTGCACGCCTCTTTTCTTGAAGAAAATATGGGCTAATGTGGAATCACTTGAATGTAGATGCTAACGATGCACATCCCATTTGGAATATAAAAAGATGCGTAGTTTAAAGTGTAGTGTTTCTCCACAGGACTTATTACTTCTCTCAGGATGACTTTGTCTGGTTCTTAATGTGGAATTGAATCTCTCCTTTTGTGAAAGTTATTGCTGCTGTCCTTCAAAGAACCCTGAAGGGGTGTTTCTGTTCTCGTTTAGCTGTCTGCTCATGGCTGATTAGAATGAAGATTTAGACCAGCAGGAAGAAGAAATACAGGCCTGATTGTCCAGGCAGTTCTGGCTGGTGCAGACTACAGAGACCAATGGATTAGGTTTCTCCTGCCTGGTCTGGGCCTGGGCTTTTGAAGTCTGGGATTTGTATTATTTGCAACTGAGCGAACACTGTCTTGGAAAGTACTGGAGATGGGTTATTGTGTTACTGCCTTTTAGAAGCCCTGGAGCAGTCAGGTCCCTACTTAAGAGGTATAGACTTGACCTCAAGGAAATAGTGTCTGCTGCCATTTATTCTAGAAAGACCTCCATCCTAGGCAAGAACTAAGAGCTTGGGGAGCATTCCAGTTTCCTACTGTTGTGATGATAAGATGTTCTGACCAAAAGCACTGTCAGACAGGGAGGGTGCTGTTTCCTCTCACATTTGTAGTGTAAGTCATCACTGAGGGAAGTCAACACAGGAACTAAAGGCAGGAGCCCGGAGGCAGGAACCACTGCTCGCTGGGCTCACTCTCAGGCTCCTTCCTTCCCTTCTTAGGCAGTTTTCTTATGTTGCAAGGACCACCTGCCTAGGGATGGTGGCTCCTACAGTAGGGCCCTCCACCATCGGTTAGTAACACAGTTTCCCCACAGGCACACCTATAATCAGATCTGGTCAGTCCCTCACTGGGGCCTTTTCTCTAAAATGACTCTAGGATGTGTTGAGTTCACAAAGTTAAGTAGGACAGAAGGCCCTGGGTTTTAGAGGTAGGATCCTGGGCACCACTTTGGACTAGAGTACAAGATGAGGAAGATTCTGAAAGTCTCTTCTTGTTAAAGGACAAGTTCTGTCCAGGGAGACGCAGTAAAAACCCAGTTTGGGCTCCAAGTTTTCAATACTATTGAAGCTATGGAATTATTTTTTGCTTTATAGTACCTTTTTGATAACATTGGACTGATAGTTGCAGACTCGTATTAACAATTATAACTCTAAATAAAAAATAAGACAGTCAAGCAAAAAGTTGGGCATGATGGCACGTGTTTCAATGGCAGTGTTTGGCTGATGTATCTCTGTAGGAGGCACAGAGGTCTGGGTGCTCACAGGGGTGGAATGGACAGAAGATTGGGAGGACATACTCTCTAGCCTGATGACCTTTGTGCTATCTGTGTGCCCAGAGATTTTCTGGCATTGAAAATCAATGACCCTCTTCTAAGATATAGCACTACATTTTAGAAAATGCATTAGAATCATCTAAAGATGTGAGTGAAACAGAGAAAACCTCTATGTCAAGGTAGCCTCCATTTCAAACATTATATATAGGTAAGGAGTCAAAGACTTCGGTATGTCGAGGGCAAGCACAGTAGTTGTAAATTTTAAGTCCAGCCCAGTTCCTACATAAATTAACACAGCTCCTCACACTGATGACCTAACACTCTGAAGCACATGCACATTTAAAGCATAATTGTTTGGTTTAGGAAAAGAGCTGACAAAGATTATCCTTCAGGAACGAGCTTGTGAGGAGAGAGGGACTTGTAACCATGGAGCCTTGAGGTAGAAAATCAATTAGAAAGGAAGGATATCAGAGACAGTACAACAGGGCCCCAAAGGGAGATGGAGGCTTCTCTTCAACTTCCAGAGGATGCTTGGTGTGACTATGGTTCAGAACTAAGGGTGCCTGTCACGAAGGCTGCCACCCTAGTTCAGTTCCCCAGGACCCATACTGATGGAATGAGAGAACCAACTCCTAAAAGTTGCCCTCTGACCTCTGCACTGTAGCACATATGTACACACGGGTATGCACATGCACACACACACACTAAATGTAACAACAAATAGAAATAAGACCTGGAGACGAGCTTTGTGAAGAGAGGTAGATAAGAAAAGTCATGAGAAGATAGACACTATAAGACAGCATGGCAAGAGCAGGAGGGAGGGAGGAAGGGACGGAGGGAGGGAGGGGAAGGAGGGGAGGAGGGAGGGAAGGAGGGAAGGAAGGAGGGAAAGAAGAGACATAAAAAAGAGAGGGGGATGTTCTATGACCACATAATAATAAGTTACTCAAGTCTGTACTATTTTGTATAAAATGTACTAACCCCAAAAATGAAACATAGAAAGGTAGAGGAGAAAATGGCCCATTCTTCGTATAGCATGGGGCAAATAACAGGTCCAGATCCAGTTATGTCAGAGATGGGAATTTTCTGGCAGAAAGTTAAAAATCACTTTATAAAATGGTTTATTTTTTAGAGGAATTGAAAGTACAGGAAAATCAATTCTACTTCACTTTTATAAATTTTCACAGTAATATTTCTTAGTACATAACTAACTTGACTGCTGGCTTCGTATTCCTTCAGGATAAAGGACATCAGGTAAAGAATTATGTCCTTGCTTATCTTAAAAAAATTCTACTCCATTTTTAAACGTCATATTGCTAAGACTCTGCACACCTGGACCTGTTATTTGCCCCACACCATAGGAATGTGTCATTTTCTCCTCTGCCTTTCTACATTGTTTCATTTTGGGGTTGATAATGGTACATTTTGTACAAAATAGTACAGGTGCTGCCTGTGTGCCCAGTGCCTGCTAAAGTCAAATGCACAAGAAAGGCCAGAAAAGTGCAATGGGGGAAGTCAGGAAAACGATCTTGAAATCCTTAAGTTGTATATAGGAAGTAATTTTAGTTACCCATGATAGTTCTGTGAGTCATTCAACAAAGTCATACCATAGCAGGATTCCCCAACAAGGTCAAGAGTTCCTGGTCAGATCCCACTTAAGGCATTCCAGTGAGTCAGATGACATTCAGACCAAGGATACTTTGTTAGGACCCCATTTCAGGCCAGTGCCATAGAAGTTCATGGTGCTGTGGATTTGTGTTCGCTCCTCACCTGATTGTCAAGTGTCAGGTTTTCTCATCTGTCAAAATATTAAAGGATCAGCTATGAGTCACACATCCACTCAAAACAGAAACAAAGACAAAACCAGTCAACCTGGAACAGCTCCCGAACATTCCCCAGGTCACGGTTTGGAGGTGGCAGGAGACAGTATCACACCTTGCTCTTTCTTAGGAAATGGCATCTTCCTAAGACAAGAATAAGAACTGAACTGAACAGAAGCTACCACCAACGTCTACCAGCTGCTGCAGCTGCCACGTTTAAAGCGTGCTGTGTTCTTTATGCCTGAGGGCACCTGATGCTTCCAAGACCAGAGCAGGTGTGACTGTTGATGGACATATGCCGACTCCCCAGGGCTTTCTCTCTTGGTTAGCAGCCAAGGTTGAGGTGTACCCATTGTTCACCATGTCTGTGTTCATCTGCTATGTTTCTTTATGCCCTTTATCTCAGAGGAGGTTGAGGATGGAGAGATGGATGACCTTGGCAGTTCTCTACTCTCTTCTGATAGACTTCAGGATGCCTTTCTGAGCTTGAAGGCAGCTGGTGTCTAGCTGAAGTCTTGATTTTGGAACCAGTTACATCAGCAATACTCCTGGGCATGGATCTACAAGGACGAATTCTTCCTAATCAATGGAAGCCTGTGCCATGATCAGATTTGCAGCTGCCTTGGACAAATGAGGTGGTTCAGGAGACAGAATTCTGCTCCCCTGGAGGCCCCCGCCATGACTGTCTCCTCCTCACTGCTTCCCTTCCTTGCCTTCTCTCCTGGTCTCCCTCCTCCTCAAAGCCTCTCTTCCTGCTTGCCCCTTCTCTCCTGTCTTCTCTTCCTACCTCCTCCTTTCCCCTGTCTGCCCTCCCTGCCTTCCTTACCTGTTTGTCTCAATCTCCCAAGTAGCTGGGATTATAGACCTACACCATGAAGCCTGACTCTCTTGAAATATTGAAATAATGGTAGAATTCAGAACTTTCAGCCTTTTACTGTAGCTGAGCAGAGACTCATGCTTTTTAAAAAAGTGGTGTGAGTTGTTTTATGTCTTCAGGAATGTAACTTCCCCTACAAATTCTTATCTGCAATCAGCCTTCTGTGAGCAAGCAAGGTACTGGGCTTTTGCAGTCCAAGTGATAATTATCCCCAACCAAAGAAACCTGAGGCCTGTTCCTGGGTATATTCATGAATTCTAACTTGCAAAATTAGTGTCATATCCACAGAGGGATTATGTAGTATGGTTTCTGCAGATTAAATTCAAAAGGGTCATCCAGCTTATAAACTTATACCAAGATGTTACATACAATTGTGGGTTCTAAAGAGGAAGTTTTGCTTGGCAAGAAATATTTCTAAAATATTACACTCCAAGATTACTACAAACATCAGGATAAGAAAACAAATTCAGGGACTGGAGAGATAAATCAGTGGTTAAGAACACTGGCTATATTTCCAGAGGACCCAGGTTCAATTCCCAGCACCACATGATAGCTCACAGCCATCTATAACTCCTGTGCTGGGGGATCTGACACCTTCTATTGGCCTTCATGGACATTGCACTCATACAGTGTACAGACATATAGGCAAAATATCCATATACATAAAATTAAAAGGTTAAAAAAGAAAAAAGGAAAGAAAGAAAAAGAGAAAGAAATAAAGGAAGGAAGGAAAGGAGGGAGGGAGAGAGGAAGGGAGGAAGAAACTCAAATAATTTGGAAAAATAAACCAGATAAAATAAACTAAAGAGGAGACTGGGCTAATGTGAGTACAGCCAAGCCTCCACATCCATTGGCCTTCTCACAGTATGTTCAACTAGCCAATGATCAAAAGTTTTGTGGTTTTTTTTAAAGATTTATTTATTTATTATATGTAAGTACACTGTAGCTGTCTTCAGACACACCAGAAGATGGCGTCAGATCTCATTACAGATGGTTGTGAGCCACCATGTGGTTGCTGGGATTTGAACTCAGGACCTTTGGAAGAGCAGTCAGTGCTCTTAACCGCTGAGCCATCTCTCCAGCCTCTTGATCAAAAGTTTTGAAACAAAAAATGTGTCTGTGCCATATGTTTGCCAATGCAGACATTTTGTGCTCTAATAATACAGTAGGTTGGCTGTATTAGTTTCCTGTTGTTGTGATAGATAGAGCACCATGTCTGAAAGGAACTGATGGAAGAAAGCTTATTTCAGTCAGGGGTTGAGTCAGGGCTAAGAGGTCATCGGAGGAGGGAGGAATAGCAGCATACCACAGGCAGCAGAGTGCCAAGAGGAGAGATCCTCAACTCAAACATGTGGTCAGCCCCCAGTGATGTTCTTCCTCTAAGAAGGCTGTGCTTCTCAACCTCCCCAGTCAGTGTGAGCAACCAGGGACCAAGGGTTCAGATGTTGGAGCCCACGGGGACATTCTCATTCAAACCACGACAACACTTAATTTCTTTAGTTGGTCCTTAGTGGGACCACTGAACATTAGTTTTTGAAAGAGGAATCGATAACAAGGTGTTATGGAGAGTAAACGAAATGAAATTATAAAAATAGACATGTCCAATTGTCTTACTAGAAGGAAGAAAAGATGCAGCCAAGGAAAGGAAATGGAGCTTGGAAAGCGACTTGCAAGATCTCAAACTTTATTCCAAAAATAGGAACAGCAACCTGAGTTCTGAATGATTTAATCTAGAGAAAGACAAATGTGTCCTTTAAAGAGTCAGATGGAACATATTTTAGGAAGAATGAGTTATAAGAAAGAAAATGGATGCTTCTATTCAAAAGAGCCTTGTGGAGTTGGATTTGAATTAGAGCTGTCAATACAGGCACATATCTTCAAATTATACCCACAGACTTACATCTGTACCTATGTAAGGGTTTGCACACAACTGTATTCCCAAGCTCTGATCTCTGAGTTACTCTGCTATGACAATACCCAGTGTCCAGATCATGATTTCAAAACTTTCTAATAAAGAGAATCAGAATTCCTTGGAGAAGAGTTTGGTTTACTCTGGAACTTTGACATGGGACATGAGAAGATCCCGGAGCACCTTACAAGGCTTAGGAATTTCTAGAAGAGAAAAGAAAAGAAAAGAACCAGAGGTCAGGTCAAAATGGCACAGAAACCTAACCTGTGAGAATTCCAAGTTATTAAAGTGCAAGTCACAAAGCAGGGGAACATTGGTGGTCAGATACAGCTAAAATAAATTTAAAACCTGTCAGTCTGTTCTGATAAAAATAAACAAAGGCATTGTGATGTGACAGAGGTGAAGTAGCTGTGTACTGCAGGAGGATTCTAAGCAACAATCAGAGTAAAGAGAATGCAGAGTGTCTGGGTAATAACAATTGCTGTAGCTAAGATCTGCCGAGTCTGAGGCTGGCTCAGCAGTGAAGACCACATACCATTCCTGAAGAGGTCCTGGGTTCAGTTCCCAGAACCATACTGGGTAGTTCCAAACTGCCTGAGACTCAGCTTCAGGGGATTCAATTCCCTGTCCTGGTTTCCATGAGCATTTGCCCTCCAGTGTATATACCCACACCCAGGCACTCATAACTGCATAGGCTTGAAAATAATAAACACTTTTTAAAAAGTGATTGCGATAAATCCTAAGAACATTGGGTCCAGTTTTGAGAAGAAACAAGGACGTCTTTCTACCAGCGTATTTTCAACTTTCAAAATGGAAAAATGTCATTTTTCAACGGAGGAGATCAATAGATCTCAACATGCCTCATGAATCAAGGTTAATGTCATCAGAATATTAGGGTATCCTACTTCGGGCCTGCTGAGTTGAGAAGGGCCCGCTGATTCTGTGATATTCCTGAGAAAAATAACCACGAAATTGTGCTCAGGGAGATCGGAGGTAGAAGGAATTTGATAGGCATTCTACAAAACATCTGGCACCATCTTCCAAAATGTATGAACTGTCACGAATATGCTCCACTCTTAAAGTTTTCTGTTTCATTTAATTGGTGGAGGAGGGGGAAATCACTAAGGTGTGCCTGTGTTGGTCAGAGGACAACCTCCAGGACTAGGTTCTCTCCTGCCACCATGTGTGACGTGAGTATCAAATTCAGATCACCAGGAGAGCACCTTTACCCACTGACCCATCTTATGGGCCATCTTCCAAAATGTACAATCATGAAAAATGATCGTGACAAGTGACTGTCAGAGTGAAGGAGAGAAAGGAAAAGTGACAACTGTTCATAAATGCAGCATAAATCAGATTGGATGTAGGGATAGAAAAGGGACATTAGTGAAAAAGCATATGAAATCAGAATTAAGTTTGTAGTTTGGTTTATAGCTGCTGACACATCAGTATTATATTTAGGGTTTGAACACTGCTGTCTGAAACTGTATGAGGGATGTGTGAGCACCCTGTGCACTAATTCTGCAACTTTTCTGTAATTCTAAAATTGTTTGATGGTGACTGTCCCCCTAAGGCACATTTGTTAAAGGTTTGGTCCCCAAGATGGTTTAACTAGTAATTCGTGAAGCCTTTGAGAGGTGGAGTCTTAGATTATTATTGTTATGACAAGAAATCTAACTTTAAAAATATATTTTGGGTTGGGGAAATGGTTCAGAGTCAAAGTATCATTCTAGTGTGAAAACCAGAGTTGAAAACCTCAGACCTCATGTCAATGCTGGGTGGGTGTGGTCGCACATCCGTAATTTTTCAGGGTCAGAAAGCAGATACTGGGGATGGCTAGAGCAGGCTGGCTACCAAACTAGCCATCTCGGTGAGCTCTGGGTTTGATAAAGAGACCTTGTCTCAATGAATAACTTGGAAGAGCAATAGAGGAATAGTAAAGACATCAACACTGGTCCTAGGATGTATGCCCCCACATAAATGCACTTATATGCACACATTAAAAAAGGAAGAATAAAAATTAAAATATTTACTTTGTCTCATGGTTTCAGTTCAAGGTTGGTTGGTATCTTAGTTAGGGTTTTACAGCGGTGAACAGACACCATAACCAATGAAACTTTTATAAAAACAGCATTTGGTTGGGGCTGGCTTACAGGTTCAGAGGTTCAGTCCAGTATCATTAAGGTGGGAGCAGGGCAGCATCCAGGCAGGCATGGTGCAGGAGGAGCTGAGAGCTCTACATCTTCATCTGAAGACTGCTAGCACAATATTGGCTTCCAGGCAGCTAGGATGAGAGTCTTAAAGCCCACACCCACAGTGACACACCTACTCCAACAGGGCCACACCTTCTAATAGTGCCACTCCCTGAACTGAGCATATTCTAACCATGACAGCTGGCTACATTGTCTTGGGAGTATGGATGAGGCTGGGCATCATAAAGGCAAGATGGCACAGTAGGGAAAGCTGCTTATCTCATAGTGGCCAGGAAACAGAGAAAGACAAAGAGAGAAGAGGGCAGAGGAAAGTTATCCCTTTAAGACCATATCTCACCTACTTGCTACCTAGGCTCTGCTTCCTCATTCCCCTACCTTATAATAATAATAATATTATAAATAATAAATATCAGTGGATAAATCCACAGGGGGAGGTAGGGCTCTCATGATCCGATTGCCTCCCCAAAGTCCACCATCTGGCAGCCTTTCCCTTCCCTTCCCTTCCCTTCCCTTCCCTTCCCTTCCCTTCCCTTCCCTTCCCTTCCCTTCCCTTCCCTTCCCTTCCCTTCCCTTCCCTTCCCTTCCCTTCCCTTCCCTTCCCTTCCCTTCCCTTCCCTCCCCTCCCCTCCCCTCCCCTCCCCTCCCCTCCCTTCCCCTCTTTTCCCCTCTCCCTCTCTCTCTCTTTCTTTCTTCCTTTCTTTTGAATTTATAGACAGAGTTTCTCTATGTATACCTGGCTGACCTGGAACTCATTCTGTAGACCAGGCTGGCTAGAAATCAGAGATTAAAGGAATGTGCCACTGCCACCTAGCTTGGCAGCAAGCATTTAATATTTGAGTTTTGTATTCAAATTCTAAGAGGCCTTGTAGATCTGTAGATCATGGGAAGAACACCCTTTAAGGAAACTGACAGAGAGAGAGAGAGAGAGAGAGAGAGAGAGAGAGAGAGGGGACAGAGACAGAGAAAGAGGTATATATAGAGAGATCCCTAATAGTGAGTCATTAGAACATCAATTGGTTTTTTGCCACAAAAAAGTAGACAAAATTCACATCATCATTCATTACTGACTAGAGAGATTTTGGTGGCAGAAGTCACCATCAGAGCCCCCGAAATTAGAAAAGAAACCCAACCAGTGCAAATGAATGAGGCACATCTAAACTTTATTTCCTTATCACTACCCACGAGGACACTACTGCCATTTTGTTTGAGGTGGTACTTCATTATATGGGACATTCTGGTGCATTCTGGGATGTTCACTGTTCTTTGCCTCTTGCTCTAAGCTTCCGTAGGAAGCCATAGCCTTTACAGCAATCTCTAGGGTTTCCAGATCTCACCTAGTCCAGACGATGAGACTGTAAGAGGAAACAGCCTTTCATAAAACTGTTTCTGTGGAAGGGTGGAAGAGTCGCTTGAGGTAATTATGCATATAAGGGGATGGGAATGGAAGATGGCAGGTCAAAACAGATGTTCTGAGCACTAAAGAATCTTTTCAGAACCTTTTAGAGACAGTACCATAAAAATAATAGACAATCTAAAGCTGTGTGTAACCTATGGGTGTGTGTGTGATATAACCTCTGAGAATTACTGTATACGAAAGGGGAAAGGTAATGGACCGTACAGAGCAGCATCAAGCCTGAGCATGATTACAGGGTGTAATGTAAAATGTAAAGAGGAACCATTGTTTAGAGGAAAAAATGAGTGGAGGAATCTAAATCTGAAAGTCAATTAGGGAACTAGAAGATCAGATTAAAGAGCTCTCCAAGAACCCAAGGAGAGTAGAGTTGAGAGAATAAGAAAGGTCAGCTAAAATGTATGGAACAGAGGAATAAAAACATTGGTATGTACATAATCTATACTTTAAAAATATTTATTTATTTAAATTTTATGTATACAGCTGGTTGCCTGCATGTTTGTGTACCCTGTGAGTGCAGTTCCCTTGGAGGCCAGAAGAGGACATTGGACCTCCTGAAACTGAAACTGGGGTTACTAACATACTGACTATAGTGAATCACCATGCAAACGCTGGGAATTGAACCCAGCTCCTCTACAAGAGCTTTTAATAGTTGAACCCTGTCTCCAGCCCTCAATGTCTATATCAAATGGAAATCCCAGCAAAGTAAGGGGGGGGGGACCTCAAAGAAACAAAGAGCAATTCATTATCTTCAAGTGCACATGAAAACGAAAAGTCACTCAAATACCATACGGAGGAGTCACAAAGGAACTCTAGACAACTTGCAAATTCCTCATTTAAATGTAAATAAGAATGAAAATGTAAAGTATTTGGCAGTGAATAATGATGAAATCACTTTATATTGAGCCTTGAACATGCCACCAGATTATGTCAAGAAGGAAATACGTATATGTAAATGCAGTTATTTAGTAGGAATGTGACTAAACGGTTCCGATTTTGGCAGTGCATGCACTAACATGGGCAGGAGATGGAAGATTTGCATGACCTCGGTGCCAGGAAAAAGACCAAATAAACTCATTACCCAAGCCAAGGGCAGAAAGCAGCACAATGAGCCTGAGAAAAATGGAAATGAGGAGGTTGTGAAGCTATCAAGATATCAATACCAGTTACAACATTAAGAAACAGGAAAACTGGTCAACACAATACAAGCTGATTCTTAGTGAAAAAGTGGGGGGAAAGTGAGCAATTCAAGTAAAGTTGAGAATTAAATAATTATACAATTAATTGGGGGGGGTGTAAAAAGTGCCTATCACACATAATGTAGGAAGGCTTTGTTTTTTACCATGAGGGAAAATTGGAATAATAGTTTGACATGGGGGTGGTGGGGGAAGAACTGGTTTTTGATGCATGTCATTACAAAATGGATTGGAGGAGAAATAAGAAGGACCAAATTAAAGCAACAGCAACAACAGTAATTATTCTGTGCACGGGGAGCTACCTCCAGAGTGTGGTCAGGAAGGGAGGATGAGAAACCCTGAACCCTGTGGATACCTGGGTTCCACTGAAACCGGGTGATCAACCCTGACTGGGTGGGGAGGGGCCTCACTTCCTGGGGGACTGAAGGGGGATGGGAGGGGGAGGGGCCTCTCTTCCTGGAACTATTAAGTCTTCTTTCGGAATATGTCAAGGCTTTAAAATTTTTATAACTTAATTTAAATTTTTACTTTATTTACACATGTTATTATGTTTTGTTTTATTTTCCCTACAGATCCTCTGCATACATATTATAAATTCCAGTTAAGTGTTTTTATTGAATTCCTGAGGATGCAAATGAATGGGTCTCTGTCTATATCTGTTTCTTACGACTTCTTTTGGCCTCTTTTCTTCTGTTTACTTTGTCCTTTCCAGTGTGTTAGTTTTTGTTATATAATATCATGTCATATTGCTATATTGTATTGTATTATATTATACTATTATCCCTTAGAAGCTGGCTCATTTTCTAATGTGGATCAGGATGAAAGGAGAGGTGGGGAGGAACTGGGAGGTTTAGAGAGAAGCGAGACTGTAATCAGAATATACTGTGGGAGAAAAAAATTCAATAAAAAAAGAATTACAACGTGATAAACAGTCTCCTCTGGAGTCACACAAGACAGGACACCTTTTGCAGAGCCATGTTTCAAAAGTGAAAGCTGCAGACCATGCTTAATATATGTTCTGATAACTTTCAAGGACACATTACTCCTTTCCCAGATTCAAAACTGCAATGTCCTGGGAATCTTTTATTTATTTGGACTTGGTTTACAGCAAAAATGTCCCTGCTCTCTTGTGCAGCTCTTATTACTTCCTGTAGCCATAAACATATCCAAGGAGCCAACCTATGATCTCACTGAGCAAAAAAAAAAAAAAAAAAAAGTGTGTGTAGGGGGAGCATCCCTTAAAGATCTTCGAGCAGTGGTGACTTCAGCAGCCACTGAAATCATAATACAGCTATTTTTAAGACATTTAAGCAATATACACAGCTACTGTTAAGATATCTAAGTAGTACATACAACTATTATTAAGACATTTAAGCTTGAGAAGAAGACATTGCTGTCTTGAGAAGCTCACACTCATACCCAGGTGCACACTAATCTAAATACATCTGTTAATAACCATGCTGAAGTCTGTGTCAAGCTCTTCTGAAAGAGTTATTTTATTTTTTAGTTATGTGCACCATGTGCTAGAGCCCTCAGAGGACAGAGGCTTTGGATCCATGTGGAACCAGAGTTATGTGGTTGTGTGCCACCTGCCCTGGATGCTAGTAAGCAAAGGTTCCTCTGTAAGAGCCGTGCAGGCTCTCCACCACCGAGCCTTCACTGCTGGTGGGATTGCAAGCTGGTATAGCCACTCTGGAAATCAGTTTGGCGGTTCCTCAGAAATTGGACATAATACTACTGGAGGACCCTGCTATACCACTGCTGGGCATATACCCAGAGGACTCTCCAGCATGTAATAAGGACACATGTTCCACTATGTTCATAGCAGCCCTATTTATAATAGCCAGAAGCTGGGAAGAACCCAGATGTCCCTCAATGGAGGAATGGATACAGAAAATGTGGTATATATACACAATGGAGTACTACTCAGCTATTAAAAACAGTGAATTCATGAAATTCTTAGACAAATGGATGGAACTGGAAAATATCATCCTGAGTGAGGTAACCCAATCACAAAAGAACACACATGGTAAGCACTCACGGGTAAATGGATATTAGCCCAGAAGCTCGAAATACCCAAGACACATTTCACATATCAAATGATGCCCAAAGGAGGAAGAACAAAGTATCGATCCTTGGGTCCTTTGTAGAAAGGGAAAAAATTACCCACAGAAGGAGATACAGAGACAAAAGGTGGAGCAGAGTCTGAGACTACACCACCCAGGGATCCATCCTATAAACAATCACAAAACCCAGACACTACTGTGGATGCCAACAAGTGCTGGCTAACCAGAGCTGGATATAGCTATCACCTGGGAGCTCTCCTAGTGCATGACAAATAGAGAGGGGGACACTCTCAGCCAGCCATTGAACTGAGCACAGGGTCCCCAATGGGGGAGCTAGAGAAAGGACCCAAGGAGCTGAAGAGGTTTGCAGCGCCACAGGAGGAACAACAGTATGAGTCACCCAGTACTCCCAGAGCTCCCAGGGACAAAACCATCAACCAAAGAGTACACATGGAGTTACCCATGACTCCAGACACATAGGCAGCAGAGGATGGTCTTGTTAGACACCAAAGGGAGGAGAGGCCCTTGGTCCTGGAAAGACTTGATGCCGTAGTGTAGAGGAATGCCAGGACAGGGAAGCGGGAAAGGGTTGATTGGGGAAGGGGAGATGGCTTATGGGATTTTTGGGGGAGGGGGGAACCAGGAAAGGGGATAACATTTGAAATGTAAATAAAAAATGTATCTAATAATAATAAAAAAAGAAAGTCCAACTCTGGTGCATACTGACTGGCCTTGGAGTTCTTTTCTGCAGTATAGTCAAGAATCCTGTTGTCACTGAGTTGAGGTCTCTGAAGAGACTTCCTGTGTTGAGCCATGTCTCCAGCTGTTGCTCCTGGTGCCTCTGACAAGCACCAGAGGATTAAATCAAAGCTGTTTGCCTCCAGATACAATGTAAGGAAAATGTCTCTTTACTTCTCTGGTGTTCTTTCTCTGAGCCTACAAAGCCAGTGTAATGAAGGGAGGAGCACCAGACAAATCGCTCAGAGGAACGGTCTAAGTAAACTACCTGACCAGCGCTTTTCAAAAGTAGCCATTGAGGAGTAAACTCTTCCCCCTCTCTGCTTCCTCACTGTTATAATGTGAACTGTTCTTCTCTGCCATTCTCTGCCATGATGGATCCAAATCAGTGAGTGATGAGCAGACACAAACCCTTTCTCCCTTAAGGAGTGTCCGTCAGCCATCTTGTCACAGTGATGGAAACACATTTCAAAGGGATGCCCTCCACTATTTTACATCAGTGCTCATTCATCACACTGAAGTTAAACACTTACCTGGTTGAACCCTTTAGTGAGCAATGTAAATCCCAGAGCCAACACCAACTGCCTGAGACCTTTTTTGGTTTGCACCCAAAAAAACTGCAATTTTCTAGGACTCTCCCCAGAAGTCCAGTCTGCAGGGAAAAGACTTCTGTTAAATTCCTTGTGCAAACCTAGTGGTTCCTGGTTCTGCCTTGTCAGACTAACCCTATCCAGGATATCTCTGGAGCCACCTTATGTATCTCTCTTATAGAGAGAGGTGGAGAGAGGATTTCCTAGCAACCTTTTGAGAGGTAACTTGAAAGTCACCAAAATGGCATCTATGGCTAATATCCTCTCAGGAGACGAGCCTGTGCTCACACTTGAGTCCATGTTATTTTCCCCTACTCTCTTCCAGGAAACACATACTGCCACTTGGATGGGTCTTTCTCTCAGCGCTGAAGCCTATATTAAAATCTCTTCAATAGCATTTCCAATTCTGCCTCATTCCACCCCTTTTGTCCTGAGATTCTTTTCAGTGTCCAGTCTGTCAATTCTAGTTTGGCCTGAGTTGAGGGCCCTGAAAATCTAGGGGAGCTCCTCAGTGTGTGGCAGTGTGCAGCTGTGTTTCTGTTCCCTGACCACTGACAAAGCTACCTAAACTTCCCACTCTCTTAGAGGACCCCTGGGGCTTTATGCTTTCTTTTCTCTTTTCTTTCTTTCGTTTTTCTTTTCACCATTCCTATTTCTATCATGTCTACTGCTCTGCTTAAGGCTGTTTATTTCTCCTCAAGCGAATTGCGGCACTGTCTATTATTTTTCAGAAAAATCGTCTTGTCTACTTGTTTAAACTTTGCTGGTTAATAAGTTTATAATGTCCTGCTCCCTCTCTCCCTCCTACACACCCTCTGTCTGTGCCTTCTTCCATTCCCACATCTTTCTTTTTCCCAACCAGTCTTTAAGAGAATCATGTTTCAAGTGTTTTCAATGAATCTAATTTCAACGGTTATCAACTACCTGCTCCACATACAAAACACATTTGGTCTTTGTCCCAGACTCTAGACACAGCGTTTCTAAGGGTAAGACACAAGTGTCACTTGTTATTCATACGAAACTGTTTGGTCACATTTAAGCTCACACCAAGAGACTGACCTAGTATGGGGCCTCAACACTCCCAAAAACACATTTAGAAAACAACAACATTCTGTCACATTCTGGAGAGGGGCGGATCAACAAAGAGTAATCGATAGAAACTCTCCAACGGTGAAATGTGGGAGAGAGTGGGTTGGCTAAGGCCCCTGTGTTCTGGAAAGATAGCATTTCTAGAAGAGTCTCAGGAGGTGTAGGTGACCCTCTTCCTAATCTTCCCCCCTCACCCCGCCCTGTGTGTGACTGCATTTGCCTGTTCATCTTTGCATCATTTATAATAAACCGATAATAGTAACTCGGACGCTTACCCAAGTACCGCAAGTTGTCCAGTGAGATCGTCACACATAGTGCAGAGCACAACTCTCACTTCAAAGGGAACCTGAGACTGTTTATGCTGGAGCCAATTAGGAATAATGGTGACCCAGGGAGGCAGAGTCAGGTTGTCCTGAATAATGTGTTCCAATGTGGGAAAGGTGTGTATAAAGTCTTTAAGAATTACGGAACAAGAGCAAACATAAATCAAAGTACTTTCAGGTACTCCATAGGAATGCTGGGTAGGAGGGTAACAGCAGACCTCCAAACATGCCTTTTGCATTTTCAGATGCTACCTGATAAGAAACTCTCAGTTTTAGCTGATGGAAGTCAGTGGTCTGCTAAGTTAATACATTCCAGTGAATCTTTACCTGATAATCAGATCGGAGCAAAGGGACAAGCTGGTCTAAGATAATTTTGGTTCTGAGACTGCAACATTCCAACTCATAACAAAAATCAGTTTTAATCAGTCAATCAGCCTGGCAGAATCTTTACATGTAGATGTGATTCCCGCCCCCACCCCCACCCCCTTGGAAACTTCAGTTGACACAAAGATGAAGAGAGGGAGTTTGGATAGCTCAGTGTTCAGCAGTTAATCTACATGGGGTGGCTGTGTGCATTTGCAACTCTGGTGAAAAGTGTTGGTCACCTTGTGACGTGGACTCTTTACCTGGGCACAAGGCCGAGGTGGAGTGTCTGGGCTGATCGTCAGAGTCACAGTTCATTGGTACTTTAGCATACCGACTTAATGATCCTGAGCTACGTTCAGGCAATTGGGTGAAGGACATTTGGTGTCCGAAGAAAACCTGTACTCTGTTCCATTTTGACGTTTTTAAAAATGTCTTGCTGACCAGTTGGGATGGTCTATGTTCTGGACCTTTTCCCCCCACCACCCCCTCTCTTTTCTCTCACTGTTGACATAGGGTCTTGTGTGTGGGTGTTTTGCCTGCAGCTATGTCAGTTTACCACGTGCATGCAGCCCCTGTGGAAGCCAGGGGAGGATGTGCCCTCTCCTCAGGGCAAAGGTAACTTCCAGAATGACTCCCTCTCAAAACTAAGGCCACCTAAATAAGACCAGTTACATGCAGGTGTAGATGGGGGAAATGTCACAGGCCCTGACTGCAGGTGAGGAGCTGCAGATGATGAATTAATAACTGCATTAGAAGGAATTGGTCTTCTCTAGGGAAGAGCCCCAGATAGGTTATCCAGGTCCAAGTGGTCAATATGGGCACATAGGAGCAACACTAAATAGACTCAGCAAGCTGTAGTGTGTGTGTGTGTGTGTGTGTGTGTGTGTGTGTGTGTGTGTGTGAGAGAGAGAGAGAGAGAGAGAGAGAGAGAGAGAGAGAGAGAGAGAGTGTATGTGTGAGAGTGAGTGTGTGTGAGTGGAGAATGGAGGTCAAGGTGACTGTGGGCTGCCATGTGAGTGCTGGAATCAAACCTGTATGCTCTGGGAGAGCAGCCAGCACTCTTAAACATGGAGCCACCGCCACAGTACCTAGTTAATTTTTACAAGGATTTTTTTTTTGAGAATTTTATACATTTCCACCTCTTCTTTTTCCCCCTTCCAACTCCTCCAATGTCTCCTGGTATTCTCATCTACTCATGCCCTCTTATTTAATTATTGCTTTTCACACACACACACACACACACACACACACACACACACTCACAATATACACACTCACACATACACAGTCACACACACTCATATACACACATACCTACGTACACACACAAGACATACCCTCTTACATTCCTACACATACGCACTCTCAAACATGTACACACGCACTCACACACACTCACACAGACATACACACAGATATTCATTCATATCTATACTCACACATACACACACAAACACACTCACACATGCACTCACACACTCTCACTTGCACACACATGCATACTCACACACACACTCTCACACATACACATTCTCTCTCTCTCTCTCTCTCTCACACACACACACACACACACACACACACACACACACACACACACACACACTACAGCTTGCTGAGTCTATTTAGTGTTGCTCCTATGTGCCCATATTGACCACTTGGACCTGGATAACCTATCTGGGGCTCTTCCCTAGAGAAGACCAATTTCTTCTAATGCAGTTATTAATTCATCATCTGCAGCTCCTCACCTGCAGTCAGGGCCTGTGACATTTCCCCCATCTACACCTGCATGTAACTGGTCTTATTTAGGTGGCCTTAGTTTTGAGAGGGAGTCATTCTGGAAGTTACCTTTGCCCTGAGGAGAGGGAGCAGATGGTATGTGGCAAAAGAGGATGGAAATGAATACAGGGAGGAATTGCTCCATGTTTGCGACTGTACTTGGGACAGTGCAGTCACACGGTTGCGCTCCAGAATGCCTGTGCCTGGTCAGTAAAGAGTGTCCATTTAGCTTGTCCCATTCTGTGACCGTACCAATCCAAGCATCCACATTTCAGCGGAAGCCTGAAATCAAGATGGTTATGTAAAATTTGATTTTTCTATATCTTTTTTAAGACAGAATTTTACTCTTGTAATCCAGGATGACCTGGAACTTGTTATGTAGTCTAGACTTGACTCTAACACATGAGGATTTCCCCCTGCCTCAGTCTCTGAGTGCTGGGATTATAGGTTTGATCCAGCACTTTTGGCTCTGAATTTTTAACGTTCTTGAATGTCTTGAGCAAAGAGAAATAACAGGGAGGAGCGTATGTTGCTGTGGCCCTCCTGATTAGATATCCCCTAGTGCTTCAGTCACTGTTTTATTGCTTCAAAGAGACACCATGAGTCTTGCAGAAGAAAGAACTTAATTGGGGGCTCACTTACAGGGGGTGGGTCCCATGGTGGGAAGCACGGTGGCACTCAGGTGCTAGGGCAGTAGCTGAGAGCTTTACATCCTGACCAGGGGTAAGGGGTTGGGGTAAGGGGGGCTGGGGGAGGAAGGAGGGAGGGAGGGAGGGAGAGATCTCAAAGCCCATTCATTCCTGGTAACATACTTTCTCCAACAAGGTCATACCTATATCAGTCTGTGGAGCCATTTGTATTCAAAACGCCATACCTAGTATTCTGCACTGTTTTACTGGTTGGAAACATGAGTTCTTGAGAAACGAGTTTCTAAGACTCACAGATTGACACACTGGCTGGAGTTACAACTTTCAAATGTATAAAAGTGTTTGGAGAAAGAGATTTTTTTTAAATGTAAAATCTCTCTTATCCTTGATTTAACAATTTAAGATTAAAGATGGGAAAGACTCCCAAGTAAATACTATAAACATATTTACTGGACCAAACCCCTAGGACAAACTGTCCTGGAGGTGACAGTGTCTACACATGACACTTTTATTTTCCAAGTAAACTCAATGGTCTTGTTTTATAGGCAATAAGAAACTTGCATTTCCTCTTCTTGGGGCTCTATGTGTCCCTCACAAGGCAGCTTTAAAAAGATTTTAAAGGTCTTTGCTGTTCATAGTCCAATTCCATGTCCCGTTGTTGGCACCACTCTCGTCTGTTCTTTCTACCAGCTTCTGGAAAGTTCAGGACTCCAGCTTTCTTAAACAAGGAATAGCTCATGCACTTGTGAGTTAGAGAGGCAATTTCTGTAAGTCTTGAAGGATGTACTCCAGGGAGCACAAGGAAAGAGGTGAGCATCCTTGACAGAGCAGGTCTAAAGGGCAGAGGCTGCAAAGACCAAGCTAGGCTTGGTGAAGGTGGCACCAGCATGTGTGTTCACCGAGGCAGCATTCAAAGCTGGCCAGAAGACCTGCGCTGGCTCTCAGTATAGGGTCACTCTCCTTTGCTCTTTATCCTAGGCATTTCCAGACTGAGAGGCTGCCTCTGACACACATAAAGACACAGTTCACACTGGTCATCAGCTTTGGTAAGACATACCTGAGTTGAAATACTTGTTCTGCCATAGAATGCCCCCACCAAATCCATGCATCTGTTTCCGGCCCTACGACCAACTGCGGAATCATGCCATCCACCTCATTACAAGGGCGATACAGTAAGACATACTGAAGTAGTGTGAGAGAGAGAGAGAGAGGTCACATTGACATAACTTTGATCACAGTGTCTCATTAGCTGTTTTGGTTGGTTTTTTACTGTGTCTGGTTCATAAAATAAGCTTTAATATGGGTATGAATACATGCATATGAAAACAAATAATAGATGTTCTCTAACTTACGGTGGGTCTAAGTCTCAGTGAACCCACTGTAAACCGAGAAGACCAGGAGTCATACATATATTGAGTACAGCTAACTTACCAAGTGGCCAACATTAGCAGCACAGTGCATCACACTTTTCTTTTTCTTGGCTCTCTTTCTCCCTTTTCTTTTTCTCCTAAGAAAGGTCTTATGTTTGTATATGTGCATGCTCGTGAGTGATACACGCATGTCTGTGGATATGAAATTCCTCTGGATCTGGAGTTACAGGAGTTACACTGTAAAATGCCTGAGGTAGGTGCTGGGATTCAAACTCTGGTCCTCTGTAAGAGTAGTGCTTTTAAGTCCTAAGCACTTCTCCTTCCCCTTTCCCTTTCTTGTTGGTTTTTTTTTTTTGTTTGTTTGAGATGGGGTCTCTCTGTGTAGCCCTGGCTGGCCTGAAACTTACATTATAGAGGAGGCTGGCCTTGAACACACACAGATCAACCTGCCTGTGCTGGGCCTCCTTTTAAAAATCAGTTTTATTTACTATTATTACTCTGTGCATGTGCACAGGTATATCTGTGCCATGGCATGTGTGGTGATCAGAGACAATTTTCCGGAGCCTGTTCAGTGCCTTGTGCTGTCGGTTTCACAGATCAAACTCAGATTACCAGGGTTGTTCAACAGATGCTTTTACCCACAGAGCTATCTTATTGGTTCAGTTTCCCTTGTGGTTGCAGTAATGCAGTCACCTCACAAGAGAGTATTATTGGACTGCGTGTGGCCCAGAACATAATCAAAATTCAAAATATGCTTTACTCTGGCTGTGTATAGCTTCCCATCATCAAAAAAATCTAAAACTAGGAGGATGAATCATGAGTCAGGAGTTGCCTGTATATAAGGGAGTAGGTACTCCCCATGGTTTCAGGCTCTCACTAGATATCTGGGACACCCCCCACCCAGTCAAAAGAAACCACAGTATTTCGTGGCATGCTGCAACTGGGTTTCACAAATGGGATTACAGCTGGGTATGATAGGAAATGCTTGTAACCCTAACACTCGGGAGGCTGAGTAGGGGGGATTTCCATGTGTTCAAGACTGGCATGGGCTTCAGAGTGAGGCCTTGTCTTGATCTCCTCCCACCAAAGCCATTTACTCTCACCCCTACTTTGAAATAACAATAATTATTTATTTGACAAACCACTAAATATTACTATGTAGCCTTTTAGATAGCAAAGGCATCTGCTTCTATGCCTGTAAGTAAAATAGTTTGAAAACTCTTCTTCAATGCAATTTTGTAATATTTTAATCCATACTTCTAAGAACACTGTATGGAGGGGTGGAATCCACAGGCCACCAAAAAGTTCCGTGTACCAAATCAACAGAACAATCAAGACCTTTGTATCCACCATAATATCGTTCTGCTAACTTTAATAAGTGTAAAATTCCAATTTACAAGCCAATCCCTGTCCCCAAATTTACAGCCAGAATATATCTTTATCATTTAAATCTTGTTCTCAGACCAAAGTAGAGAAGACCATAGGGACAGTCTTAGCTGCAGACTATTCTACAGAATAGGTTAGCTTCAAGAACACATGCTTTCTTTTCCTTTTAAATTGTTTTTATTAAGTATATGAGTTTTTGCCTACATATATAAATGTATACCATGTGTGTACCTGCTGCCCACAGAGGACAGTGGAGAGTGTTGGTTCCTCTAGAACTGGAGTTACAATCAGTTGTAAGAGCTACATGTGTGTCAGAAACTGAACCAGGGTCTTCTGCAAGTACAGCAAGAGCTTTCCACCTCAGAGTCATCTCTCCAGCTCCTACAGGCACATCCTTTAAAGCTTAATTTTCTGAAAAATCTATTCTATTTCCCCTTCCCAGGCAGATCCATGTGTCCCACATTGAGCCCTCCTTGTTTCTTAGCCTCTGTGGGTCTGTGGATTGTACAATAATTATCCTTTACTTAACAGGTAATATTCACTTATAGTGAATACATATTGTGTTTGTCTCTCTGAGTCTGGGTTACTTTACTCAGGATGATTTATTTTTCTAGTTCCATCCATTTGCCTGCAAATTTCATGATGTCATTTTTAAAACAGCTGAGTAATATCCCATTGTGCAAATGCACCACCTTTTCTTTATCCATTCTCTGTTGAGGGACATCTAGATTGTTTCTAGTTTCTGGCTATTATGAATAAAGCTACTATGAACATAATTGAGCAAGTGCCCTTGTGGTAGGATGGAGCATCCTTTGGGCATAAATACCCAGGAGTGCTATAGTTAAGTATTGAGATAGATTCCCAATTTTCTGAGGAACCACCATTTTGATTTCCATAGTTGCTGGACAAGTTTGCACTCCCACCAGCAATGGAGGAGTGCTCCCCTTGCTCTACATCTTTGCCAGGTCACTTGTGTTTTCGATATTAGCCATTCTGACAGGTGTTAAGATGGAATCTCATAGTTGTTTTGATTCACATTTCCCTGATGGCTAAGGATGATGAAAATTTCTTCAAATGTTTTTTAGATATTTGAGATTCCCGAGGGCTGGTATGGATAGGAACAGGAGGGATCACATAGGAGGGGAGGGGGATGGAGGGAGAGAGTACTGGGAGAAACAACTGTGATTAGGGAGCATTTGGAGGATGATATAGAAAACTATATACTGGTAATTTCCTGGAATCTACAAGTCTCTTTGTAATGGGGGATACAAAACCTAGACTGCCCATCTTTCATAACTAGGCAGAGCTCCCAGCAGTAGGGCTGACATTAACCCAGTCACAAAACTTTTGACCTACATTCTGTCCTGCCTGCAAGGTGTGCTGGGGTAATGGTGGTACAGAATTTGTGGGGAGGCCAACAAATGACTGGTAGGTCTCTAACTTGCGACCCATACCATGAGAGAGAGCCCATGCCTGACATGGCCTGGATAGCCAGGAACCAGAGGCTGGAAAGTCCAGTCCAGAGACTCACAAAAGAATCAAACAAGACTGGCAAAAAAAGTAAATGAAATGACTCCTAATGATATTCTGCCATACTCCGTAGACAATTGGACTTACTTAACCCAACTGTCATCAAAGAGGCTTCATCCAGCAACAGATGGGAGCAGATGCAGAGATCACAGCCAAACACTAGGTGGAGCCAGGGAACCCCGCAGACAAGGAGGAAGGATTGTAGGAGCTCAAGATGGTGAGACCAAGGCAACAGAATCAGCTTAGCAGAACTCAGCTTAGTAGGGCCTCACAGAGACTGAAATCACTACCATGGAGGCTGTATGGGTCTGAGCCAGGGTCCTCTGTATACATGTTATGGTGGTGTAGCTTGGTCTTCTGGTGGGAATTTTAATAGTGGGGCTGAAGGCTATCTCAGGAATCCTGTTCTTAGAATCCTTTTCCTCCTACTGGATTACCTCATCCAGCCTTGATATGAGAATCTGTGCCTAGTCTTAATGTAACTTTTTATGTAACTTTTGTTATATTTCTGGGAGGCCTGCTCTCTCTCTCTCTCTCTCTCTCTCTCTCTCTCTCTCCCCCCCACCCCAGTGAGTAGAACTTGGGGAGAGAGAGGGGAGTGAGGAGCTAAGTGGGAGGAGGGGAAACAGCTGTCAGGATGTGGTGTATGAGAGAATTTTAAAAATTAATTAATTAATTAATTAATTAATTAATTAATTAAAAATACAAGCTTTATTTTCTTCCCAGGGATCCTGTCTTCCTAACACATTTTGTTTAATTTGAAATGAGCCCCAAAGGGTTACGGATAACTGTCTCAAGCACCACTGTTCCCGTAGAAATGTGAACCTGTCTGGATAAGCTAGTTTTGTCTGACCTCTCAGAAACCAAGGTTATAGGCGGACTACGTAACTGGAAACCCTGAGCAGTAAGGACAGCTGGAACACAGGGCTGAAGGGAGCGGGAAGCAAGTGAAATGGCTGCACAGTGGGTCAGGATAATCAGGCCACGGTTTCTTGCATATATTTGCCATGGCTTATGTTTAAAAACACACGTTGCAGATCAGGTGATCTGAGCCGAGAGATTAATACTCTCAGAGTTCTCAACATGGCCCTCCAGGACATATCTACAAATCAGAAGATTGTTACACCGATGAAGGTTACTTGACGTCTTCCACATCATGCATACCTATTGGCAGCCCCTCTCACTGGAACTCAGTTTTTAAAAGGATCCTTAAAGGCTAAGTGGGGTTCATTGAGAGTATGGGAACTTTTGAGACTTACTTTGCCCATAAAGATACTGTACCTACCGACAGCCTCTTCTGTGTTATAGTCTCTGAGCCCTCAGGAGAGCCTGTGATTGCACTGGACTCCAGAAAGCCTCCTGCTGTGGTCAGGCCTCCGAGAGGGAAGGACCAGACCCTCCCAGGACCCTTTGGTCTATGCTAAGGGTTAGAGACGGGGCAGCAAACATTGTGATTTCCAAGCTCGTACAAATACCCTTCATGACTGAGGAAACAGAGCAGGAAAGAGCTCTTTCCTTTGAAATAAGCCCCAGAATGTGGTGTGTGAGAGAATTTTCAAAATTAATTAATTAATTAAAAATAAAAGCTTATTTTTCCCCAGGGATCCTGTCTTCCTAACACATTTTGTTTCATTTGAAATGAGCCCCGAAGGGCTAGGGTTAGCTGTCAGGATTGGCAGGAAACCAGGCTGGGGAGAGGCAGGAAACTGGCTTGAGTTGAGACTGAAACTGAAAGTTTGGGGGGAGGTGATATTAAGTTTGCCCAGAAAGATCTTTTGAAAGATTTAACTCAGGAACTTTAAAAAGGTCAGAGGAAAGTTACATTCCTCAGACCACAATGGGGAGGGGAAGACCAACCTAAGGGTGAGGACACATTCCAGAGGGTTGACCCTTGGTCACCTACCTCATCGCCTAACAACCAATTAGTTTATATTTAACACTGTTCTGCCAATCACATTGTGCTTAATGACGACGGCCCGCCATTAAGGTATAAAATCCCACGCAGCATGAGACGTGGGGTCACTCTCTCTTCATATGCAGAATGGCCCTAGTGTGCTAGTTTTTTTTTTTAATAAAAATTCCTCATGCATTTTGCATCGGTTTCCGTCTCCACGTGGTCCACTCCGGGGAGTCCCTTAAGACAAGACTGGTCGAGTCTTACACTTTCTACCTGCAAATGTCCATAAGAAAACAGATGCAAAACATGTGATTGGTGACATACTGGAGGACTGCTGGATATATAAACTGAGAACATGGCTACTCCAAGGTATTTTTACTTTTTCAGGGGAAGGGTTTTTATTGTAGATATAAGGGAGTGTACTGCCAGGGGTCTCTGTAAGAGTCCAGAGCAGGGAAAGAAAGTGGTAGAGTGACCATGGCTGCGAGAGAGATGGAGAGGGAAAGGAGGATGGGGAGGGGGAGAGGGAGGGGGAGAGAGATGGGGAGAGGTAGGAAAAGGGGGAGGGGAAGGAGGAAAGGAAGGGGCAGGAGAAGGAGGAGGAAAGGGAGGGGGGACTAAGGAGAACAGGTCAAGAGGAATGCATAGCAGAAATGGAGGGGTTCTGTAGGAATGAGAAGCTTGGGGAAGAGAAGCCCATGATCAGGGGAAGTTTAGGGTGGAGGGCAGGGTGAGAAGAGTTGAAAAGACAGGGGGTGGGGGAGACGATGGGAGGGGGAGTGGGGAGGGGGTAACAAGTGCTTTGGTATTATGCTAATAATAATTATGCTAATAAGGCAGCACAGCTGTCTGTCCTGAGTTTCTTTTGGAGGGGACACTGGAAAGACCAGAGGCTTGTGTATAAACTGCTCAAGAAGGCCAGCAAAGCAAACCTCTGCTTAGGAGTGAAACCAGATCTGCTTTGGAGCAGTGCACTGGGAGTCTCAGGAGTGAGAACCTCAAAGGGGAAGGTCAGTGGGTGTTTCTTAGTGGTTCTGCTTTAAGATAGTAATGAGAGACAGGGTTTTAGTCGGAAACACAGGACAAGTTCCACCCATCATGGTAATTAAGCTCTATAATGAATCATGTGACCATGCCTCGGGCTACATTTGCATTTTTGCTCTGCTGTCCCCTTACAGTTGTGGTAGGAGTGGAGGGACAATGGGAGGGGGTGAGGCATCACCTTGATGACACACATCAGATGTCAGTCTTCTGATTCCTGGTTGCTTCCTGGACACTGTGTTGAGGATTCTGAAGCTAGATGGTACTCCAGCAGTGACGAGCATTATACAGGTCACATGATGGAGTATTCCAGAACTTCACAAGCTTGAGTTTTCTGTGGGTGGCAATGATGTTTTCCGGACCCAGGAGAGTGTTTGGAAAGGAAGTGTCCCTTCCCTTCCTGATTTGGAGAATTAAAACAAAGAGGGGAAACTTACAGGATTCTGAGGACTCTGACCTAATCAATGGGCTAATCCTTTGGTGGATTAATAAAATAGATAATATAATGGATTCCTGAGAGGTGGTGAGAGACAGGAGAGGGAACCAATCAGAGGGAGGTAGGTCACTATGATTAGCTGTGTCTTGCCCTGAGCCCCTGTTCTATTCCCTCTCTCCAATTCTTATCTCGTATGAGGTAAGCAACCTCGTCCACAAGCACTCCTATTTCTTTGATGGTCTGTCTCATCATAGGCCAATTGCATGGAGCCAAGTGATTGTAGACAGAACTGGATGAAACCATGAGTTAAAATAAATCTGAATTCCCTTAAGTTGTTCCTACCATGAATTTAGTCATATTAATGAAAAAACACAACCCTCAAGGAAAGATTAGTGAATGGAATTCAGAACATGGAACAGATAATCATTATGATTGGTTTTTTTTTCACTGCCAAGTTGACTATATTTAGAATCACCACAGAAGTACACTCTATGGTAGTGTTTCCAGAAAGGCTAAACTGAAGAGGAAGGATTTTCTCTAAATGTGAGGGTCTCCATGTTACAGGCTGGGGCCCTGGACTAGGTAAGGAAAAAAAGTGGGTAGAGTGAGTGTTCATTGCTCTCTGCTTCCTGACTGTGGGTGTGACATTGCCAGCTGCATTGTGTTCCCTCCACCATGTCTTCCGCGCCTCGATGGACTGTTGCTTCTAAACTATGAGCCACGTAAACCTCTCCTTCCACAAATGCTTTCTTGTCAGGTGTCTTGTCACAGCAGCACAGTAAGCAGCTGAGGCGTGGCTTGTCCTGGCATCAAGCTGGGTTCAGCTTTAGAAAATGAATTAGTGTAATCTCCATACTCTATATATCGAGATCAGTAAGAAGAAAATGACGGAATTTAGTATTTTAAATGTTAAAACTCAAGATATACTAGGAATAGAAAAGAGTGTCATTAACTTGCTAAGTGAATTAGGAGGGCCCATTTTAAATGTTGTCCTACTGGGTCAGAAGACTGAACCTGTCCCACTAGGACAAAGTCAACAATGTTGCTTTGGCTTCCTTTATCCAATATCTTATTTGGAATCTCATCAAGAAATGAAATAAAAGGCAAACTAAGGGGAGAAGAGAAACAAAACTGTTTTGCTTCATAGACAACAACATCATTGATTGCATTTAAAAAAATTCAAAGAATTAATTAAAAACAAAACAAAACAAAACAAACAAACAAACAAAGTAAAACCCAAAACTACCAGAGCTTTTTAATCTCAACAAGAGTATAGGGGCCAAAGTTAGTATAAAGTTGTATTTACTTTACCAATCATCAGTTTAAAATTAAAATTAAAAGCACAGAGTGTTTTGGAGTAGCAGCAAAAGCATGAAATAGTAGGTTGAAAACCAATAAAACACACAAGCCCTGTATGCCACACATAATGCACAAACTCTGGCTAAAGATGTCACAGGAGGCATAAATAGTTGTAGCATTCTTATGAGTGTGGACGTTGGATGATAGTATGACATCAGTTCTGCCCAGATTAGCCTACAGACTCAATAAAATCCAATTTGAAACCTGGCAGGGTGCTTTGTTATAGAAATAAATTTTCTGAATCTGTGACTCATGTAGAAAGGCAAAGGAAGTAGAATGCCTGGTTTTGAGATGGAAGGACGATGCTCACAGACTCTGTGAAGGTCCCTGGTCTCAGAGTGCTAAGACAAAAGATTGTCACTAAGCCAGACAAAGTGATTTTGTCTCCCAGACGAAGTGAGGACAATAGAAACCCAGCATCTGCAATAAGCCACTTGCCTGATACTCTGGGTAGCTGTTTGAGTTGAGTCTGACTGAGCACACCCCTGTCACACCAGAGTCTGTCACACCAGAGCTGAGGAACCTCCAAAGCACTTCACCCTGGGTATTACTTCTTAAAGACAGTGGGCCATTGAGTATAACTGTTGATTCCAGAAGAAACGAGAACATAATCTTGAGTTGTTCATATCTTTCCTTGACTCAGGACATGATATTCTGTGTGTGGTTTGTTCTAGCATTGAGCAAGATAGAGAGGTCTGGATTGGCTGAGGCTCTTGAAGGACTTGCTGTATAGGCTTACAGCACCTGATCTTAGTACTTCCTATAGAGCTGTAGTAACTAGGACAACATGGTGTTGGTGGAAAGACAGGCGTGCCTCAATAAGAAGAGTAGAGGTCCCAGATACTCATGCACATGTGCCTGGTTAACAGATTCTTGGTAATAGCACACGCATAGTTTAATGGAGAAAATTTGCCTTTTCAAGAAAATATGCCAGACATTTGGGCATCTATAGGTAAAAAAGAACATTAAACTTGACCTGTGCTTCCATACAGAAGAATCAACTCAACTTGTATCATAAACTTAAATGCAAAACACAAAAGCAATCTAGTAGCAAACCTAGAAGAAAATCTTTGTGGTTTTGGATTATGCAAAGATTTCCTTGATATGACACTATTAGTATAAAAAAAAGGTGATAATTTGACTTTAGTAGAGATAAAAGCTTTGGGGTTGGGAATGTAACTCAGTTGGTAGAAGGCTTTCCTAGTATGAGTGCAGTCCTGAGTTCAAGCCCCAGCACTGCATAAAGTGGTGATGGTGCATCCCAGTATTTGGAAGATGGAGACAGGAAGATCAGAAGTTCAAGGGCATTTTTGACTACATAGAACGTTTAAGGCCAGAATGGGATACTTGAGGGCCTGTTTCAAAAACAAAAAATCAATTATAATTTGCTTTTGTGAATTACTGGCTTGAACAGATATTTTCTCCAAGACTTGAGATGTATATACTACCAAACACTCAACAATAATGAAAATTTGACCCGAGTTAATAAAAAGAAGATATTTTAAAATATCTCATCAAAGAAGATGTACATAGTAATAATACATATAATAATGAAAATATCAAGATGGCAGGAGGAGTATGAAGGGACAGAAAAAGATCTGAAGGGATAGGGGAGGGAATAAAAGAAAAAAGAGAAGGAAAATCATCACGTGTTTATCTCATGTATGGAATATGAACATGCGCGTGTGCATGCGCGTGCACACACACACACACACACACACACCAATTTGGGTATGGAAGAAGGAGATCAGAGGAGGAGGAGGGGACAAGAAAAAGCAGTTGAAAGGCAATGTGTGTACATACATGTGTAAAATATAGCAATGGAACCTACTGTTTCATACAAAGAATTAATTTCAAAAGATGTCCAGTAGCCACTTACAATGAGTCACAATGAGATTATACACCTATTAGAATATCAGCTCCCAGTCTGCATGTTGGCATAGACATTTAAACCCAGCTACCAGGAGGCAGAGGCAGGAGGATTGCGAGGGTGAAGTCAGCCTGTGTTACTTATGGAGAGTCTGCCTCAGAGAACCAAGAGCTGGGGAAGTGCTGTGGTAGAGTTCTTGTCAAAAAAAAATCAGGTGCAGAAAGGAAAACAGGTACAGAGAATTTGAGAGACATTTTGAGTTTCTTCCAGTGTAAATGGTGTGTTAAAATAGACTTTTCTCAAGTTGTCATAATCTTAAGAAAATAAATTTCGCTTCAGCTAAAACCCTGTACATGAATGCTAGAGCAGTTATATGCCCAATTGTTTCAAACAGCAGACAATTTCAAATTACTCCAACTGAGTTAACAATCAGAACACACCCATAGGAAGAAATACTAAGCAGTAAAAAGATATACATGAATTAAATAGGATCTCAATCACAGATGCTAAGAAAAAGAACATAAACTAAAATAGAAAACAGAAAAACCAATGAGGCAGGTTGCCAGGGACTGGGAGTGGGGACAGGGGGTTGTCACAGATATTTTAGAGGACATATTACTCAATAGCTTTGCTCTGGTGGTGGCTACATTCTTTTCAAACATCACGAAACTATAATAAAATGTCAAAGTTTACATCCCATAAATCGCTTTGGTAAATTGACTTAAGGAAACTTGGCTGTGTCATTTTCCACACATGTACCCTGTGAGTCTATTCTGAAAACACCAAGGAAAGGGACCCTGGAAGCACCCCTTCCCAAAGTGACAGCACAGCATCTCTCAGCTTACATTCCTGTCTGCCACTTAAAGCTTAAGCAAGGGTTTTGTCATAGATCTACAGAACAGCCTTGCTACTATTTCTCACTTTATATGGTCATGACATCATCTTGAAAGATATAGAAAATGTCTATTTGGGATAAAATTTAAATATTATTTTGTACATCTTTAAAATATTCTATCATTCGATTTTATGATGAACGGTTTGCACCAAGCATGGCTGCACATAGCTGTAATCCCAGCACTGAGGCGGTAGAGGTAGGAGGATCAGAGACCAGACTCCACCACAAAGCAAGTTTGGATCAGCCTTGGCTATATGAGATCCCGGATTACAAAACAAAACTGGGCCAGGGAAATGGTTCCGTGGTAAAGGTGCTTGCTGCCAAGCCTGACAGCTTGAGTTTGATCCCTGGGACCCACATGATGGAAGGAGAGAATTGGCTCCCACAAGTTATCCCCTCACATCCAAATGCACATACAATAAATACATACTGTTAAAAATTAAAAACCACACAAACCACAAAAAATAAAATTCCAGTTTCCCCTGACAATGTCTCCAATTACCTATCCAGAGTTATTTAACAATGATGTATACCCAGAAACTGCCCAAAGTTCAAAGGTCTGTGGTTTCTATTATCCAAGAAGACATACCTCATCAAATCTGTACTTAAGACAGTACTTGATGTCTTGGTGTTAAGAATGAAAAACAGAGGACTGGAAAGATGGCTTGGTGGCTGAGTACTGGCTGCTCCCCCAGAGACTTTGCGTTTAATTCCCAGCACCCACATGGTGGCTCACAATCGCCTGTAATTCCAGTCCCAGGGTATCCAATGTCCTCTCTTGGCCTCCAAAGGCACGGGGCATATACTGGCACACAGACACAAATTCAAGGAAAACATCCACATATATACGATAAACAAACAAATGAAAGTTTGTCTTTTTATCTATTAAAAATAAAAAAAAGTCTATTAAAAACAAAACTCATAAAAATCTGAGGATCTGAAAGCACAAGCGGGACATGGACTTTAAGAATGACTTCTGCAGCTCCTCTGCAGCCCACGCAGGTGATATCAAGTATCAGGAAGACAGGACATGAAGAACCAGCCAGTACAGAGTACGAGAGTTAGTGTAGGTGGGTCTGAGATGGGGTAGTAGATTAGAAGAATTTATAATTGGAGTCACTTAAACACAGTGTGTAGGTGGCAAATGTCCAGAGATGAAGTAAAGGCCAGATTCCAGGAACTCAGACCAAGAGTTGGGCTGTGGAGGATAGAAGTTTCTTCCTGGAAAGGGCTCTTTCTGTAACACAGAGCCTGAACTGGTCCAAACTACCTTTTATTGAACCCTCACTGTACAATTTGACCTGGGCTTGTCCTAAGACATTTGCCTATGTGACACACCTGCATGCCCATGTTATGACTTTTATTGTACAACCAAGGAGACTGAGCAAATAGCAGGGTCAGGAGAGGAACTCACATCCTCATCCTAATGCCTTTACCTCACGCACACTATCCTGAATCTTAGGAAGACCCTCTTGGCCTTTCGAATCATTGACTCTTGAGCCCATTTTCCAGACTTCTAAATTCTCTTCCATCTCTTCAGAGAGCTCTTCCGTTCTTTCCATGGAATCCTTCTCTCTCACCAGATCTTGACGTATTTCTCCATTTTGCCTTAAATACATGTATGCACACACACACACACACACACACACACACACACACACACACGTACATGTGTGTGTGTGTGTGTTTACATGTCACAGCAGTGTATTTAGATCAGAGGTGCAACTGGAAGGAGATTCTCTCTTTCAACATGTGGATTCCAGGGACAAAATTATCAGGTCTTAAGTTTTGGTAGAAAGCATCTTTATTCTCTAAGCCACCTTGCCAGTCCCATTTTGTTTTCTGAAGTCTATGTTCCATACTCCTTTGCAGGAGACTCATTCTTTCACACAATGTCATATTTCTGGACCCTCTTTGGTTCAATGGTTCTCACTAAATTGAGCTGGCTTTTTTTTTCCAACAGTGAAAGTTCTCACATCTCTATAATTGTTCTTATATTTGAAGTGAGAATTTTTTTCTTTTTTTTAAGATTTATTTTATTTATATGAGCACACTGTAGCTGTCTTCAGACACCCCAGAGGAGGCCATCGGATCCCATTACGGATGGTTGTGATCCACTATGTAGTTGCTGGGATTTAAACTCTGGACCTCTGGAAGAGCAGTCAGTGCTCTTAACCACTGAGCCATCTCTCCATCCCGGGATATTTTTTTTTTCTTTCTACTCAAGGTCATTTAATCATTACCCAAACAGGATCTACAAACTAGGCTGACTCATTTTAAAATGTTATCATCTGTGAAGTTTAAAGCAAAAGTACTCCCTAATAGAGTTAGAACCTTACAACTGAAGTCTACCAGACTGCACATCTTTTAAAAATTTTTATATGGGTTTGTCGATTGACTTTACATCTTTGTGACTGAAAACCTGAGGATAAAAATCAGATTCTAAGAAAGGCTCATTTTGGCCCATGGCTTCCGTCCATGTTTGTCTGGCTCTGTTGCTTTATATTATGGTGAGGAAGGAAGAACATCATAGTTGGGCACCACAAGGGGATTACTTCAACAGGGCTGTGTGTGGAGAGGGAGGAGGAAGAAGGGGGGGGGATAAGCAGGAGTGAATATATCTAGTGACAAGCTATATTGTTCCAGGCAAGTTCCCTGTGACCTACTTCTCTTCCAATTAGGCTCCTTTTCTCAATAATGCCACCAAATAATGAATTAATTCACAGTTCAACCCAATGATACGAGTCCTTATGACCCAATTATTTCTAAAAGACTGTCAGTCATCAGCTAATATTGTAATCCATTAAGTAACTATAACAAAAGCCCATTTCAGTGTTCGGGCAAAACCAAGGGCCTTAAACTACACCATTGCTTTGGCCTTTGGTTCTGTGGTATGAGAACTCAGCCATGGTGTGAACAGTTAACTTCTCAAGCGAGCGATCTTAAAGACTAACATTGCTGGTATGTACATCCAAGAAATCCATATACACTTAGAATAGCATCAACTTGTCTTGAAATACTCTTAGGGTATTTATGTTTTCTTGTATTTAAGCCTTTGCTGGAACTAAATTCTAATTTAAATCATAATTGGCAAGAGCATGAAAGTGAAAACAAACATTACATAGGTCACATGTACATAAGATGCAGCCCTACCCACCCCTACACAGGCCACACTCATACACACAGTACTTAGAGTGCTAATGAACAGCTAAGCTCTGTGTTTCCTCTTTATTCTTTCATTTATTCAATAAAACTTTATTGAGCATTTGTTATGTGCCTCATATGCTGGGACAGGTGGTTTTTTTGCTTGTTTGTTTTTGTTTTTGTTTTTTGTTTTTTTAGGAACCTAAAGAAGTCTTTATGAACTTTACTAATATATCCTTAGTTTACAAGTTAAAAAACAAACAAGAATAACATAGTACATATAAAACCAAGTTTTATAATATAGTCATACTTAATAACTGGACACATTTATCCTAAAACAATGATTTGAGGCTTAGTTCTGATATAGTATACTTCCAAATAGCCTTTCAGTTAGAAGCCATTCTTAATTAAAATATGCTACAAAGAACTGTTCGTAAATTCTTTGAACTTCTCTATAGTTGAATCTCCTTTTGAGTAGGGTTTCTAACCAGGGCAGTTTGATGGGGCTGATGTGTGCGGGTCAGTCCTAAAAAGAATTGCAGTTTCCCTGGCTTCATCCTTGATTGCTCGCTTTGGAAGAAGCCTGTTGTGCCATTGTAAAGATGTCCATGCAGCCTGTGGTGATGTCCATATCATCAAGCGGGACTGGCATCTCTTACTAACATACAGCCAAGAAGCCTGACTTGTGACAGCCATAGGAGAGTATCATCTTGAAAACAGGTACCCTGCACAAGCCGAGGGCTGAGGGGAGGGGTCGCTTGCAGCCCCCATCTTGGCAGGAACCTCATGAAAGAGAGGGAGGTATAGGTAGGTATTCAGCTATGACAATCCTTAATTCTCAACCACACATATACTGCGAGACAATGTTCTAAACTACTGAACTACACAAGCTTAGATACACAAAGGGTATAAAAATTAAAAGATACAGATCTTGCTTTAGAGATACATATACATGAATCAATGACTGCAAAACCTGCGGAGATGTGATGAAAATAAGAAAGAACCCCAGACTGAACCAGACAGTAGGAGATTCGGGGCAATTTCTCTTTTTCCCTTGTTTGATTGGTTTTTGTTTTATTTTGGTTTGGTTTGGTTTTGGGTTATGGTTTGTGGTTTGTAGTTTTTTGAGACAGGGTTTCTCTGTGTATCATTTCTGGCTGTCCTGGAACTTGTTCTGTATACCAGGCTGGCCTCAAACTCACAAAGATCCACCTGCCTATGCCTCCTGAGTACTAAGATTAAAGGTGTACACCGCCACTGCCCAGCTCTGGAAATTTTCTTAGAAATGACCAATGAGGGCTGGGGAGAGAGTATGAAGGGTAAAGCACTTGCCACACAGCATAAGGACTGAAATTTGGTCCCGGAACACATGCCACTGCCTATAATCCTGGCACTCAGGGAACAGGCTGGGTAGCTAGACTAGACAAATTGGTAAGCTCCTATTTATACTCAGAGATTCTGCCTCAAAAAATAAAGTGGAGAACAACCAAGAAATACACCCAATGTCAATCTCAGGCCTCCATATGCGTGAGCACACATACATGCATGCATGTACTCGTGCACACACACTCATATGCACATATACATTCAAACATGCATATACATATGCATGCATATTACTTACATATGCAACCTTCTTCCTCAAAGAAATGAGAACGTGTGGGAGGGGTCTACCTTAGTGATAACAATCTTTTTCAGCACACGCAAGGCTCTAAGTTCAACCCACAGAACTTCACATATAATAAATAAGTAAATAAAGTCTGAGTAAATCTAACCAGGTGGATAGCATGCCTGTTATTAAGCTGTTGCCCTTTCACTCCAAGCTGCCATCTGCTTTTGTGATTCTGGAACAGGCACTGTGTGGACTTTATCTGTTTTTTCATTAGGATCTGTCCCCTAAGAGCATTATAGTGCGACTTCACGCTGAAGGGGAGGAAGGGATTTCTATTGTCAGTCTATTTCATGCTCCTGCTTGTGAGATCCAACGTAGTAATGCCACTGAAGACCTCAGGGTCCAAGCCTGGGTAGTTTTAACAGCTTAAGTTTGGCCACCCATCCCCAACAGACCAATTACAGAGATAAGTGATAGTGAGATGCAGAGAAAGGAGGTGTATTCAATAATTGTAATTAACTAATTAATCATAAAAGAAAAAGACATTTCAACAGATAAAATGAAACATGATAGGTAGGAGAGATTATTGTGAATAGTTGTATGTTAGCACGTTTGATATTGTCTAAGAAATGGACAAAGTTCTAGAAACACACAAAATACCCAGACCAAATCACGAATCAGAACATCTGAATAGAGCCTCACTAGGTGAGGAGTTTACATTGAAAAGCCTCCCAGCAGGGCAGGAGAAATGGCTCAGGGGTCAATAGAACTTGCTGCTCCTCCAGAGACTGGTTTGATTCCTAGGACCCACACAGTGACTCATTCATTTTTAACTCTGGTTCCAGGGACCAGATCCCTTTTTCTGTCCTCTGTGGGCATTGTATACATGTAGAGCACAGACATACATGAAAACACTCATACCCATAGAAAAAAAATCTAAAAAAAAAAAAAAGAAAGAAAAAAGAAAAGAAAATCTCAGTCAACACAAGCCTAGGACTAAACAGCTTCATCAATGAATTCTGCCAAAGATTAGGAAAGGAATAATGTCAAACAACTGATGAAGAGATATGGCTAAAGGTTATCCCTGTGTCACAAAGGTTTTTTGTAAGAAGGACAGGAAGGAAGGAAGGAACGAACGAACGAACGAACGAAGGAGACTTCTATTCATGTGCTGGTAGGAATGCAGTATGGCAGTTCCTCAAAAAATGAGAAGAAACTACCTTATGACGCAGTGATTCAGCTGCTTGGTATCTATGCAAAGGCATTACAGGTGTTACACCTAGGAGATATTTATCTTCTTGTGTTCACTGCAGTCAAGAGAGGTAAGCTATGAAAATCATATAGGTGACTGTTTGAACATCATAGTATGTGCTTATACACAGTAAGACAGGTACGACCTAACCAGATGATATAGTCTTATGATATCACCATTGAAGGCTAGCCATTGTTGACTGGAACGGTGGTGTAATGTGGTGTATGGCTGTAGTTCTCATACTTCATATAGCACACACATGATGGTGGATGAGAACATGGGTGGGGAGGGTTGACAGGATTGACAGATTTTCTTCATTTTCCCCAAATTACCTTCTGAACCTCTATGCATGTTTTCAGTGTGCTGTGACCATAGCCACTGATGAATATACAGTCACACTGTCACATGCCTAGAAGAACTGGCATAGTTGTAAGTGAACAAAGGTTATATGCATTTATATCTATATTTGTATGTTCAATATAGGCATGCATGTACATAACTGTATCTAGATCTATATCTTTATACAAAGAGATTACATATGGATCATCCTCTTGAGGAGCAGAGAGTGCATCCACATTTGGTCCCATGTCCTGCAGTGGTACGTTGTCCCCTGACAGGTAGCTCTCTGTGACTGCTTAACATCCCTGGGGTCCTGTCACCTCTGCCTGCCACACGCAGTCCTCACATCACACCGGTTACAGTGGGATTGGGATCTGTGGGTGCTCTGCATGTGGCCTCAGATTTTATTGACATTGTTGGAAGGTTTGAGACATCTATAAAAGTTTAGAACAAAGAAGTGTACAAAGAATGTTCTTGAAATACTGCCAGGAATGAGGCTCACAACTCTGAAGCAGTCCTGTGGTCTGGGGCTTGCTTTGTCTTCTTCCCAATGGTTCAGATACTTTTACTCTCTTGGAGATGGAGACTACAGACTGTCTGGACGGCTGGACAAAACCTGAGGAGAGGGTGGAGTGGGGGGGGGTGAGGGGAGACCTATCATAAGCAGCGGTGGGGTGGGGTGGAGTGGGGCGGGCACTATCAATCATGAGCATGGAAAGTCTGGCTGGAAGTGATGAAAAGCTGGCCCCTCATACTCTGCCATCACGACCTCTCTAAAGCAAACTCCAGAGCTTCCTCCTGATTCGTGGTCAGCAGGGACAGGCTACTAAGGTTGGCGATCTCTGCGGTGGCACTGTGCCTACAAACTGAAGGTCAGCTTTTGATCTTTGAAGCTTTATATAGAAACTCCAACGCTGAAAGAAATGTAAAGAGCCCGTGCACCGAGGAGCCTCTCTGGGTAGCTCTAAGTGCTGCAGGAGAGCATGAGACCATGAGGAGGATCCTTAGCCACAGGTATGTACTTTCTAATCTTCCCTATCTTCACTACGGGGGCCAGCAGGAAGACTACAGACTAGCTGGGGCTTTGCTGCAGGGGATTGCAAAGTTATGTGATATGGGCTTGAAAATACTTTAAAGTTGTAAAGAATGGCATGGGACCATGTAGAATAGCCAGGAAAAATTACTGCTTCATGTATAGTGAGGATAAGTGTTGATTTATGCCAACTCTGTATGAATAATGTCTGTATGTATGTATATATGTATGTCTGTGTGTATGTATGTGTGTATGTATGTATGTATGTATGTATGTATTTATGTATGTATGTGGAGATGTGTTGAATGGAAGTCCTCCGTCCACTGTGACTCTAGTAAAGAAAACTTTTGAGGAATATGGTTGGAATTTTTTTTTTTTTTAGATTCTGAATTAAAAAAATGTAAGATGCAAACTTTGGCCACTCAACACTGAGTTTTTCTAAAACTGCTGTTCTTTGGGAGAAATTGTTGATCAGCTATTGTGACATTAAAAGATATAACCTGAGGTGGAAGGAAGCTGCTTTTTTAAATGGAATAAATAAACGAGAGATTGATTACTGCACCAGGGAGACACTTATCAGATGAGCAGGACCATGGGAGAGTTTCAGGGGAGGAGATTCTCTGTGAAAATGCTTGCTGACTTGATCTGACTGTCCACACAAAGTCCTGAATATGAGAAAAACTTCCAGATCTGTTCTGGCACAGCCCAGAAATCTCTCCTGAGTCAGAAACCTGCAGTCTCTCAACCTGTTTTGCTCCCTGCCTCAAGGAAAACTCTCTATCTGATTTTCAAAAGTGACTTGGCAAAATCCCAAGAGATCCCACTCTGAGACTAGAGAGGAGCAAGTGAGGCTCTTGGAGGAGCCAGCTGTTTTTCTTTAACCTGCAATGATGTCTCCTATCCTCACCCCTAGGATACTGCTCTCTTTGCTTCCAAATGCCTCAGCTCGGAAGCTATTCCTGATGGTGCTAATTATCTTTGTTTTCTGGGTAGTCTTCATGGCTTCAAAAGACCACACAGAGGTAAGAATTGTCTCCTATCCCATAATTTCCTGGGGAGGGTCAGAGAGCGTCTTCACTTGAATGATACTCTTTGTAAACGCAAAAGTTAAATGTTAACAGAGCTATCATCTTAGCAAGGCACTGTAAGAAGGGTCTCTATTTGACACAGCTCCCTTGCACAGTATATGTACATGTGCAGTTCTTGTCTCTTTAGTGGCAGGTGGATTTGTGCCTCTCCTTACCAACTGGCATTGCCACCTGCCTCAACATTATCTCAGAGGTGATAAGCTAACCGTATCTGTTCCAGTCCCCTTCCCCCTTCACGGAGGTTTTGTTATTCTTTGTATCGATCACTTAGTGTTGCTTGGAATTTTTTTCCTTTCTGCAGTCCGATTTGACTGGACTACCCATTTCTCCTCTCCCCAACCACCTGATTGCTCGAATGGTATCTTCTTGATACCGACTTTGCAGCTCCCTCTCCACCTCTGGATTTCTCTTTCTCGACTTGACTTCTTTTTCGAAATACCTTTTGCTTGCTACTACTGTGCTGTAGGATTTAACAACTCATTACAACCATTGATTGCTGGTCTATCTCTGCTAACATATGGCAACCTCTAGGACAACAAGGATTTTGCCCTGTGATTAATTGGTACCATAAGCCTGGGTCAGACCCATAACAGATATCAGACAAGTAACTTCTTAGTAACAAAGTAAAGGAAGGTAGAAAAGTCAACCAATTTAAGGCAGGATTTGTAGCCAAATGCCACAGTCTTACATCTTGGCAATTACAGAGACAAAAAGTACAACCCAGCCATAAAAGAGTGGAGAAAGAAATACCTGTTGCAAGTAAGGAGATACTGGCATTGCTTGCAAGGCACTGTTCTCTCAGAACAATGGACACGCAAGGATCTTATTTGAGAAGCCTATCCTTATTTAGACAGAAAAGTCTGTGCAGATGCAGGCACAGTCTTGGATTTCCCCAGTTTAAGATGAACATTTCTGAGCATGCTCAATGTAGGTCCTAGGTCAGGTGCCCAAAAAGGAAAGATGGTGGACATGACCACCTCTGGGCTTGTGCAGTTTAACATTGTAATAGGTTATGTCTACTCCACACTATCTTTAGGAAAGAGTCAGACTGAGTTGGTTGGTGACCCTGGCTGATTTCTCAGAAGCTTCTTTAAGGAAACAAACAACTCTGAAGGTGCCTGTTGTCTTTTGGAGTAGATGGAAGTTCTCTCTTCTGTAAGCAGAGGACTTTGCCCCTAATGTTGCCTTGTAGTAACTGAGTGATGTGGAAAACACCCACAATTCCAGCACTCTGGAGGCCGAGGCAAGAAGACCATGCACTTAAGACTAGGTCTGGGCTACTTAAAAAATCTGAGACCAGCCTTGGCTACATAGTTAATTTGATACTAGATTGGGGTACATGAAAAACCTATCTCAAAATAAAAGAAAAAAAAACCAGTACCCTGGTATATTAGGGTTCTCTAGAGAAACAACTTATAGAAACAACTTATCATCTATCTATCTATCTATCTATCTATCTATCTATCTATCTATCTATCTATCTATCTATTATCTATCTATCTATCGGATTTACTATAATGGCTTAGAGGCTGTGGTCCAGCCAGTCCAACAATGGCTGTCTACCAACGGAAGGCTCAAGAATCCAGTAGTTGTTCAGTCCATGAGGCTGGATGTCTCAGCTAGTCTTCAGTATATGCTGGAATCACAAAGAAATAGGCTCTAATGCCAGTGAAAGAACAGATTTGCTCTCCAGAGCAAGAGTAAGCAGGGAGAGAACAAGCATCCTTCTTCCATTTCTGTTATGTAAGCTGCCACCAAAAGGTATGGCTCAGATCAAAAGATCCAGATTAAAAGTGTATCTTCCCACGTCAAAGGGTCAAAGGTCCAGATTAAAAGAGGTCTTCCCACTTCAAATGATTTAATTAAGAAGAAAAAGAATCCCTCACGGGTGTACCTAACCATTGGGTTTTAATCAATTCCAGATGTAGTTGAGTTGACAACCAAGAATAGCCATTGTATGTGGGATAAGAGATAGACCGCCAATGAAATGAGCAAGACAAAAAGAGTTGTTTGTTGTTTTATCTTCTTTACAGTGGCGTGTTAATCTTATTAGTTAGAGCACAACTGCACTGAATATGGTATGTTTCTAGTAAGACGTGGAAGAGCGTAAGTAGCTAGGAGATTAAAACTATATTACCAGGGGCTGGGGTGACGCCGGCTCAGTGGGTGAAGTGCTTGCTATGTAAGCATGAGAACCCGAGTTCTGATCTTCAGGACCCACAGAAAGCTGGCATTGTAGCAGTGCATGTCCGCAATCCCAGCACTTCTACAGGGAGATGGAGGCAGAGACAGGAGAACCCTAGCAGCCCACGGCCCAGCTAGTCTAGTGTACGAAGCGGTAAACAGAAACAAGGCAAGATTGATCTTTTATCTCTGTATCTCTGTACGAATGCTGTATGTGATGTCTGCATGTGTCACATATGCACACACACACGCACACACACACACACACGGACTTATACACACAGAAGGGGGGGGGGAGGCAGAGCAATGATGTGGGCAGAGGAAGTCTTCTCTGCTGAACCCGCATGACTTCTTAAAGGCTTCTATATGAGCCATGACCCCAGTCTGAAGAAGCAGATGTTTATGGGTTCATTTGAATCCTTTTGTTTCTGTTCCATCTTGACTCTGGGATTAAGTAATTAGTAAGATCAAATAGGGTACTATCAAATTTGTTAATCTGAAGGGACCCTCCTCCCTTCAGATTTTAACATACACCCAACCTCTTAGCTCACAGGGTGGAGACTTGCCTCTGCAAGAGACTATTTTGAGGAGATGTAACCTGCTCTTGATTGTTTATGTGTTTTGTTGTGAGCTCAATCTTTATCTCAGACTATAAGAATCTTTCATGCAGCCTAGCTGGTGGTATGACTATGAAGTCCATGTCCCCAGACAGCAAGCTTCCATCTAATGCTGCTCTGTGAAAGGTAGTGATGTTGGCCCCATCAGAATGTTATATCATCAGCAGTGTGCTCAGTTAGGTTAGCTGTGTGGTCTTCTTTAAACCTGAGCTGCTTCGGTAGGGTTTCTTTTTTCATAATGAATTGAACTATGGGAATGTTTAGTAATTGCCCAGAAACACCTTTTAGCAAAGTGAACTTTTACCTGTTTGTCTGTCAGTCTCTCTCAGCCAGGAAACACTCAAGCTTCTCTTTTCTGTTTGCTCCAAGCAGAACAGAGCTGCAGGGAGAGGAGATCCTTAGGAACAGGAGAGTCAGGCCGGAAGGAGGCTTTGTGGATAGTCCTGTTATTAGCACATCTCCCCCTTCCTGTATGACGCACTGTGTAGTGTACACTAGTCACGTTTAGGGTCAGGTCTATATACATAGCATTTCTACTTTCATTATGACTCAGATCTACTTCATGAGACTGTCAGAATACCGAGTGGCCATTGGTTTTTGAATTTAGGAATGAGATCATTTGTGTTAAAACAAAATGACCCCCCCCTCAACAAAAAAAGAAGATAACTAAAAAACCCAAACAAAAAAACAAGCAAACTAAAAACAAAACCAAAATGAACCCAAATCCAGGAAGATAAGAATATGACCTTGTCAAGTCTCCCCATCCATGCTGAGACAGTATCAGCAAACATCAGACAGTCTTTATATATTCGTGGTGATTGTTAGTGTAAATTCTAATTGTCTCTCTGTTCCTCAGGATGAACCTGCTCCATGGTGTCCTAGGTTAAGGAAAGGCAGTGGCTTGGTTCTTCCTCCTGTCTTATTAGAGTGACAGAACCGACAAGTCCTATGAGTTTATAGATTATGGACTTTGTGCTCATTTTAATTCCCTAAAACACAAGCGACTAGAATAGCAAATGCCTGTGTTTTGGGGTGCCATGAATCATAAGGTCCAGACATCTCATTGGCATGAGTCTTCCAGGGTCAGTCTACATCCTTGCTGGGTCATCTCTTCCTTCAGTTATGTGCAAGATGAGCTTACAATGAATTTGGGGAAGTGTTATTGGCACTGTTTTGGAAGCCACAGGTGCTCCTGTAGCTGATACTGTCCCACCATCAGCATCTTAGCTTTAGAGTCCGTCTGGGATTTCCATCCCATGCAAAGCAATTCTAACGATAATAACTCCCTTTGGCTTTGAAGTATAGACAACTATATTTATCATCCTAAATATTCACTTTGTAAGTTCCGTTAGTGAGAAGAAAATTAGCATTTTCATCTGCCATGTCAAGAGTTACCAGAGGAACCTCTGTGGTGGTCTCTAGTTAGTTGCTTGAGTGAGCTTTTCTAGGAGAGCTTGCGAAACTTTGGGCTTTGATGGGATCTGGTGTTTGGAGGGCAAGAAAGACATCCTCCCTCACACTAGTTTTCCTCATTGCACCTTCAGAGGGGTCAAGGCTCCCTTCACCCCCACCCCACTGAGAAGTCAAGGCATCCCCACCCTCCACCTTAACGAGGGGTCAAAGTGCGCCTACCCTCCATGGTGGCCGAGGACAGTTACTTTCTAGATTTCTGGTTTCCCCATAGTTGTGGCAGACATCAGTCCCTTTAGAATCCTTTCCTGCCTCTGTGGGCTTTCTTTGTACAGACAAGTTCTTACTGCCCTTAGCTCTTCCAGGGTTAAGTCTGTCAACTGGGATCCTTTTCTTGCCTGCAATCATTTGCTGCAGGCCTTTGGACTATTATTATTTTAATCTCTAGGTTGAAAATGCCAAAAGACAAAATAAAAAGTTGATTACCTGTGTGTATGTGTGTGTGTGTGCATGTGTGTGTGTGTGTGTGTGTGTGTGTGTGTGTGTGTCTGCACGTGCGTGCGTGCGTGCATGTGTGGGGGGTTGGGGAGGGAGGAGGGGAGGAATTGGGGTGGGGTGGTGCATCTCACTGTGTGCTTCTGTATCTTTTTCTCAATTCTGGGTGGACTGTGATGAAATGTAATAAGAAGTATGGGTAAAACCCAGCTTGACAAGTTTAAATAACACTTATTGACAGCAACTCAATCACATACACACAATTATACTTTATATTTTAGCTTTCTTTTTTTTTCCTAACTTTTTTGGACCTTCTGAAGTATGCTTGAAATTTCTGGTTTTGTTCTTAATTTCTTCTGCTTCCTTTTGAAGTAAGCCTTTACTTAAGACAACTAGTTTACTACTCAAACGCTTCTTTCATCTAAATCCATTTTTAAACAAAAATTTGTTTTATGCCCATAACTTTTTCACATATCTTTTTAAGTACTATGGTTCCTTTTGGTCTCTCTTACCATTGCTTTTTGTTCCAGAACTGAGAAAACTTTTTAATAAAATAACTGTATTCTGATGAAAACACAGGGAGCTGAGGTAGAAGACATGAGCACTGTATCTTAAATAGCTGAGGGCGAGTAAAACACTATACTGGTTTGGAGAAAGCTCTGATTTCTCTTGAGAGCAGATTTTGATGACCTATTTGTTAAGGAATGCAATCCACCTAAAACAAGCACTTAGAAACTGCCTTGGCAAAAGGGCATTGACCCTTCACTTGTGGCCACAATGTAACCAAAAGTGGAGAGAAAACCTGGTCTCCAGGAAGAAGACAGGACAGGACCAGCAAGGAGCACCCAGAGGAAGCTCTCAAGGTCAAAAGAGAGGGTGAAGAATGCCACACACAAAGCAGTCATTCCTAGTGTGTTTTGATTTCTAGAATGAGCTACCTGATGAGGTTCACTCACCTGGGTATCATCCCAGAGCTGGTCACCTTGACAAAGTGACGCATGCAATGGAGTTGCTTATGATATTAGAAGTGGGTCTTGCCACATCCCAAGGTCCTGGCTGGGGCAATGGGAAATGAAGAAAGGTCAGACATGTAGACACCATACAGGGACTCTGGGATCGGGTGGGTTACTCTAACTGCTACCATTACCACCGCTTCTACAGCTATTCCTACCACAGCAACCTGGAACCTCAGCATGTTCATTAAGTACAGCAGGGAGTTGAGTAGGCTAGGCTTGGTAGGAGGTCTCTGTAGGCCAGTTCTCAAGCTTCAAACACCCAGGAGGAGGAAGCTGTGGTTGCTAGTCTTTGCGCACACTAATCATTCATGAACACTCACACTTGAACTCCCCAGGAAATCTTTGCCATCCTTCCTGAGCCTGGCCTAGGTAGGTAATGGCTTTACTAAATAGCACAGGCCAATCAGTTTGAGAGTCCTCTACAGACCAAGCTGACCCTGTGCCAAAAGACACACTTCACTCACAATACACACTTCCTCTGTTCCCTACAGGATCTCAGGGGAGAGCTCACGGGAGTCCTAGCTGCAGAAAACCAAAGCAAAGTAAGCAAGACAAGGTCCAACCCCAGCAGAGCAGAGCATGGCAGAGCGGCTAAGAGGGAGTCAAATCGCATCATAAGCATGTGTTAGGGTCAGTGCTTGTGTGGACTGTAAACTTGTAAAGACGCTGGAAGCAGGAGTGGGAGTGGGCTAGGGGGATGGCAGGGTGTGTGTGTGGGGGGGTGTCAGGGGCAGGGGGAGGGGCAGGGGTGGGAGCGGAGCAGGTGCCTCATCCTGCTGCCTCTTACAGGCTGAATTCATTTTAGAGACTTCTATTGAGAGAAAGCCAGGATTCTTGACTTTGCAGCAGAAAAGAATTTTGGAATGAGTCATTATGAAGCAGAATGGAGTTTCAGGAATTACTAGAAAGAGAGAGATGCCTAAGTGTGGGCATCAGCTTCTCAAGAGGGAGTCCGCCCAAATCAAGGTTGAAATAAGTTTGTTAGAATGAAAGTTTTTCACTTCTTTACTTGGGTATGAAGTTTGAATTTGACCCATTGTCAAAGGATTTCAGACTATGTAAACTGTAGTATTATGCCTCTCATGTCTTCAGACTTGAAAATCAAACAGAACAAAACCACCATAATCTCCTTGACTTCTTTGGTTTAGGTTTTCAAGGTAGAAATGTCGCTCAGTCTCCCTAGACTGAAACTGTCAGCTACCAAGACAGATTCCTTTTGATTTCCCAGGTCTGCTCTGAGGCTTCTTGTGGCATCTCTAAGCAGACCAGTCAGGACAGTTTTCCCCCAGCTCCCCCAGATCCCTAAATGTTGTTGGATGCAATCTGCTAATAACCCTCACACATACTCCACCTGGTCCTTCTCCACGAGCACATTGATGGCTCCAACACTATGTTCTGATTCAAGGAAATGTCTGAACAAAATTGTCAGAGTGGTTAAAGAATTTTCCGGGTAGGGGTAGCAGTAGCCAAGATGGTGAATTAGACTTCCTGATAGGGCTTTTCCTTCCTTATAGGCTCAGGATCTGCTTCCAGCAAGGAGGAAAGATTGCCAAGGGATAAAGTGCCATTGTTCACTGGCCTCTCCTAACAGGAACTGAGTAGCAAAAGCCTAGGGGCCTTCAAGCAAATGATCCTAGCTGGGCCACCAATTTTGTAGTCAAAGGTAGTGGATTTGCATGTTTGTGAGTACAAAGTCATAAAGAAAGAGAGTAAATGAAAGAGTTATTTGTAGCAGATAAGGAAAGTACCAAGCTATTTGCAAAGCAATGTTCTCTCAAAATAAAGTAAGCATGAGGATTTTATATGGGAGCCATAAACACATTCTTACAGGAAAGTGGCAAGTAAGGCTGGACACATTTCTGAGTATGCTCAGGGTATTGCTAGGCTTAGTTCAAGGCTTCCTCAGAGGGCTGGGGAGATGATTCAGTTGATAAAGTGTTTGTCATGTAAACATAAAGACCTGAGTTTGGTTCCTCAATGTTCATTTAAAAAAAAAAAGGCAGAGTAGGGTGTGGTAGCATCCATTTGTAATTCCAGAGCTGGAGAGGACAGGAGGACGCCTGGGGCTTGCTGGCCAGCTAGTCTAGCTTAATCTGTGTTTTTCAGATTCAGAGAGAGAGCCTGTTTCAAAGAATAAGGTGAAGAGAATTGAAGAAGACAACTGATATTAACTTCTGGCCTTCACATGTATCTGCACATACATATGTATGCATACATGAATGTGTACAGAACACACACACACACACACACACACACACACACACACAGACAGACAAAGACAGAGGTATCAGGAATCAGAGTGACTTGGTGACTTTAGCTGGTGCATTGTAAGTTTTTTCATTACAGTTTAGTTGAATAACGAAAAGGAAGGATGGTTTTGAAGGGATAGGCATCCATTATCTTTTAATGGGGCATAGCTTCAAAGAGGCCCAGTCATTTAGTAATTAATGAATTGAAGGCAAGTCTGATTGACTGTGGGAGGCAAAGACTTGGAGCTAACCAGGCGCTGTGTATGAGGTTTGTACCACTTATTGAAGTAAAGTAGGAGGAATGATATTGGAGGAAAAAGGATACATTCAGATGTGAATGTTTACCTTTAGGACTTTTTAAAGTCATCTAAGTGGAGGTTTTCCTTAGACACACAACTGAATATACAAATCTGCTGTTGAGAAATGTTTGGTTTTAAAAATAATAGATTTATTAAGTGTTAGTTAATTGAGTTTGTGGGAATCTGAGACATTGCCACAAGTGAGCTGTAGAACAAGAAGAAAGCATCATTAATAATGAGGTAAAAAAGTGAACAGTAAATCAAACAATGCATGAGTGGTGGCAGAGAGACTGCCAACAGGGATGGGAGAAACTCTCAAGATGCTTGACTTGTGGGAGTGTGGGATGGGCAAAAGAACAGGATCACAGTTAAAGGAGAAGAAGGTGTTCAAATGGCTTGCCTCCTTTAGTATTAAAGACACTCGAGGGCCAGTGGGACAGCTCAGTCAGTAAAGGTCCAAACCTGATGATGATGTGACTTTGCTCCCAAGACCCACATGGTAGAAGGAGAGAACTGATTTCCCAAAGTTGTTCTTTGACCTCCAAGTATGTACTGTGGCACATGCTCCCTCCAAAATAAACATAATAGAGATGCTTGAATAGATTTAAAATCATATGGAAATGATACAATAGAAGGAAATATAAAATAGTAAAGAAAATGTACAGTTGTTTTTAAGTTAGGTTAGAGAATAGAAATAAATTTACAAGGGGAATATTGCTGTAGGTCTGAAAGGGATTAGACACAAAGGGATATGGGCACTGAAGGATCTACAGCCACAGATAATAATGGTCTGCCTGGAGAATATCAGAACCTTTAGTGATGAAGACTATGGACCAAATTTTTTAAAAATGATTACCTAGTAGAAGAGAGGGTGAGAAAATAACAGACAGGAGGATTACAGAGTGATTGGTCACATTGAGTCAGATGCATTGGTGAGCATGAAAAAAGAGATATCTTACGAACTTTGGAAACAAATGGTGTACAAATCAACATATAAAAACCAGAAGCATGACTGTATATGAGCCACAAACTACTCAGTAAATAACTTAAGACAAGGAATTCATGTATGCATGAGAAGCAATAATATATTTAAAGGATACATTAAACCACGTAGATAAAAGACCAGAACACCAAACATTGTAAAACACTAATGGAAGAAACTGAAGAAGGTACACTGAATAGAAAACTAGAGTGTGCTCATGGATAAACATGAATGTTAAAGCTTCCATATAACCCCAAACCATGGACAGAGTCAATGTAGTATTGATCAGAACTCCAAAGCTATTTTTAATAGAAATATAAAAAAATCTATAAAATTTGTAAAGTATCATTAAAATCTCTGAACTTTCCAAAATAACAAAGCTGGAAGCATTTACACATCTGCTCTTCAAATCTACCATAAAATATAGTCATCAAAACAGAATAGAGAGCCCAGAAACAAATCCATGCATTTATTACTAGTTGTTCTATGACAAAAATGCCAAGAATATATAGTAGAAGAAAGACAGTCTAAGAAATTGTATTGGGAAAACCGAAAATCTAAGCATAAGAATGTCGTGCATATATTCATGCAGGAGGAAACAAGGAGGCAAGGTTTGAAATTATAGAATGCTAGAAGCAAACAGGGTAGTTTCTTGACATTGTTATTGGCAAAGATTTTTGTATAGAACTCCAAAGGGATATGGGAAGCTAAGACAAATGGGACTGCATCCTAAACCCATGTGGCCAGGAAAGCAATCTATAGAGTAAAGCAGCAGCATACCACATGGGAAAGGCATTTGCAAGCTGTACATTAGATGAAGGGGTTCATATGAGTAAGGAACTCAAAATTCAGTGGCAAAAAAGTAAACCACACTTCTAGAAAATGTATAGAGAGCTGGAATAGATCATTTTCAGAGGAAGAAATATGAATGACCAATAGGTATATAAACCCTCAACACAGCTAATCATCAGAGAAACATCAATTAATGTTGAGAATACTAAAAAGCAAAACTCAAATTACCCATTGGGCAAACACAAGTAGATTTCCGAACCTGGCCCCTCTGCATCATTTTAACTTGCTGGGTAAAGGTAGGCCTCTGAAGGCAGGCGAGGCTCCAGAGACTTGAAAGGATCTGAAACTGGGAGGTACATTTCTTCCTAATTCATCATTCGTATACTTAAAATGACATTTATTGACTGGTAAGTAAATAGTTCATTCAATTAAATCTTTCTCTTAGTATTCTAGGAAAAGGTCATTAGTTATAACCCTTCTGATTTGTTTACTACAATGACCAGTGAGGCAGGCATAGCATGAAGGTTAGTCTGATATGTTGTTGGTGACAATTTAAAATCTTACCTTTGAACATATTTGGCAGCTGGGCATGATGGTTCATGCCTTTAATAGCCGCACTTGGGAGGCAGCGGCAGGCAAATACCTGTGAGTTTAAGGCCAACCTGGTCTACACCGGGAGCTCCAGTATATCCAGGGCTATATAGAGAGACCCTGTCACAGAAAGGAAGAAAGAAGTAAAAAAAGACAGGAAGGAAGGAAGAAAGGAAGGAAGGATGAACACACGTACTTAGCAGTCAAAATATCATCTTGTTTGATTGGTTGGCACTTGCTCCAGTAATGCATGATTGGGTAATTTAATCCCCAGGACTCTATCATAAAGAGGTAATTCTATACATGAAAAATTGAGAAGTATCCAAGTGTTATATAAAATGATAACTAGTAGATACAATCTGTTGTCTAATATCATAGGACTCATGGTTCATGGTGTTTGCCTGATGGGGTATTCCAAACTCAATAAAAATAAAGATCACAAAAATTATTTAACAAGCTTTAAGTAGTTATAGTCTACAGTATAGTTGCAAAAATTGTTAAAACTATGTTTTCTATAATTGCAATGTAGTAAAAATACAAATGAGAGGCAATGTAGGGAACATAAAATATATAGTACTATAAAATAGAACTTAGGTGAGATCATAATTTTAAATATTTGCTTTGTTTTCCAGATTTTGTATGATATGTTTACATGATTTTCATTTAGAAAGGAAGATAGATGAAAGGATGGGAAGATGAACAAACTTAGATTCAATAATAAAATAATACACACACACACACACACACACACACACACACACACAATTTTAAGTCAATGATTCCAAAAGAAAGTATATGCTAGCAGTATCAGACATACTACATGGAAATCAATTCCTCTCATTCCCTGAGAGAAAACTAACGAGAACTGGTGTCTAATGTAACTTCATCCCACTAAAAGGCATAAAATGGATCATACTAGTTTATATTGAAAGCATGCTCTCTTAACTGCTGTTAGTAAACATGTCCTTTTCAATACCTCAGTTTATGTTTCACTTAAACAACCCCATCATTCTGAGACGATGGCGCATCTTCAAGGAGCTCTGGCACTCAGAAGAGCTTCAGAACACACCAGCCTCAGAAGAAGCAGAACTGGCAGTCACAGCAATTCTGGAGAAGCTAAACCAGCAGATCCCACCCAGACCTTTCCTCAACCACAGCAGTACCACCAGTGCCAAACAGAGCACAGCCACCATCCTCAACCCTCAGCGCACATACTGCGTAGGAGACCAGCTGGATGTCTTGCTGGTGGCCAAGGACTATTTTGGTCACAAGAAGGAATATGGTGGGGACTTCCTGAGGGCCAGAATGTCCTCCCCAACCCTGAAGGCAGGCGCTTCTGGAAAGGTGACAGACTTCAACAATGGCACCTACCTTATCAGCTTCACTCTGTTCTGGGAGGGCCTGGTCTCCCTGTCTGTCCTGCTCATGCACCCCAGTGAAGGGGTGTCAGCCCTCTGGAGAGCAAGGAACCAAGGCTATGGCAGAATCATCTTCACTGGCCACTTTCTTAATGGCACCTTCCCTGTCCTCACTGAATGTGGCCTTACCTTAAACACAAGTGCAGAGCTGTGCCAATATCTGGATGATCGAGATCACGAAGCCTTCTACTGCTTGAAGCTTCCGGGTGTTCCCTGTGAGGCCTTGACCTACATGACAAGCAAGAATAGTGGTATCTCCTACCTCAGCCTTGAGGAGAAGCTCCTTTTCCAGAGGTAAACATGGCTTCAAATTCATTAAGGACTACAGGAAGGCAGACTGGATTTGACCAAACTGTTGAATCCATTAACACTGACTCATCAAGCTGTTAGGTAGGTCGGTTTTGATTGAGTTATAGTTAGGTCCATCCTCCAGAGGTAGCTCAGCTGGCATTCAGGGTCACCACTGGGACTGCTGGCTGAAAGGCGTGCGGTGGTGACATGCCCTACACAGTATAGACGTCTAGCTTCCCACCATGTATGGTGATTCCAGATTCAATACTTCTTTTTTTATGAGCCAGTATTGCCTATAATGTATTCATGAAATACTGTCCCACGTACTATTAACCAAATGAGTAGGATTATTCCTCAGTTTACTCTGTGATTCAGTCCAACCAATCATCAACTCTTACAAATTGTACCTCTCAATGGCCTCCTGAACTCACTCACTTCTGTCTGTCACTGGTATCTCTCATTGATGAGCTATCATCCAGCTTCAGTGAGATGGTACCAGTGATGCTGCTCTCTGTCCTCACCCACATTTCTCTTGATCTTTGCTCCACACCAAAACTTATGTCTCCAAAATGCATATATGTTAATAACATATTAACTTTTCCTTGCTTAAAACCATTCCTATGGCTGCACAGTTCTGAGGGTGGAACTCAGACTCTAACCTGTCTACAGGCTTCTTGTTTCATGTCCATGTTGTTCTACTCTCTGTCAATCATGCTGAACACCTACTTCACGAGTTGCCTTTCCAAGTCCTTGGGTCAGCTGTCATCTCCTGATCACTCCTTTGAAGAACCTTCGGCTCTACATCCCAAAAACTACTTCTGGTGGGAGGACTTGTTTTTATGATGTGTCCAGGAGAGCAATTGGACAGAACATCACCCTGGAAATTCAAGTTCAAATCCAGTTCAAGCATGGGGACAGAAGAGAGTAGGGTACAACTGACTCTCCCTCTCTATCAGACTCTGCTTCTTCCCCTCCCTCTCCTTCTCTTAGTTTCCTCCCAAAACACAGGAAGAGATCTATAGCTTTGTCCTAGGGATCAGCTAAAAGAGGCTGCTGGCCTTTTCAAATGTTTATTTTTAATTTGAAAAATGATGATAATGGGGCTGCTGGAGAGATGGCTCAGTGGTTAAGAGCACTTAGTGCTCTTCGGAGGACCTGGGTTCAATTCTCAGCACCCACATGGTGGCTTACAATAATCTAGAATTCTAGATCCAGAGGATTCAATGTTATTTTCTGGCCTCCATGGGCACAGATATATATGTAGACAAAACACCCACACACATAAAACGAAATAAAACTTAAAGTTACAAACAGAAATTGAAAAAAGAAAAGATGATCATAGGGATATAGAAAGAAATCTTTTTTTTTTTGTTAGTGACTGTCTCAGAACCATCTCTTATCCTCAGAGAATGGGTCATCTCTTATCCTCAGAGAATGGGTCATTTATGTTTAATTTCTGTCCTTCTCACTGGCCACATCTCAATCTCTCTTAAAGTAGACTTCATCAGGCCTGGATTAAAAGACCCATCCTGACATAGTCCCCTGGTTATGTGTTAGGAAATCCAAAGTTCCCAAGTGCCTGCAAACTCTATATGTAATATTACAGCACTTTTCTATAATAATGCATGCACATATAATTATTAAAAAGACACATACTTTATTCCTAATTGTAAGACAGTGTCAAATTTGGCTTTTGGAACCAAATTGACAACATGCTCGGGTCTTGATAGCTTACAGTATTCAGCCTTACCTGGGTTGGATGAAGGAGAATAAATCTTAGACTGTGATACACACTATCCTCACTTGAAAGCCCCTTTCTTGGGATTCTCAGTCCTCTTTGGTGTTGGACACTATCTCTTTTGTCTTTCTTGGATGTCTCTGCAGAGCTGGTTTTGCAGTTCCTACCTCTCCCAGCTCTAATTCTGCAGAGTCCCACCTTCCTCCAGCCAGAATTCACTCTTAAGCAAATAAGTCTGATCTCATATGATATAGTCACCAGTTGAATTTTTTTGAACTAATGCCTGGAGGTGGCATTTATGAGGCTAGACATTTGGAATACTATAGCACCTCATTCCTACTCTTAAGGAGATATTCAACTATGGAAAGCAGATTCCCAAAGGACTTGGGAAAAACTGGTGAGGACGAAGCTGGAGAGGTGGATATATATAGGAGGTGGTATGTGGCCTGGTATTTATTCTGTAGGCCATTGAAGAAAAGTCATTTAAGGGTTTTGTATGGGATAATGAAATAGGTTGGGTTCAAGCAAAGGATCAGAAAGGTGATATAATAATAACCTAGGTTAGTGTTGTCAGAGTAATGAATGTCCTTGTAGCTTCAGCTTCACCCAAGAAGTGAAAAAACCAAGATCTTGAATTTGATGTGGAACAACGGAATCAGAAATTCTGAGAGCGAGGCTCTTCAATTGGAGAAGCATTCTCCCAGAAAAAGTTTGGTGAGGGCTTGACTTACTACAGGGTGGCAAAGGTAAAGGGAATAGCTGGGATACGACAGTCACACATGAGTGTCCAACCCCAGGACACTGTGACACGACATTGTGCTCTAAAAATATGCTCGGCTACATTTCTCACTTGGGATTCAGGAAGTGTCAGGTTGGATATGCCTGAGAGCTAAAAATTAAAGTATGGATAGCAAGCTAGAAACATAGATGCACAGAGAGATTTGGTTGATTGCATACGAAGGATACGTGACACCCTGGATTTCCAGACTTCCCCACCATTGGTAGGGAAAACATTTTCTAAAATAGTGACCCATTTCTTTTATCAGAATGCCTTACATGTGTCAAATATAATAATAACAACAACAACATTCACAGATGTTAGGATAACTCATTTTCCCATTTTAACCAGAGACTCATTCTTAAAGATCTGGACAGATGTTAGGATAACTCGTTTTCCCATTTTAACCAGAGACTCATTCTTAAAGATCTGGACAGATGTTAGGATAACTCGTTTTCCCATTTTAACCAGAGACTCATTCTTAAAGATCTGGACAGATGTTAGGATAACTCGTTTTCCCATTTTAACCAGAGACTCATTCTTAAAGATCTGGACAGATGTTAGGATAACTCATTTTCCCATTTTAACCAGAGACTCATTCTTAAAGATCTGGACAGATGTTAGGATAACTCATTTTCCCATTTTAACCAGAGACTCATTCTTAAAGATCTGGACAGATGTTAGGATAACTCATTTTCCCATTTTAACCAGAGACTCATTCTTAAAGATCTGGACAGATGTTAGGATAACTCGTTTTCCCATTTTAACCAGAGACTCATTCTTAAAGATCTGGACAGATGTTAGGATAACTCGTTTTCCCATTTTAACCAGAGACTCATTCTTAAAGATCTGGACAGATGTTAGGATAACTCGTTTTCCCATTTTAACCAGAGACTCATTCTTAAAGATCTGGACAGATGTTAGGATAACTCGTTTTCCCATTTTAACCAGAGACTCATTCTTAAAGATCTGGACAGATGTTAGGATAACTCGTTTTCCCATTTTAACCAGAGACTCATTCTTAAAGATCTGGACAGATGTTAGGATAACTCGTTTTCCCATTTTAACCAGAGACTCATTCTTAAAGATCTGGACAGATGTTAGGATAACTCGTTTTCCCATTTTAACCAGAGACTCATTCTTAAAGATCTGGACAGATGTTAGGATAACTCGTTTTCCCATTTTAACCAGAGACTCATTCTTAAAGATCTGGACAGATGTTAGGATAACTCGTTTTCCCATTTTAACCAGAGACTCATTCTTAAAGATCTGGACAGATGTTAGGATAACTCGTTTTCCCATTTTAACCAGAGACTCATTCTTAAAGATCTGGACAGATGTTAGGATAACTCGTTTTCCCATTTTAACCAGAGACTCATTCTTAAAGATCTGGACAGATGTTAGGATAACTCATTTTCCCATTTTAACCAGAGACTCATTCTTAAAGATCTGGACAGATGTTAGGATAACTCATTTTCCCATTTTAACCAGAGACTCATTCTTAAAGATCTGGACAGATGTTAGGATAACTCATTTTCCCATTTTAACCAGAGACTCATTCTTAAAGATCTGGACAGATGTTAGGATAACTCATTTTCCCATTTTAACCAGAGACTCATTCTTAAAGATCTGGACAGATGTTAGGATAACTCATTTTCCCATTTTTTGAAGGATCAACATAGCAGTTGAAGTGGTGAAGAATTTGTCCATCATGGTCTCACCCTGTTACAACAGTAAGTTCAGTGTGTTCTTACCAACTTATTAATGGAAATAAGTGCTTTACTTTGAGACATATATATTCTACCTTAAACATTTTGAGCTCTTATTTTCTGGAACAAATGAGATACCCTGGGTTTAAAAAAAAGGTGTTTTCTGCTTGGAAAATATTTAAAATTTTAAAAAATATATTTATTTTATTTTTTGTGTGTTTTGCCTGCCTATATGTATGTGTATCATGTGTGTGGAATGCTGGTAGAAATCAGAAGAGGGCAGCAGATCTCTTGGAACTAGAAGATGGTTGTAAGCTATTGTGTGCTTGCTGGAGTTGAACTCTGGTCTTCTGCAGGAGAAGCAAAGTCTCAGAACTTATTTTCACAGTAATTTTCATCTTGAATAAGATAACAAAATTCTAGGGAATTACAGTTACTACTACTCAAAATGTTCAGGATATATGTATTTACATTTGAGGGCTATCTTTCAAAATCAACAGTTGGGTGCTGGTACTATGCTAAAATATCTCCAAAGTGCTGAGAAAAAAAGTTGTACAACTTCTCCATTGTATTGTAATTTCCCTTTCAGTTAAATTATACCCCTTAAGATTCTATGAGCTGGCAATTCTGTGGCTCAGTGTTTTTAACACATGGACTGTTGTGGCTAGTACAAAGTTAGCCTGTTTGTGAAGTGTTTCTGTTGCCCTGGAATCTGAGTGAATTTCAGAAAAATTAACTACTACTATGCCAGTCAACAGGTACACATGGACTCATTACCCTTTCTTTTTATGCATTCAGCAAATTCAGAATGGGAAGACTTACTGTATAAAACTATTCTACTAAGCCCAGTGGAGAGCATAGATAGAAATAAGTCATGGGTCTTGCACTTCACAGTCTCTAAGAAAGACAGACCCTTCTCCACTTGGGAAACCAGTAGCCATGACCAATATTTACAAGAAAGACAGTTCTTCATCTCTTGAAACAACTTGAGTTGTCATCACAGATGAGATCACATCCTGTCTCTGGCTGATTTCTATTAAAGTCGGGAAGTTTCTAACAAGATAATGCCAAGTTGTTGTTGCTATTCTCATTGTCATTGTAGTAATAATTATTAGAGCCACTAACATATCTGATATATATGCAATTTAATACAGATGAAGGTAATTCCCTCAACCCCAAAGATGAAACTGTGTTTTTTAAAGTAACATATATAATGCTGCCTACCCTAGTTTCCTCTGTTGCTGTGACAAACACCATGAGAAAAAGCAACTTAGGAGAGGAAGATGTATTTGGCTTATACTTCTAGGTTCCATTATGGAGGGAAGCCAGGGCCAAAATTCAAGTAGGAACCTGGAATGAGGCCTGCTTAATATTCTACAAAGAATTACCTCTGGCCAAAGAACTCCTCTCTCAGAGAGAGGTACAACAGGAGTTATGGAGAAATCTGCTTATTAGCTTGCTCACAGGCTCCTGCTCAGCTAGTTTTCTTAAGCGACCCATATTTCAAGGGAATGGAACAGCCCACTGCGGGCCGGTTCCTCTTACATCACTTACTAATCAAGGGACACACTCACAGGCCAATACGACTCTGGTGCTCCTCAGTTGAGACTGCCCTTCTCAGGTGATTTTACTCTGTGTCAAGTTGACACCTTCCTGGGTGGAACACTCAGTATGGGCTGATGAAGACAGTTTGAGATATAGAACAGTGAAGTGTTAAGAAAGGGGATCACGATCCCATTGTTTTTCTGTAGAAGGCAGAACACAGTGAGAATGCCATGTTCAATCTTAGACACAATAAAATATTTAAAGTGTTATCATTATTATTAACCAGGGAACACAATTTTAGCACAAAGAGTGTAGGACTCTCATTTTCCAAGTCTATTTAAACTCTTCCATGAGTTAAGAGCTTGAGACTGAGGAGAGCTGAAATCTCACCAAGGCCAATGTAACTGTTGGAATATTCACCTGGACCACTGAGCCCTGTTTGTAGTTTCTTCCCCATGTGGTTAACTGTCCCACCCCTGAGTGGCTCTGGGGACAAGGTAGATCCCAAGGAAACACTGCAAAGGCTCAAGAGAGAACAGATCCCTGCTCCAAGAAGAGCTAGGAGGTAAGAACATTTTATTCATCCCTTGAACACGATTAATATTAATTAAATAAATATTTGTAGAAGTAAGGAAGGCAGAAACAGAGAAGAAAATGAGGATGAAAAAAGAGGGAGAAGAAGAGGATAAGGTGACTAGTTTAAGTATTTAAAATATTTTGTGATAATAAAAAAATTACTGATTCTGGAATTTTTTATTTGTTGTTGTTGTTAGAGACCGAGAACAAGAAAAAGAAATGTCAGATTGGAATGGAAACTTCTTTCCCTGGTGGCTACACTTTGAAAGGAAGGTGGATTACAGCACATTGTGAACAGAAAGAGTTCAGGGAGATAAAAGATATAAATAATTGCTTGGCAAGAAAACTGATCTACCTTATGGGTGATTCAACACTGCGTCAGTGGATTTACTACTTACACAAAGTTGTGAAAAGTATGTTTCAGTTTTAGTTTGAAATTATACTAGTGTCAAGGAGTTTTTAATAATAATAATAGTAATAGTAATAATGATACAATTTATTCTCATCTTATCTTTATTTTATTTTCTATTTTATTATGCATTTTTTTTCTTTTTATGCATGGATGTTTTGCCTGTATGTACCATGTGAGTGCAGTGCCCATAGAGGCCAGAAGAGGTCATCAGATCTCTTGGAACTGGCATTACAGTTCCTAGTTCTGAACAACCATGTAGTTGCTGGGAATCTAACTTGGATCCTCTGGAAGAGCAGCCACTGCTCTTAACTGCTGAGCCATCTCTCTAGCCCTAGGCTTTAAGTTTTAATAAAAGCTATATTTTAGGTGTCTAATCATACGCACTAGCACTATCTTTCCTATTCATGTATTCTAAGACAGTTTTCAAAAATTTATAAAGGTTCTAAGGTAGCTGATATAAATTCACTGTCTTGTGTAAGTTACAATTCTTTAGTTAGAAGTCATCATGGTGAGAGTTTTACAGATTGTGTGCACCTTAAAATGTTGCTATTTCTTTTTGTTAAAAGTTTTATTGATTTGTTTCCCATCAGGCTTAACATTTTTTGATCATCATGGAGCCGGGCTCTTTAAAACTCACGTCCTTCTGGATACTGAACGACATATTTTGGTTCAGTGGAAAAAACACAGTCATCCCTTTGTTACTAATAAACTGTTCTCCATGAAAGATGACAACTATATCCCTCGGGAAATTGACCAGGTGGCGGGAGACAGTGGTACAGCAATTGTCATTAGTTTTGGCCAACACTTCAGACCCTTTCCTATCAATGTTTTCATCCGTAGGGCCATCAACGTCAAAAAGGCCATAGAGAGACTCTTTTTACGGAGCCCCGAGACCAAGGTGATAATTAAAACAGAAAACATCAGAGAAATAAATGAAAATGTAGAGATATTCAGTGACTTCCACGGAAGCATTCAGAACCTTATTATAAGGGACATTTTCAGGGACCTCAATGTGGGTATCATTGATGCTTGGGACATGACAGTTGCATATCGCAGTGAGAATGTCCATCCACCTGAAAGCGTGATTGAAAGTCAGATTGGCATGTTCTTAAACTACATTTGCTAGAGGATCTTAAGGTGCAGAAAACGACTCTAGCACCACCCCCTGCCTCTGTTCTCTCCGATCTCATAGGTATTTGCATACACAACCCAATCTAAGACATGAAGAAGCAAATATTGAGAATAATAGTCAAATGTACATAACATAAAATTTGCTATTCAAATCACTTTTAATCCTGCAACTCAATAGTGCTAAGTGAAGTTCTATGCCACACCACCATCATTACAATCTACTTGTTGAACAGTTTTATGTTCAACTGAAATAGAAATATCAAGCCTATTAAATGCCCACTCATCACTTCCTCTAAGCCTCAGACCTTAGCATCTACAGCTATCCTTTCTACCTCTATAAATTTGACTGTTTTAAACCTCTCATATAAATGAAATAATTAAAGTCATTGAACTCGTGCCTGGCTTGTTTCACTTAGCACAATGTCTTTAAGGTTTGCCCATATCAAATGTGTGAGGATGTCTTCCCTTTTTAAAGAGTGAATATAATTTCTTTCTATGTATGTACTGTACTTTGATTTTTGATTATTTGTTGATGAATATTTAGTTTGTTTTTGCTTTTTGGGCATCGTATATCACAGGGGTGTGGAGAGGGTTGCACATTCAAAGGCTTGTTTCCTCTTCTAAGCTTGATGTTTAAATAGTAAATTATCATTTTCCATTTCTTATTTTTTAAATATTATTTAATTATTTATGTGTATGTGTGAGTGTCTGTCAGTGAATGTCAGGTGTGTTTGAGGATGTCTGCAGAAGCCAGAAGAGGGCTTCAGATCCTCTGGAGCTGGAGGTATGGGTGGTTGTGATTTACCCAATTTGGGTGCTAGGAAGTGAACTTGGGTCCACTGGAAGTGTGTCAAGTGCTCTTAACCATCTAGCCATTCCTCAAGTCACCACTGTCCTTACTTTAAAGGCATGTGCAGTCCAGAAACACATAGCTTTAATGATCTGCTCAGAGAAAAGCTAATGCTTAGAAGAAAACTTCACAGAACCACAATAGCGGTGTTCCTGCTTAGAAAAATTCCTTAAGTTTCAATAACCAGTTGTTGCCTGGATTCCACTGCAACTCAGCGGCCACAGTCCAAAGTCCACAAGCTCACTGTGTACAATCAACTTCACATTATAAGACTACACAGACTTTAAGATCCTGATTCTAGGAGACCCAAGAAGTGTGATGCAGGGGTCTCTCCAATGGCCTCAGATTCTAGGATCTTTCTCTTGATAGAAAATACAATTATCTATGTCTCAAGATTTGATATATTTTCATCAATGATAATTCCCATGTTTGGATCATGTTTGTGAGTAAAAAAAACTAAAATTATAATGTTATAATATTAACGCAATGGTCAGGCCATACAGATTTGGATTAGACTCTAAACAACCCACAATAAAAATATAAAAATTAAATTTTCTTTCGTTCAAATTTATTTTATGTGTAATCGGGTGTGCCTGGGAGAAGGTGGGCGGGTGTGGGTGTGGGTGTGTACATATGAACACAAGTGCCAAGGAAGTCAGAAGAGGGCATTAGTTAGATCCCCTGGAGCTGGGATTGCAGGCAGATGTGAGCTGCTAGGACTCAGGTCCTCTGGGTCCTTCCCTTCCCTTTCCTTCCCTTCCCTTCCTTCCGTTCCCTTCTTCTCTTGTTCCCTTCTTCCCTTCCCTTTCCTTTCCCCTCCCTTCCCTCTCCTCTCCCTTCCCTCTCCTTTCCTCTCTTCTCCTCTCCTCTCCTCTTCTCTCCTCTCCTCTCCCTCTCCTTTCTGTTATTCTTTGTGTGTGTATGTGTGTGTGTGTGTGTGTGTGTGTGTGTGTGTGCGTGTATCCAGATCAAAGGGGCACCTTGGGTGTTCATCAGGTACCTTCCATTTTTTTTGCTTGCTATATGGCTGGGTTTCTGATCTCAGCTTTACCATCTCCTCACTATTTGAATTGTAAGCATGTACAACTCTTCCATTAGGACAAAAGGGTTCTGGGGAGTCTAACTTGGGCCTTCACATTTGCAAATCAAGCACTTTACTAACAAAGGCTCTCCCCAGGTCCTCAAAATCTACTCTTGGTCTGAGCTCATTGGTTCTCATTTTCCTAATAGGAGGCTTAGGTATAAAACCCAGGACTTCCAAACACTGCACCACTGATTGGTTAATAAGTTTTAATCTTCACGGCAAGGTCTCCTCAATTTCCTTCGTTAGAATTTCGATGTGTGGTGATTTCGTCTCCTTACCCTGTTTCTTCAAATGCACTGTCGCTTCCTTAAATCACCCACAACATTGTCTACAGATGCCATGTCTCACCTTAACAACCTGCATGCTCTAATTTAAGTCAGCCCAGAATAGCTATTACTTTTTCTCTAGAGTTGTGCTGTATCCCATAATAGACGCAGCCACATGTCGTTGCTATAACTAAAAATTCTATCCTTCTTCAGTGCACTGGTCACATTCCAAGGGATCCATAGCCACAGATGGTAAGGGGTCCTGTACCACAACACTATTTGCTTGGAGTTTTCTTTAGACAGTGCTTTTCATGTTTTGTTAGAATATTTGGGTGTTTTACAAAAACAACTCTAGTGTGGCCCAGGGAAATGGGTCATTTGGGAGATTGCTTGACCAGCAGGCATGAGGTCCTGGTTTAATATAAGCACATAAGCTGGTCATGGTGGCACATACACGTAATCCCAGCTTTCAGGAGATAAGATCATGAAGGTCAGGTGTTTAAGGTCATCCTTGGCTATAAAGCAAGTTTGAGGCCAGCTTAGTCTATAAGAAACCCTGTATCAATCAATCGATCAATCAATCAATCAATCAATCAGTCAATCAATCAATGTAGTAATAGTTTAAATTTTTTTATGCTGAATAAAAAAGTACTCTATCAGATGTTGGTGGAATACTCCTGACTTTTAAGTAATTTATTTCTTATTTATCCTTTTAAAAGAAATTCTGAGATCTAAATAGCTCATAGTGTTCTACCCTTGAAGCGATAGCTTTAGGTTATAGTAGATATTGACTATGCTGTTAACACATAATGACTTGCACAAGCCATTTGAATTCATAGAGATATTCTTTACTGTTATTATCAAGGCTTTTTCACAAACTCATTTCTGCACAATGGAGTGAAACAAAACTAGAAATCAATAGCAGAAGGAAAACACATCCCGTGATATGCAGAAGTTAAACAGTGCTCTCTTAAACAACCAACGGGTCAAGGAGGAAGATTTAAAACTATCTGGAGACAGATGAAGATGCAGCCACAACATGTCAAAGTGTACGGAGCAGAATGGAAGCAATTGTGTAAGGGAGGTTCCTGGCAGGAGATGTGGCAGCCAGCCATCTGACTCCATGCCCCAAAGAGTGAGGCGAAGAGCAAACTCAGCCTAAGTTGGCAGAAGGAAGGGAAAATAGTTTAGGACAGAAAACAGTGAGAATAAACATATGGAATAAACATAGCAGAAAACTCAAAAAATTAAGTTGCTTTTGTTGAAAATGTAAAACAAACAAACACAAACATTTTAAAAGAGAGAGGAAGAGAGACAGAATGCTAAAATTAGAAGTGTTAAAGAGTACATTAGAACTGATGTCACAGAAATAAGGACATGAAGGAAGATCACAAGCGGTTATGCTCTGAGGCTGAGAGATGGCTCAATGGTTAAGAGCACTGGCTGCTCACGCAGAGGACCCAGGTTTGATTCCAAGCACCCACATGGTGGTTCCCAACCATCTATAACTCCAGTTCAAGGGATCTGAAGTTTTCTTCTGGCCTCTGTAGGCATCAGACATCCATGGTACATGGATATGCATACATATATATATATACATACATACACATATATACACAGGTAAACACCCATACACTAAATAAATAATAAATAAATAAATAAATAAATAAATAAATAAATAAAATCTTTAAAAATGATTATTTAAAATAAATTACATACTAGCAAATTCTATAACTCTGAAAAAGTTGAGAACTTTCTGAAAATATTCAACCTGTTAAGGTTAAATCATGAAGAAATAAAAAAAAATTTCAGCATATCCTTGTAACTGGAAGGACAAGAAGACTTTCCAATAAACAAAAGGTTAGGAGTAGCTGGTTCTACAGGAATTGCCACCAAGCACTGAAAAAGTGAACAACAATCTTTCTCAAATTCTAAACAAGAGGAGGAAGTGAACCCAAACTCACCAGGTTTACCCAGATACAATGCCAGACGGGGACTCCAGCCATTTCCCTGATGCACATATATTAAAATATCTCCAGGTGTTTCCTAGCAAACTGAATTTAGCAACAAATTAAGAAGGACCACACACCATATGCAGGAGAGGGGGAGAGGATTATACTTGGGGAGGAAGATGACACCATATAAAAACCAGTTGGCATGGGGCACCATGGCAATAAAATAGAGAACAAAGTGACAGGATGCATTTCCACTGATGGAAGCAAGAATCTGACAAGGCAACACCCCTTTGCAAGAAAAACACTCCAGCTCTGAGTAGTGGGGTGCTACCTCAAAGAGGCATGATCAAAAATGTCACGGCATACATCATGCTCAGTTGGGAACAACTCAAAGCACAAGGCTCTAAAAGTGGGAATAGGACAGAACTTGTCCAGTATCTCCTGTATCACTCCTGTATCAACACAGTGCCACAAATTTTAGCAAGAGAAATTAGAAAGGAAAAAGAAAGATAAGATGGCAGAAAAAGGGAAGAACAAAACTACCACTGGTCAGAGAAGACATTGTTTTATATTTAGAAAACCCTGAACATTCTGAAAAACGCTGACTAGAACTAATAAATAAAGTTGAAGAAAAAGTATTTTCAAGGGTGGTTCCACAGGAATTACCTGTGAAACTGCCCCTTTTCCTATTAGCAGGCCTATTAATGTTGTCATTGTTCAGGTCTTTGTTAGGTGGATATATTGTTTAAGTATCATGGCCACAGCTTCTCTGTCATGTCTAGGAGACACAATGTCCTATTAGACTTCCCGGTCCTCTGGCTCTTATGATCTCCCTGCCCTCCTCCTCTACCATGGTCCCAAAGTCTTAGGTGTAGGAGCTCAGTTGTAGATGTATCTGTTTGGGCTGGGTACTGCATGCTTACTTGTCTCACCTAAGACTTGTCAAATATCTCTGAATTCTCCCAGATTGATAGATTTGCCATCCATTTGCTTTTAAATGGTGAGGACATCCTGTCTACTCTTGTGGAATTTCTAATATAGGGTGATTGTTCTGGTTTTCTTTGATGCCAGAATAGAGATCCTGAGAGGTTTCATTCAATGGTTGCTTGGACCCATTTTTCCTCTGGGCCTTTGGTGAGATGGAGTCATGATGGAGAAAGAACCTATGGTGAAGAAAACTGCAACCCTTCTGGGGGCTGGGAAGCAGAGAGCAAAAGGGATCCCAAGGACTCCAAGAGCATCACTCCCCATTACTCAATTTCTTCTTATTAGGCCCCAACTCTTGAAAGAAGTTCTACCAGCCCCCAGGAGTGCCAAGGCTGGGGGCTACATTTTCAAGATGGAACTTAACAGGCTTTTAGGGGATATTCTAGATACAAACTCTAGCAACTGGATTTAAAAAATGTCCAAGGGAATTGAATAGATTGCTCCCCAAAGAAGACATACCAATGGACATGAAGAGATGCTTAAAATCACCCATCACCAGGGAAACGTATGTAAGCACCACAATGAGATGTAGTCCCCTCTCACCCATCAAGATGGTCACTATGAAAAGAGCAGATGGTGGTGAGGATATGATGTTGGGGTCCTTTTGCATTGTTGGTAGGAATTGAAAATGGTACAGCCATTATGGGAAATGGAGATCCCTTAAAAAATTAAAAGTAAAACTTATTTATGATCTAGTAATCTTACTCCGCACTTCTATTCAGAAGAATTCAACGCAATATCTTAAAGAGGTGCTTGTGAGATGGATATAGGGAACTGACCTTTCCCTGGGATTGACTGGGCAGGTGTTGAATGTATTGTTAGTGTTAATGGTAAATTATTTAAGTTCTGTTGCAAGCTCTCCTTTGGTGTTTATTTTCCTGTAATAGCAAGAACATTGGAGGATAGGCAATTAGACTTTCCTTTCTCGTCTTTGATGCCTTGAGCAAATGAATTGTCAAATAGTGGGACTACCACCACGACAGCACCAGATACCCGAAATACTAAGAATGCCTTGAGAAAACTACCTAACAATCACAGCTCCTAAAAGCACACTCTCAGCCAGGGTTGTTAGAAACCACTTATGTAAGGCTTTTAATATCACTGACCTTTGAACTCTTGATGATCTATAGCCATTTCCAACTAGGTCAGAGAGGAGCACTTTCCCTGGTTGCCTAAAAGGGATTGGATCTAAGTGGTGACTTGTTGCAGATAGCCCTGGGGCTAATTATATTTTATGTTAATTCCGTTCTCCTGTGAGGGGCTGCAAACAAGGAATTAGTCAGCACTCGGGTGATTTTTCTGTAAACCTTCTTCCCACCTTATTTTATAAAGACTAGAGCAGGATTGGGCAGAGAAAGAGGGGCAAAGGTGGAGCTTGGAGAGAGAGAGAGAGAGAGAGAGAGAGAGAGAGAGAGAGAGAGAGAGAGAGAGAGAGAGAGAGAGAGAGAGAGAGAGAGAGATTGAGAGAGAGACAGAGACAGAGACAGAGACAGAGAGGAGACAGCAGAGGAGGAGGTTGAAGGAAAGCAGAGCAGAAGCACTTGGCCTGGAGAAACGGCAAGTTATAAGGGGTCTCATAGATGGGGAAGATGGCAGTGTAGTGATAGATCTGCCCAATCTAGGTGCACAACTTGTATTCATATTAAATGAGTTGTGTTTTCATTGCTGGGGTATATTTGGGTTAGAGATTTATCAAAACAGTGATTGGTCGAAATAGTAATCTCAATGACTGTGGCTGATTCTAAGAGACAAGGTTGTGATTGGTCTAATACACGTGATTGGGGTTTGGCTGTAATATAAGCAGGCTGCTTGGGCTTTAAAGGAGTCAGTTGAGAGACACTCTAGTGTTGCCTTCCCGGCTAGTGTAGCATCAGGCTCAATAAATGGCTCTCTCAAGCGATATCTCCTTGCTCAGTTTCAGTAGTATAAGCATGGATAGAAAGAAGTGGCAGAGACAGTTGAGCGCCAGCGGCTAACAGAGAGACTCGTGAATGAAACAAGGAAGTTAGCTCTGCTGGGTAGCTGAAGAGGAAGCAGTTGAGCCATCCAGGAGTGGCCAGAGTAGGAAGAAGGGCCATAGAGAGTGCTTGGAAAGCTGAGACTGAAGATGAGTAAGAAGCTGCAAGTAGCCAGAGATAAAACAGCAGGCCATGGCCACTTGAAGGTGGTAGAAAGCCATCAAGTCTTTAGGGCCAAGGGTTTCAGACTTTAGGCTAAAGTTGTGTCCTTCCCAGCCTTAAGTAGGTTTGTTCCAGCCTTGAGCAGGCTGAACAGATCTTGAGCACTTGCCACAATGGACTGTAAGGTCCTAGGTGGAGTCATCTGCCTTGGTTGCACATGCAACTTCCTACAGGAACTTAGAAGAATAGACTGCCCCTGACCTTGCTTTACAACATAATCCAGCTGAAACAAAGGATGGGTCTGTGGGCTTTCCCTATATAAACACAGTGCTGAAATTAAACTTAGACCCTTGATCAGAACCTTGTCTTGGCTTCATTCTTCTCTCACCCCTCTCCCGCCCCCCAGACTCTTTTTCATTTCCAGCCCCACTTTCAGGTAAACCCAGTTCATCCATGGCTGCTGGAAGGCTACATAAAGCTGTGGAACTGGCCAGTGTTAAGGGCTAAGGAATCCCTGAAGACCTGAAGCTTTGGCTACCACCAAGGAGAGAGGAGTCCTGATACCTAGAGCTACTGGGATACTGTGATGCTGGCTAAAGAATCTCAACTCCTTATAACTACATGGAAGCTTTTGTACCATTAGATCTAAGGGCCCTGTTACTCAGGCCTGGAAATACAAGGGGGTGACATTGCCTGCTGTTCCCATCTGCCTAGCATTGCTGTTCACTGCTGCCAAACATGAAGAAGGTGAGAGCTGCTAAGAACAGTACTTGAGGAGGAGCTCCTTGCCTACCCATGAGTTCTGTCTATTCTGTATCTATAAATCACACAGTCCCTAAAAAGACCATGTCTAAATGGATGAACACTGAGGGTACACAACTCATTCGTGTGTGAAGGTACACACACGAATACATATTGTATGATTTCACACGTATGAACTAGCTATAGGAATAAAAATCATAGGCACAGGAAGTAGGAAGAATGTTTTACTGGGGGAGTGGAGATTAATATTCTCTAGGTGTAGAGCTTCAGCACTGTAAGAGGAGAAAGTTCTAGAGACTGTTGCAACAACGTGAACATACTTAATGTTGCTGAACTGCAGTTAGCAATGGTTAACGTGGAACACTTAATGCATTTCTTATTATGATACAGAACTAGTCTCAAACATGTCCTATGCTTTATAGCACATGAACCTAAATGTGGAAATCGAGTGTGTTGTTTCTTTGTCTGACCCACTAAAATGAAGTGGCTTTAATTGCTTAGTGACCACTCATGACCTGACACTTTTATTCCCATTAGCTTTGGGTAATTTAACCTGAGGAGCTCCCGGATGATAAAGGAAGGCAGGCATTGGCATTCAGGTGTAGATCCTTGCTGGACATGTAGCTGTTGTAGTAGTAGGAACAATCCCAGTGTCCCTTTTCAGTCTACCCCATGGATCACAAAATGACTTACATGACAATTCTTGTACAGTAGAAGTTTTCAATGACAGCTGAATGCAAAAAGTTACCAAGCATTTCAACCTCTTTTAATGCTGGGCAGGAGTCAGGAATTCCTTCATGCATTGAATATCAATCATTCCCAGCATTGAAGTGAATATGTTATAGTCTACACACTTTCATTCACTTTATATGCCATGGATGTTATGCTTGTATAACAGTATCATTTGATGTCAGGATTTTATGGGAGTTCCTTTGATGTACCATTAACAGCATGTGTCATTGGCTTTCTGTGGGCTGGTGGTTTGAGTTGTATCTTTCTCCATTGTCATGAACTCAAGGTCAAATGATACTTGGGAAATTGTAGGCTTTTAAAATTTTACTTGATATGTAAAAGTTATTGTTTGTACAGGAAGACACAATATCTTGTCCTTGCTCTGGAGAAGGGCAAATGGCTTTAGCAGAGTAAAAGTTGTGCTTTGTCTAGAAATGGTATAAAAACTGTGGATAGTTTTAGTCCTCTGTAGATGATAAGACTCTTTTTTGTTGTTGTTTTCAGGTTTATTAAAAATATGGCATGCCGGGCGGTGGTGGCGCACGCCTTTAATCCCAGCACTTGGGAGGCAGAGGCAGGAGGATTTCTGAGTTCGAGGCCAGCCTGGTCTACAAAGTGAGTTCCAGGACAGCCAAGGCTACACAGAGAAAACCCTGTCTCGAAAAACCAAAAATAAAAAAAAATATGGCATAGCAGATTAATTAATTAAACAGCTCCATTGTGGTGTTTTGAAATTCATCCCAACCATAGACTGAGTGACCTGAAGGTTAGAGAGACTGCCGAAGTACAGAAGCTTCAGCATTTCCTTGGTGTCAGGATCTACCTCAATGATCTCCTGATGTAGGGCTGAGACCTCAGGAACATAATTACATAATTATCTCCTCTCTCTCTCTCTCTCTCTCTCTCTCTCTCTCTCTCTCTCTCTTTCTCCCTCTCCCTCTGTCTTTTCTTCCTGCAACTTGATAGAGATACCTCTCACAGGACCTCTCTGAATCTACCTCATCAGATGCATGACATAGCCGGCTATCTTGTTCTGAAGTCTCTTGCTGGGCATACTGGTAATCTCACACACGTGCTTGTTGGTGTGGAAGTCATTACCCAGGCACATGTGGTACTTTTTGATGATGACCCGGGCCGCCTTCTTTACAGTCTTGGTGCGAGTGCAGACCATGTTGGTGGGTCTCAGTAAAGAGCAATAAGAATCTTATACAGTAATACAGACCTGTCTCCCACCAGCCGAAAAGGACTGGCAAGCCCTGAATTAGTGCATTGGTGAGGGTACAGAGAAGTTGAGGGAGGCTGTGTACCGATGTTCAACAGTCATTGTCAGACTTCCTTCCTGCCATGTGTCTTAGAGCCAGAGTTTTCTCTTGGCTTTCCCTTTTCAAGAAGACTTATTGCTTGCGGCAGAAGAAGGGTTACATGAACTCTGGGGCTTGGGATCCCAGAGTGACAGAACTCTCTTGTCATGCCTAAATATAGATAAAAATCCACAGGGAAAGAAAACTGATTTTCCCAGTTCAGGTCACATGTCCATGTTGGAACCAACGACCACTGGTCATGTGTGTGTGTGTGTGTATTATTTTGATTATCAAGCCTAGACCACATGCACACCCTATGGCCAGATTTAATTGCCAAAGCAAAGGGAGGAATGTAGATGTGAAATATTTCCCTTCTTGGATACAACTACTGGATAAAGTTTTACAGAAGAATACCCAAGGGGCAGGTATATTAAGTGCCCAAGAAAATCCATTTGTCAGGGGTTTGTGGTTGGCTTTATATGCTTTCATTTTACTTAGCTGCACACAACCCTCCTCTTCCATTTGATTCGAAAAGATACTCTTCACATTTAAAAGTTAGGGTTGAGTTAGTGTTGCCAGATGCTTTTACATTCAACAGCTTCCCCTTAAGTCTTTTATTTGTTTATTGGTAAAAATTATAAAATTATATAATCACCATTACACAGAAAAAAAACCTATAACATATAAAAATGTTTATGGAGACATTTTATGATTTTATGGAGAACATAGAGAAACCAGGGACTATTATAACTAAAGTTCAGGTTAAACATACAGGAAATGTTTAAGTGTTCTTGTTTGAGAACTACCAGATAACTCTAGTAGCTGCTCAGCCACTACAGGCATACTTGAGAACTTCCATCTTTTTCCCAGGAGGGCATTGCTAGGGTTGTCTTCCTTCATGTGCTGGAGTATTCAATGATCTGATAAGCTAGTATTATCTTAATTAATTTTGAAGTCATAATGGATTTCACTATGACATTTTCACACATATATAGCATAGTACCCTACTCTTGGTCTACCCATTCTCATCCCTCCTTTCCCCAAGGTCCTCTACATGCATTCCTTCTACTTTCATCACATGCACAGGGGCATGAGCACACACACACATGCACACACGATTCTGCAGATGACAAAATACATGACATTTGTCTTCCTAAGTATGCATGCTTAAATGATCGATTAGTTCACCATCAATGCTGCAGAAAGAGCACAGAAGTGCCAGTCAAGACGGAGAGCTCAAAACCCTTGCAGAAGTTTTGTCAACAGCCTGACTACCCACTACACTGTCTGCACCCTTGCTGATTTGGATCTAAACTAGGTTTTCATATCCTTTCCATCACATTTCATAGACAAAGCTACTTGAGGAAGAGGGCGATGTGATGAAGGCAGCATGTGGGTGTGTTTCTGAATCCTTACCTCATCTCTGTCTTAATTACCAGACCGTAGGAATAAGACATGCCATGCACTCTTGCAAGGTGACATCTGGGAAAAGAAACATCTGTGACCACTTTGAAAGTATTTGCTGGAAATATGCAAAGAAATCTAGGTAAGCACAGCATGGGTGCCATTCTGATTACACCCACAAGATTCTCTGCCCCTACAAGATTCGTTCCCCACTGGGCCACTTTGGTCAAAAACACCTGCCCAATGGATCAGAAGGCAGTTTGCTGACAGGCCATCCTGCTTCTTGACCATGTGCCCTAAGGCATATGCTGATGGTGTCTCAATATTCCACAGCGTGTTAGCTACTTTTCTTATTGTTTTGACCAAACGCCTAACAAGACGCAACTGTGGGGAGGAAATGCTTACTTTGCTTCCTAATTCAGAGAATATAGTCCATTGTGGTGGTGGTGGTGGGTGGGGGGCAGGGCAGGATGAACAGCTTCTGTCTGTGGCAGCAGGCGACTGCTCACATTTTGACAGCCGAGAAAGAAGAGAATGGCATCTTCATCATTTATCAACTGGCAATCAGAAAATCTTTACTGTGAAGAGGAACACCCAACTTTTGCACATGTTTAGTAATAATTCTTAATGGCGCTTGTTGTAAGTTTGATATGCACAGCATCTTAATGAGATACCACTTAACCTGCAAACCTTTCTAAAAAAGTAATGGCTACTTGATTTGTATCTATAAAAAGGTGTCAGGTGATTATATTTGGGAAACTAAGAGCTAACTTTAAGAAAAATGAAAATTCAGGTGGATAGTCTTAACATGCTTTGTGTCATTCTATAGCTTAGGTTCCATCTTTAACTGAGAAACACTTGTCTATAAAAAGCATATTTTTTTGAATGAATATATATCTTTACCAAGTTTTAGTGGAACAAAATTTCTGCCATTAAATTCTGGTATTATATTGAACTATACATTGTGAGATCAATCAAATTATTATTATTTTTTTTAACCCACAAAGGCACATATGGCATATACTCACTTATAATTGGACATTAGCCATAAAGTACAGGATTACCACAGGCCCAAAGAAATTGGGTAATTAGAAGGGTCCAAGGGAGGATGCATAATTCTCACTCAGAAGGAGAAACAAAATAATCATCAGAGGTGAATGAAGAGAGGGAATTGAGTGGGAGAGGGGGCGAGGAAGGGTAGGGGATGGGGATCAGGTGTGGAGGGAACAGGACTGGAGAGGCCTGGGAGTAAGGATGGAAATCTGTGGGGGTGGGCATCTCTGGGACTAATAGGAGACCTGGAATGGGGGAAGCTATGAGGAGTCTATGTGGGTGACCTTAGCTGAGATTCCTACCAGTGCGGGTGGTATAGAGACTGGAGTGGCCCCCTCCTGTAACTAGGCAGGATTTCCAGAGGAGGAAGGGAGACATCAATCCACCACAAAACCTTTACCCCAAAATTTGTTCCGTCCACAAGATGTACAGAGATAAAGATGGAGCAGAGACTGAGGGAACTGCCAACCAATGACTGGTCCAACATGAGACCCATCCCATGGGAGAGAGTGAACCCTGACACTATTAATGATACTCTGCTGTGTTTACAGACAGGAGCCTAGCATAACTGTCTTCTGAGAGGCTTCATCCAGCAATGGATGGAGGCAGCTAAACATCAGGTGAGTTCAGGGAGTCTTGTGAAAGAGTCGGGGATAGAATTGAGGGAGCTGGAGGGGTCAAGGACACCACAAGAAGACCCCCAGAGTCAACTAACCTGAGCCCATGGGGGCTCATAGAGGCTGAACCACCAACCACAGAGCAGGCAGGGGCTGGACCTAGGCCCCCCACATTTGTAGCAGATGTGCATCTTGCTCTTCACTCGGGTTCCCTAACAATTGGGGCAGGGGTTGTCTCTGACTGTTCCCTGCCATTGGACCCCTTTCCCCCTACGTGGACTGCCTGGTTGGGCCTCAGTGGGAGCGAGCACCATTAGTCCTGCTGGGGCTTGATGTCCCCAGGTGGAGCAGTACCCAAGAGGGGCTTCCCCTTCCCTGAGGTGAAGGGGAAAGGGTAATGGGGGAGGGATTTGTAAGGGGGAGGAGAGGAGAGAGGTGGATGCAATTTGGATGTAATGTGAACAAAAAAAAATTACTGAAAGAAAGAAGGGAAAAAGAGAGAGAGTAGAGAATGCCAGTGCTCTTGTCCTGTCTTGGCCTCTGGTCCATGGTGACACTTGAAGCCAGGATGTATACTTTCCCTCTCAGCTAATCCTCTCTGAAAACATTCCTTTAAAAAATTCTTAAAAACAATTATTTATTTTAAAATATTTATTTATTTAGATGGAGTATGTGTGAAGTTGGTTCTCTCCTTCCATGACATTGATTCTGAGGTTTGCACTCTGGTCTTCAAGTTTGACAGCAAGTACCTTTATCTATTGAGCCATCGAATAGGCCCTGAAAGCATTTACACACACACACACACACACACACACACACACACACACACACACACACACACACACACACACACACGCATGACACACTTTCATTTATACCCTGGACATTTTAAGCCAATCAAATTGACAATCATAATTAACTATCTCACATATGCTAAGGCACAAGACTGAAGTGTTTCATCCATTAAAGGACAGAATGCCTTCACTAATAAAATGTGGAATCAACAGTTTCTCTTGTCATTCTTCTTCATCCCTTGGTACTTGCTAGTTTATACCAGGGGTCAGTTAACCAACAGTTACTGGTCAAATCTAGGCTGCCAGGGTGCCCTTAAAAAGACAGAGACAAAAATAGTTTGTTTTTTTTTTTTTAAAGATTTATTTATTATATGTAAGTACATTGTAGTTGTTTTCAGACACTCCAGAAGAGGGAGTCAGATCTAGTTACAGATGGTTGTGAGCCACCATGTGATTGCTGGGATTTGAACTCAGGACCTTCAGAAGAGCAGTCAGTGCTCTTACCCACTGAGGCATCTCACCAGCCCCACAAAAATAGTTTTTAAACCCCATTTAAAGTTTCATAAAAAACGAAACAAAGAAAAAGATGTTACTGGTAAGACCTAAAAGATGTACCCTCTTTCTGCGTATTGGTTTAGAATTCTTTGAGGCTGATGCTCTGATTACTACCAGGTAGGCTCTCCTCTTTTGGAGGCTGACTCTTCTCTGTCTCCTTTTGGCTTCACTGTGATCGGCTACAGCTGCCCTCATCTCCCTGGGTAATGTTACACAGCCAATTTTAGAGACATCAAAGTCCCCCTATTTTGGCTTCTGCTGATTTCTGCGGAAACTCTCTTTGTGGCTGATTTGAACATGAAATCATGGCTGTGGACTTAGGAAGGGACGCATCTGATTGGATCTGAGGCTGGCTGGTTCTAGCACAGCTTTCTTCCAGTTAGTAGTTCTCAGGCATCTGGCATGGGAGGGAGGACATTATCACAGCTGCTTAACCCTTCCTCAACTGAAACCCAGTATTCATTGCTCAGTGAGCTTGGGAGCCAGTCTCTTGGCAGCCATACATTTGCTTCCTTATTTGTAACTCGCCATTGCCTTTGAGGTAGAAAGGTTTGGAAACAATAAACCTAGATGCAAGTATGTTTAGGCCCTGGAAAGGTGTGTTCCTGCTTTCTCTGCCCTGGCATTCTACCAGTGCTTGCTGAGAAAACTTTCTTTTAAAGTTTTATTTTTCTTTTAATTGATTAAATGTGTATGCATGTTTTGCTTGCCTGCATATCAGTGCGCCACATGCTTGCCTAGTGCCTCCCCTAACCCCCAGGTCATAAGAGGGTATCGGATAGTTGTAAACCACCATTAAGGTGCTTGGAATTAAATGTGAGTCTACTGCAAAAAATAAGTGCTTAACACCATGCCATATTTCCTGCCCTAAAATAATAATAATAATAATAATAATAATAATAATAATAATAATAATAATAAATTTCTTGTGTCATAGGCTAGGCTTAAACTTACTACGTCAACTATGTGGATGATGATCTTAAAATTAAAAAAAAATTGCCCCTCCCTCCACTTCTATCTCTGAGCACATTACAGATATGTGCTACCACATCTAGTTTATGGGGTGCTGGGGATCAAACCCAGGTCTAATGCATGCTGGATTAGAACTCTATCCAGAGATTACACCCCAGCCTCTGGATAAGAGACTTCTTATTCTCTTCCTCTGTCTTCTGGCAGCTTGTTCTGCCTTAGTTGGGACTGCAGATATATTCAGTAGACCCTCTCCTGGATCTGTGGTGCAGAGTAAAGGTCAACAGAAGCATTTGGTCTCAGGAGTAATTTCAGATCTGAGCAAGTTGGCCAGGGATTTATAGGCAAGGCAAGGTTGGGAGAAGGAGAGATTAGATAAGTTGCTCTGAAGCAAAGTCTGTCCATTGAGAACCTAGGGTTCATTAGATTAGACTCTCAGGGATACATTTTATAGTTATTTTTCTCTGCGTATAAAATCCTGGCTCAGGGTCAGTGAGATAGTTCAATGGTTAAATGAACCTATCACTAAGCCTGATAAACTCAGTTTGATGCTTTAGAACCCACGTGGTAGAAAGGATAAGTTGAAAGGAATTTACTGCTTCTCTAAATTATCCTCTGACATCCATCTTTACACACAAAGTAAATAAGTGACTTTTAAAAAATCGGTAAAATGCCAGGCTCAATTGTTTTGATAAGAACCATTTGGTAAGTAATAGTTGAATGGACAACATATATATCTGTCATTATGTTAATATAACCATAAGCATTGAGAAAATGGACTTTGAACATCTTGGAATGTGTCCCAGATTTGTTTCTTAACTACTTTGTATCCTTGAGGAAATTTTATAACTTCTACATGATCTAAAAAAATGGATAACATCTTCCTCTAGGATAAAGTTAACTGCCTAGTTAAATAAGCTGGCAAAGACATTGTTTTTATCACTAAAGTCAACATTAATACCAAGTTCTTATAATGTCTAGCATGTGTCCTAGTCTTAGTATAGTCTATTAACCTAATCATTACTTCAAGAAATCTTATAACATCATAAAAGTACTGTTGTAATATCAAAAGGATGCCTTGCTTTAACATATCAGATGCAGTACAGTGAACTCTTTCTATTCTTTAGTTAATTAGTAGATTAACATTGTGGTGGTTTGGATGAGAATGCCCCTATAGACTCATCTATTTGAATATTTGGTACCCAGTTGATGGAACTGTTTGGGAAGGGTTAGGGGTGTGGCCTTGCTGGAGAAGGTGTATCACTGGGGGTGGGCTTTGAGGTTTCAAAGACCCAGGCCATTCCCATTTAGCATTCTCAGTATTTGGCACATGCTTGCGGATCAGTTGCAAACTCTCTACTACTTTACCTCCTCTCTCTCCACTGTGATAATCATGGGCTCTAATTCTCTGGAACTGTAAGCCCTCAAGCTAAGTGGTTTCTTCTATAAGTTGCCTTGGTCATGGTATTTTGTCACAGCAATAGAAAAGTAACCAAGATAAACATACAGGATAATGGACTCATTACAGCATTTTCATAAATGTTGGTCATTCTAATGACCCTTCCCCATTGCTGTCCCAGGTCCCATGGCCATTTCTGGCTTACTCTCTGACTTCCCCAGGATGTCCCAGAACTTCCACTTTCTCATCAGATGTTCCATTACACTCTTCTTCCCCACACTTAATAGTTCTTTCTCTCCCATCACCTCTTTTCTAATTTCATGACTTCATATAATAAGTAAGCAGACACATGTATAATTATATGTAGTTATTTGTTTTGGGAGAAAACAGGCTATATTTGTGATTCTGGCTTTTTTTGCTTAACACAAGAATCACCTTTTCTCTATGCAAATAACAAACTTGCTGAGAAAGAAATTGCTGTATGTTGGGGGAATCCTGTTCATAATAGCAAAAATAATATTTGAATTAAATCTAACCAAGCAGGCAAAAACACTTTCACAATGAAAACTTTAGGATGCTGAAAGAATAATTAAAGTAGACACTAGAAGATGGAAGGCCTCCCATGCTTATGAATCAGCAGAATTAATGCTGAGAAGACAGTTATGGTACCAAATGATAGCGAGCTACATGACTTTGTGCTTGTCTGAAAACGTCCTTGTGTTTCCATCAAATTCAAAAGATAGCTTTGCTAAGAACTATCTCGGTTCAGTACAAGTGTTTTTTGTACTTTCAAGAGCCTGTGAGAATTAATTACCCTGCTAGAAGGGTGCAGCCATGGGGGTCAGTTTCATCCCAGAACTTCAAAGTTCTCAAGCTCTAAGATAGTGAAAGAGAGACAGGTGTCCCCAGATGCTAACCTACTTGTTGGTCTCAGGTTCAGAGCTATCAGATTCTAGTGGGATTCTCCACTGATGAGGTTTGCTCCCACTTCTTCCCCTGGGCACGTCCCAGCTTGAGCAGAGCCTCCTACTGTGTGCCCCTTTGGGCCATCTGTGTCTACTCTTCTATTTTCACAACAGTTTCTCCAGGCCTTTCCTCACCCAAGGGCTGTGTCAGAACAAACTGAGGCTCCCTGGCCTGTAGCCTTTCCCTGATCTCATGTCTTTAGGGGAGCTCACTGTGTGTGTGTGTGTGTGTGTGTGTGTTAATGTGCACGTGTGGAATACAAAGGTTGACTTCATTTATCATTCTCTGTTTCTCTCTACCTTACTTTTTGAGACAAAGTTTCTCACTGAGCCCAAAGCTCCGTTTGGGCTATCTTGGCGTCTAGTCCATCATTGGACTCAGGATGAGTTAAACATTTTTATTTTATTTTTTTGCATTTTCATGCTCAGCATATTAAAGGAGCAAAAGCTGAAATGAAGTCAAACACAACCTGAATTATAGCAGTAAATGAAGATTCTAAATCCTGGTGACCTGCCCCTGGAGTGTCCTCTACCTCATAACCATTTTCAGCCGGTGCAATTTCTCCTTCAGTTAACTTTCACAGGTTTTATATTCAAACACCTCCTGAGTTTGGAGGAAGTTGCAAGAGGGAGGGAGTGGTTGGGATCTCAGGTGAGGATCTAATGACTCTTCCTATCCCCCCTGCTCCCCCCCACCACATTTTTTTTAAAAAGAGAATATCTACAGGCCTGAACTTGTGAAGGCCTCATCTTGTAACCACAGATAACCTTTAAGATGGTATAGCCACATTATGGCTGGAGGACAGCAGTCTACAACAGAATTGTTTTTTTTTTTTTCTGTTAGAAAAACATTGGAGCCGGGCGGTGGTGGCGCACGCCTTTAATCCCAGCACTTGGGAGGCAGAGGCAGGTGGATTTCTGAGTTCGAGGCCAGCCTGGTCTACAGAGTGAGTTCCATGATAGCCAGGGCTACACAGAGAAACCCTGTCTCGAAAAACCAAAAAAAAAAAAAAAAAAAAAAAGAAAAACATTGGAGAATATAAATTTTTATTAGAATAACCCTATAGCTCTCCCTGCCCTTGGGGATCGTTGGCCAATATCTGTCTGCAATCAGGTCCAGCGGCAGGGAGGCAGATCATCTTTACTTGTGGTGATTCAAGGATTATATAATTTCAGGGGATGGGGGCAGGGTAGAAACATCTAGGATGGGCAAATGTCATTGGCTGAAGGCTTAGGGTACCAAAAATGCCTCATTAGCATGGGGAAGCATTTCAGGAATCTCAGGTACTAGCTAAATGGGCTCTTACAGGGAGAAAGGAAGTTGAACTTATAATGTAACTCAAGCTTTGTGACATTCTACAGGTAGAGGGTTTTGAATTCCCCAGACAAGGTCAGAGAAGGAGAAACCCTTGCAATGAAGGGAACTCTCTGTGTTGCACAGAGACCCACAGGCTATCTGAGCAATGTTAGACTTCAACCTTAATTAGTAGTTTCCTCACATAATCTTTTTTGAAAGAATCAATAAAAATTACAAATGAAACCAAAGACTGCCATTTGATAAAACCAGTGAATTTAGAGTCAATGTGAAATTAGGAAATGGGCAAGGAATCTGAGGCGGGGCTCAGAGTGAACTGCAACAGTGGATGCAGCGATATGATAGTAACTGCGATGAGATATGGGGAGTTTTATCGGAACCACACACCTTCCTCCTTTTCTTTTTTTCTTTTTACCTGTCCCTTCTCTTCCCTTCCTCCTTCCTTCCTTCCCTTCTTCCTTCTTCCTTCCCTTCTTCCTTCCTTTCTTCCCTTCTTCATTCCTTCCTTCTTTCTTTCCTTTCTTCCTTCCCTTCTTCCTCCTTCTTTCCTCCCTTCTCTTCTTCCTTCCTTCCTCCTCTGTCTCTCTTTCCTCCATCCTCCATACTCTTCCCATCCTTCCATTCTCTCCCTCAGTTTGTCCATTTTTTCTTCCTTTTCTTTTAAAGAGTATACAGAAGAGTTGTAAATGTCAAAATGCAGCATAAACCACCCCTCCTAAGTTGTGTGCACATTGTAAAAATGGTCCTGAGGCTGTTTTAGACTTGTTTTTGATTTGCTTATCCTCTCCCTACCCTGCAGGGTCTAGTTGACATTTATTGCAGTCTTTCTCTCTTGCCCTGCTCATAATATCATAAACATTTCTTTTTTTCCCTGCAAGGCAGCGCTTAGTCGGCCCCTGTTCTGATTGTTTTCAGGCTTCTGGTAGGCTGTGGGTGCTTTTATGGGCAATGCTTAATTCTCTTTTATGAAGGGAGACTATGGGTTAAGAACCAAGAGACTCCCTTAAAATTGAGAGTCCTGAAAGCCACTGAGCAGCAGCAGCCCTCCCGTCCACCATGACGTTACTCATCACTGCCAACGGCTAGTAATGACTTGTCATGATCTGAGTATTTGTGATCCCCCCTCCAAGCTTGGCACGTTGAACCCTAACCTGAAGGTGACACTATTATGATGTGGTTCCTTTGGAAACATGGTTGGTCATGACATCAGGGTTCATGAATGGCATCCATATCCTTATGAAAGGAGTGGTCCTCAGGTCCATCTCTCTACTGTGCACCTTCATCCAAAATGTTGAAGCAGAATCTGATGGCCTGCAGACTTAACTTCATGGGAAGAGAGCCATGTATGCGTCTGAAAGAAGGCTTTTAGCAGGCACCAAACCTGACCTTGACTCTGGAGTGCTCAGCCTCTAGACCTACCTCTTTGCCCTACTTGTGAGTCATGTAGTCAAAGGTTCTGTACTACAGGAACCCTGTCTGCTTGAGGCTATGGAGTTTTATGTGTGCTGCCTCACACAGTCTCTGAGTTCATATGTGCAATATGTGCATCAGTCCTGCAGTATCTGGAAGATACTGGGTTTTTGGTGTCCTCCATCGCTTCTAGCTCCTATGAATTTTCTGCCTACTCTTCTGCACAGATCCCTGAGCCTTGAAGGAGAGGGGATTGATGAAAACATCCCACTTAGGACTGAGTGCCCCAAAGTTTCTCACATTCTGCATATTCTTGAGTTGTGGCCGTTTGTGTTAATTTTCATCTACCTCAAGAAGAAGCTTCCCTGAGAATCTTAAGAACAGCAGTGAATGGTGGTTAATGCACAGGATCAGGCTGGTTAAGGTACTGAGAGCAAGTGAGTATTAATTGTTCACCAGTAGCTGGGACACCTGTATCACCCTCACCAAGACATTGAGAACATCGTAAAGACAAAAGGAGTGAGTGAAGGAGGAGAGGGTTGTCTTGGCTGTGATGTGTCTGGGGAACTCAGGAGCTCACAGCAGATGTTTCTATTGTGGCAGCTGCACAAGATTAAGCCAATAAACATTCAGTCATGGATGCAGAGGGGCCCATGAGGTCCTACTCCAGTTAGGGGAGCTGATGGCCATCAAAGGTTGCTGTGAGAGAGGAAGTCATTGCCTTCAGTGATGAAGTCACTGGTGAGTACTAATGCTCCAGTGAACAGATGCACACCCACACCCATGGGAGTGACCCTGGGTAAACCCAGTGGGTCATAAAGCAAAATGAATGGTCATGAAAGTGGATGGGGAGGTGAGGGGAAGAGGGAAGGGATTAGTGGAGGTGGGGGAGGAGTGAGTGGGGTCAGAATGTAGGACATTGTCTAAGAATAGGTTAATTACAAGAAAGTGTTGGGGCTAGAGAGATGTGGTTAAAAATGCTTACTTTGATTTCAAAGTACCTGAGTTTAGTGTCCAGAATCAACATTGGGCTGCTCAAAAACAGGGCATGCCAACCATCCACCCACCCATTTAAAAAAATACATCTTTTAAAAATGAGTTATCAAATCAGGTAGCAAGTGTAGGTCAGGTCTACGTGATTATCTAGCTGGCACATACAATCCACTGGGCTGCATCTCTAACATGCATGTATGTGTTCTTACATATGTATCTACATCCATACATACATAGATACATACATATGTTCAACATCCTTAACCATTAGGGAAATGCCAATCAAAATGACTTTAAGATTCCATCTTTCTCCTGCCAGAATAGCTAAGATCAAAAACTTAAGTGACAGGTCGTGCTGGTGAGGATTTGGAGCAAGGGGAGCACTTCTCTACTGCTGATGGGTGTGTAAACCTGTACAGCCACTTCAAAAATCAATATGGTAGTTTCCCAGAAAATTGGAAATTGATCTACCTCAAGACTCAGCTACACCACTCCTGGGCATATACCACAAGGAATCTTGCTCAACCATGATCATAGCAGCTTTATTCACAATACCCAGATACTGGAAACAACCCAGATGTCCCTCAACCTACAAATAGATAAAGAAAATTTGGTTCATTTACACAGGGAGTATTATTCAGCTGTTAAAAAACAAGGAAATTATGACATTTGCAGGCACATGGATGGAATGAGAGAAAAAAATTATCCTGAGTGAGGTAACACAGACCCAGAAAGACAAACATGATATGTACTCATAAGTATGTATTAGCTATAAAGTAAAAGACAATCATGCTACAGGCCACAACACCCAGAGAGGCTAAGTAACATAGAAACCTTATCGGGGGGGGGGGACTCAAGGATCTCCCTGGGAAAGGAAATAGAAAAGATTTCACATGTGCACTGGGGTTGGGTGCAGGAGGGGTCAGGTGTGAGGAGAAATGACTTGAATTTGGGGTCAGTGAGGTGGAAACCTAGTGTAATGGAACATTAGGTAGGAGCTCAGGGAGTCCTGCAGAGGAAGGGAGAATGGATCCGAGGAACCAGAGGAGTCAGGGACACACCACAGGAACAAGGCCCACAGAATCAACTGACTGGTACTCATGGGGACTCCCGGGGATCAGCGAGCCTGTTGGGGTGTGACCAGGGTCCTCTGCATGTATGTTATGGGTGAGTAGCTTGGTGTTCCCGTGGGACTCCTAACAGTGGGGGCTGTCCCTGGTTCTTTTGCCTATTTGTGGGACCCTTTTCCTCCTAATGGGTTACCTTGTCCAGCCTTGATGTGATGGTAGTTGCCTGGTCTTATTTTAGCTTTTTATGTCATGTTTGGTTGATATCCCTTAGGAGGCCTTCTCTTTGCTGAGGGGAGAGAGGGGGTTGTGGATCTGGGGGAGTGGGGACTTGTGGGTGGAGACGCTGGGCAAGAGAAGGGGAGGGAGGGGAAATTGCGATCGGGATGTAATATATGAGAGAAGTATTTTAAAAAGAAAATGTTAAAAATAAGACTGCAAGTCAGATGTAATATACGAGAGAAGAGTTAAAAAGAAAATGTTGAAAATAAAAGTGTGTGGGGACACAGGATTCTTGTGGAACAACAACAACAAAAAAAATGGGCAAAGTCACTTCTCACATTTGCTGCTTTTCTCTGGGTCAGTAGAGAAGCACATACAGGCAGAAAAGCTGGGGGAATTCCCAATGGAACCTCGATAGCAAGAGACTATAATTAGCAGGGTATAACTGCATTCAGGCTTCAGGAATCTGTGACTAGAAAAAAGTCACAAATATTAATTTCTATTTTAAAATAAAATAAGCAACATATACTCATCTTGAAAATAAGGTCAAATACAGTTCAATGTTGCTGTGTAGAAAATATGTTTTCCTGTCCCTCTGAAGAGTTAACCATTTTTCTTTTCCTTTTTTTTTCTTTTTTTTTTTTTGATTTTTTGAGACAGGGTTTCTCTGTGTAGCCCTGGCTGTCCAGGAACTCACTCTGTAGACCAGGCTGGCCTCGAACTCGAAATCTGCCTGCCTCTGCCTCCCAAGTGCTGGGATTAAAGGCGTGTGCCACCACTGCCTGGCGTGTTTTCTTTTTCTTTTTGGTGTTTTTGAGACAGGGTCTCACTGTGGAGTCCGAGATGGCCTTGAACTCACTGGCCCAGGCTGGCTTTGAACTCGTTATGATTCTCCCATCTCCATCTCCTGGGTACTGGGATTATAGGCATGAGCTACCACACAAGACTTCATGTCTGTTTTAGTCCATTATAAATTCAAGTCCATGTCTCCATCTTCTTACTGATCATACTGATACCAGAGGGAGTCAGTCACTGTTGGGAAAGATGAATAATCTTTATCATACAACTTTGCTCTTTGATGGTGAAATTCACCCTTAGATTATCATCTTTGTACCTATGTTATTTTTATGATCTTCAGATGGAATGATCTTCCATTTCATGTTGGATTAGTACATGATGGCCACCAACACTACTCCATTCTCCCACCTCCTTCCTAACCCTACCTGAGATGTAGTAGTTTAAAAAAAGACTTGTTATTTTAAAGTGTGTGTGTATGTGTGTGTGTGTGTGTCCCCAAAAGTGAGTGCAGGTTCCCATAGAGTCTAGAAGATTGAGTCAGAGGCCCTGGAGATGCAGTTACAGGGAGTTGTGGGCCACTTGACATGGGCGATGGGAATACAACTTGGGTTCTCCTGGTTTTCTGAACACGTTAACCCCCCACCCCCCAGATCACTGCCTCCTCTGTTCTTTTCAAGAACACCCTGAAAATGTGGTAAAGCTGCCTGCAGCACTAGACTGTTGTCACCCCATTTCAGCTTCATTCACTCCCAGGTCCCTTCCTGCTTTGACAGGAGATAAGTCACAATTAGAGCCCAAATCAAGGGGTGTCACTTGGTGCTAAAGGTAGGAGAGATGCTGATTTTTCTTAGTAAAAGTCCCAGATTAGAGTGTCAGTCCATGGGTTTTGGACTGATCTTTCCCTCAGCCTTGCTGAAAGTTTGCCATTTCTTGAAAAATCGCAGAGAGAAAGAAGGAAGGGGTGTGGGGAAGGGGGTAGTGGAATGAACAAGAGAGGAGACAAAGGGCAGAGGGAAGGGGCAAGGAGGAAATGACAGCTTTGAAAATACAGTGCTTAAGGTTTAGAGTTAGAAATGATCTCAAAAACACAGTCATAGCAGTGCTGGAGAGATGGCTCAGTGGTTAAGAGCACTTATTGCTCTTGCAGAGGACCTGGGTTCAGTTCCCAACTTCTACTCTGTAGGTCACAGGTATCTGTAACTCCAGTTCCAGAGGATCCGATGCTCTCTTCTGACTAGCCCTGTGTACACACGGCACACATACATACACTCAGGCACACACACACATCCACATACAATAGAATTTTAAAAAGCAGAGTGATGTGGAAAGCGTAGTTAGGCAAGGGAGAGACAAAATCCCCAGGATCTGTCAAATGACACAGTTCCTAAGTCATTCAAGGGAAGAGCCTCAAGATGAGATTTCTATTTGTACTTAGCTTTGAGTTCCCCTGAGTATACCACTGGTGTGTCCCCATATTTGAGTTACCTTGATCAGGATATATATTTATTTTGTCTGTCTGGATGGCTAATTTTTTTTTCAAATACAACACGTGAGAAAACTCTTTATAAAATTTGGGGGTGGGTGGGTGGGCCACAAAATCCAAGCAATCAGGATAAGCATCCATTCTAAAAGTGAAGCTTTCCATTCAAACATAAAAGCCATGGTAAGGACTCTAGGATGAGGATCAGGGATGAAGGTCATGCATGAAGAGCACAGGCCATGTGGCCCCTGATGACTATCCTGGCTTTCCATCAGATCTCACTCACAGAACCCTCTCTAGTTTCCTGGTTCAAGGTTTTCCTGTAAGTTAGGTTTCTGAGTTCCAGAACTGACCAATATAATTACTGGCCTGGTATAAATAAAGACATTCTAAAGAGACACTTTAGAATCTGACTATCAGACCATTGAAACAGTGGTCCTAAGAAATAAGAATTTCCCCAGGAATGATTGTTCCCAGGAAGAGATTTCACAAAGTTCTTGCTGCTTGTCAGACTACCTTACAGAATGAGACAGAAACCTGAACTACGGAGTGTCAGTGGTATGTGGGGGACCACATTTTGAGTGGGGCTGCTTAGTTATGCACCCTTAGCCTTCTCACTCAGGACCCTGAAGATGAACTGGAATAGGGGTGGGGGGGCAGTGGGTCACTGGATCTCTTTGTCTGTCTTCCTGATGTGGCCATAATTAATACATCGCCTTTTTCTATTAGCTTGGTTGCTTTAATCGGCTTCTCAAGGACAAGTGGCCAAACTTGGCTTTTTGGGGTACAGACATGACCCCAAGTTGAGTAACAATATAACTTTCACGAGAAGAGAGAAATCAGAAACTGAGGACCTTCTTAAGTTTTCTTTAGAAATAAAATGTGAAACTAGTTGGAGAGAACAGAAGTTTTATGTCCTCTATCGGGAAGCTTCAACATCTGTATTTGACAGGTTGGGAAGCTGAAGTGCTCAGAGCCCCATTTCTCAAGGTCACACGATGAATAAAGCATTAAGCTTAGGTTTATTTCTAGTGTGTCTGTCCTTTTTATCTGGGTCCTAACTATAGCACCATCATGCTACCACAATAACCCAGCTCCTAGTTAGATTCTCTTCTCCTTCCTATGAGTCAGGAGAGAGAGAGAGAGAGAGAGAGAGAGAGAGAGAGAGAGAGAGAGAGAGAGAGAGAGAATTTCCCCTTATACCAAAAGAGTAACTGAAGCCAAAAAGGGGTCAATTACCGATCTTAAGTATAATACAGTCATGTGTACTTCACAACAGATCATGTTGTGAAGGCCTTTTTTTCCCTTTTATTGGATATTTTCGTTATTTATATTTCAAATGTTATCATCTTTCCAGGTCTCCCCTCCTGAAACCACTCTATCCCATCCCCCCTCCCACTGCCTCTAAGAGGGTGCTCCCCCACCTATCCACCCACTCCTGCTTTCTAGTCCTGGCATTCCCCTACACTGGGGCATTAAACCCCCTCAGGCCCAAGGGCTGTTCTGCCCACTGAGGTCCAACAAGGCCATCCTCTGCCACATATGTGACTGGAGCCAAGGGTCCCTCCATGTGTACTCTTTGGTTGGTGGTCCAGTCCCCAGGAGCTCTAGGAATCTGGTCGGTTGACACTGTTGCTCCCCGAATGGGGCTGCAACCCCCTCAGCTCCTTCAGGCCCTTCTCCAACTCCTCCATCGGGGACCCCATGCTCAGTCCAATGGTTGGGTGTGAGCATCTGCCTCTGTATTTGTCAGGCTCTGGCAGAGCCTTTTAGAAGACAATCATATCAGGCTCCTATCAACAAGCACTTCCAGGCATCTTCAATAGTCTCTGGGTTTGGTGATTGTTTATGGGATGGATCCCAGCTGGAAAGAACCCAGATGTCTCTCAACAGAGGAATGGATACAGAAAGTGTGGTACACTTACACAACAGAACGCTACTCAGCTATTAAAAACTATGACGTCATGAAATTCACAGGCAAATGGATGGAACTTGAAAATATTCTGAGTGAGGTAACCCAGTCACAACACACATGGTATGCACTCACTGATAAGTGGATGTTAGCCCAGAAGTTTGGAATACCCAAGATACCATTCACAGACCATATGAAGCTCAAGAAGAAGGAAGACTAAAGTGTGGAGATGCGTCAGTGCTTCTTAGGAGGGGGAACAAAATACTCACAGGAGGAAATATGGAGACAAAGTGTGGAGCAGAGACTGAAGGACAGTGTCTTTTTTTTTTAATTTTATTTTAAATGAGGTGTTTATTTTGCGTCTCTGTGAAGCCTCACAGCCACAATAGAACATGTATGGATGCCAGAGTACCATTTATGAGAGTCAGCTCTCCTTCCACCATGCAGGGACTGGGATTGAACTTGGGTTCTTAGGCTTGGGGGCAAGCCACTGTACTTACTAAGCCATGCCCCTGGCCCATGCTATCTATATCTGTTTTCAAACATGACACTGTTGGATTCGCATGACCTTTTCACCACCTTTTGCTCCCTGCGCAAGAGCAATCCTTTGCCATACAGAGAGAGACCCTACTCTCTGTGGACTAAACCAAATGAAGACATATTTTCTTTCTCTCTCTTTGCCATATTTTAAGCAGCCTTAAGTGTGTTACACAGGGACTTCCCATCTTCCATTGCACCTGCTCTTAACCAAAAGTTGCCTATGATTGTCCCCAGTGGAGGCCTGTGAATGCAGCTGTCTGCCATATGTTCCTGCCTCTCCTCCCTTGTCCTTTGGTTAATGACTACTGACAAGTGATAGTTGCAGAGCGGTTGGAAGGAGTGCGGTTGTGCCTTCTGCGACTTTATGGCATCCATGGAGTAATTCTGAAATTCATTCTTCCTGGTGCTCTCAAAGCTAATGGCTCTCAAGATGCCATGATGGTGCTTGATTTCATGGAGACGTTGGGAGTATGAGGTCTCTGCAGCTCTCTGCTATTTTTTTTTTAATAAATACATTAACTTAGCAGCACACTTCCTGAGTCCATGACTCACAGAAGTATATGGTGTGCACTAACCATCTTTCAGATCTGGCCAGACTTCCTAGTGCATGAATCATGCAATCACCTTCAGCAAGGTTATGATTTCCCCAATTGTATCTTATCTTACTTATCCCAAACCAAGTGAGCCACCCAGCTATTGGCCATTATAAAGCAAAGCCCAATACCATAGCTCTCACTAGTAGGTTCTCCAAACACAAATGTTTTATTTGACGCAATAAACTCACACCCTTAGAGGCAGACCCAAAGGATAACACGAGTAGACCTTAAAGCCATAGCTCCACCTGCTTCCTATCCCTCCCTTCTCCCCTCCTTCAGACATGACATATGTTGTTGAAAACCTCAATCATACTCCATCACCTTCAGCAGGGTTGTGATTCCCCCATTTGTGTCTTACCTTACTAATCCCAAACCAAGAGAGTCCATAACCCCAGGCATAACCCTCCCCCCTCTTCCCCTGTCATCTCCCACTGTCTGGTGGAGTGCCTGTTGCCTCTGACTTTCTGGCAGTCTCCTGTCAGCACAGGTACCCCTCTGTGACCTGTAAGTCCACTGCATGAATTCTTCATTCAACTTCTCCTTGGGTCTCACCCAATACTCACAGGCACCCCTTCCTGCCCAAACAGGATAGAAATGAGTTCCTATCTTGGCTTATGGTCACTCTGGCTAGAGGGACCTCAAAATCAGATCAGAAGGAAACTAACACTAAAAATTACAGCCAAGTGTTTCTAGCAAGGTAGGCCCACTGATAGCAAGTCCCTACCTGATTTTATCTGAAAATGCCTTACCTTCATTGACAGACGTTTTAGCTGCAGATAGAACTGTGTTCACAGATACCTTTGGAAAGAAATAGATATTTTTTTTTATTTTATTTTTTTTATTATTTATTTTATTTTATTTTTTAATTTACATTCCAAATCACTTCCCCTTTCCCGTTTCCTCCCTCCCCGAAAGTCCCATAAGCCCCCTTCCCTCCCAAGAACATTTTGAAAGATCCTCAGATACCGCTCTTCCACGTCTCTGCTCATACATATATTCTTGTACAGAAGTCAGTCAGCGTTTGCATCATCTCTCACTTGCTACATCCTTTATCTGTCTTCTCTGGCTGCCTCCAGTAGCATCCCTATCATGGGTACAGTGACTTTGTTTTAAATGCATCTTTCCCCAGGTGCTATAAAATCTATAAACTCTATACACATAGGACTTTCTCGGCTTAGGATATTTGTTCTTTTATTTATTTTTTAACTGCCTGCATGCATGTGTGTCTGTGTGGGGGCTGGTGTGTGTGTGCATGGGGTGCCCAAACAGGCCCACAGACACCACAGGGTGTCAAGTCCTCTGGAGCAGGGGTTCCAGGAAGTTGTTGAGCTGTCTGACATGAGAGTTAGGAATTGGACTGTGGTCCTCTGTGGGAGCAGCACACGCCCCTAACCACCCAGCCATCCCCATAGCCTCTGTTCTTTATGACTTTCCTTCATCTCCCTTTTTCTCTCTACTCCTCGTCTGGATCTCTTTTTACCAGTTTCATTGATTTCTATCAGTTTATCTCTGTAATAAAAAAGTCTACATTATCTCCATTCTGCCATTGCACTTAAAACTCACTGAACAGCAGGGACATTATACCTGGTTATTAGAAACTTAACCAGATTTCTGGGATGGTGAGGTCATAGGTCTTAGGAAAGAATCTGTGACTCTCAGGAAAATTCCCAAACTAAATTCTGAATCTCATCCTCCTATGCACAGATAACTGTGGCTACCACACCAAAAACTTTTCTTTACCACAAATGGAGGAAAAACACAACTGGACACAGTGTGGAGATAAAGAGATCTCAGGGAGCCCAACCTCAGTCTAGACATCTACATCACAGCCCCTGCATCCATGGCTCAGGAAACATGGAGATGAGGAAGCAGAAAGATTGTAAGAACCAGTGGACCGGCTGTGAGACACTCTCTCCTAGGAATGCTGCATAAATAAGGTCAGAAAAGGCCAATATCAGCAGACATATTAATGTGGAAGGTGGAAAAATCTCATGGAGTCTCACGCCTAGAAAAAAAACTACAGGCAACTAATGACTGTTGACTGCTGAGGGAGGGAGAATTAGCTTCTCCCAGGGATGAGCCCCCTGACTGGTTGTCCAATACAAAATACAAAGTGGTGAGCCCTGAAAAATACACACACACACACACACACACACACCACACACACACACACACAACACACACACAGAGAGAGAGAGAGAGAGAGAGAGAATTAGCATGTTGTATTTATACGCTACTTCTCTTGAACACTCCCCATCTGTTTTGAGACAGAGTCTCTCATTGAACCAGAAGTTCATTCATCTGTCTAGACAGGCTGGTCAGTGAGCTTCAAGGATCCATCTATCTTTGTGTCTCCTCATCCTCCTCAGTGCTGATGTTATAGCAGTATACACCAGCCTGCCCTATTTTTTTGTGGAGATTCTTGAAAGCCAAATTCAGGTCCTCAATGCTTGTGGAGCAAGCGCTCTACCGACGAAGCCATCTCTCCAGCCCCTTGAGGTCTTTTATAAAGCCAAATATTCATTTAAGCACATGAACTTGGAATTGTATGGTTGGGTATTCATCTCAAAAAAGTGAAACTATATTCACACAGAACCCTACATATGAAAGTTCATATCAGCTTTATTGGTAGTAATCTCACACTTGAAGAATTGTAGATGTTACTCTGTGGGTGAAGAGATAAGCACACTGTTACATTTCCATACCAGAGGCTACAACTCAGTAATGAAAATGGACAAGCTACCACTTACAGAAACTTGTGGAAATCTCCAGAGAATCATACAGATTGAAAAAATAAAACCCAGGCAATCTAAAAGCTTACATTGTGATATAGTTTTATTTATGTAACACTCACTCCTAAGATGGCAAATTTATTAAAATGGAGAACAGACAAGAGATTGTTTTAGTAGATATAAAAACAATCACACATAAAATTATATGAAACTGAAAATACACACGAACGCACACATATAACCGTGCACAAGTAAAATTGGACAAATATGGAGTTAAGATTGGTACATCGTTTCACTGTCAGGATCCTGTGCGTGAAATATAGAACCATAACTGGATATGGAGATGATGGTGTCTCTTTGTATTATTTACTGTAATAGCATGTGGAATCGTGGATGGCTCTATGCCAGCCATATCAAATGTGTTCACTCTGGGAAACACTAGTTAGCTGGCTGAGTCTCTTAGACTGATTCTTCAATGTTTTTTCTTATATTATTTTTTCAGGGTTCCTCTTTTATGCTAATTTTCTTTATATGCAATTTTATATATAATAACTTTGAAATTCATGTATGTTGACAAATGCGTTACCAATAATCTTCATGTGAGACAACTCCCATAATCTGTGCACCCTCATCCCAGTGGCAATCAATCTGTTTCTGGCCTAGCAATAAAAATAGGCTTTCTGATATCATAGTTGTGTGCTTTAGAATGTTCTTAAACGGTGATTCTGTCTTTGAGGGGCCTTACACCAGCTTCAGAGATTTACATAAAGTCACCAGAAGCCACCATGCAATCCCCTCTCTGCTAGCTTCTCCTCCTGCCCCATCTTCCTCCTCTAACCCTTTTACACATGACAATCCCAGGATAAACTCCAAAATAAACCTCTATTTGCAGATCTAACATCTGAATGTGCTACCTTGGAAGCTGAATCTACAAGGTTGATGTTCTGAAATTTTATTTTCAAGGACCACAGTTTCACAATTTGGATACTAAATCTCTCCCAAAGGTCCCTATGTGGAAGGTTTCTGACACTGCTGGTGGGTAGCAGACTGGGGTTAGGTTACTGACTGTGTGCCACTGAAGGAGGTGTAGGAGGTATAGGGATATTGCCCTGACTCCCAATTTCTAGGAGGCAGGGAGCTCCTCCCCGCACACACTCCCAGCTGCAGAATCTTGCTTCACTTCAAGCCTGGCTGATGGACCATTCAACCAAGGCCAAAAATTCAGAAACTGTGAGCCAAATGCATCTTTTTCTCCTAATAGCTGCTTGCCTCAAGTTTTGTCACAGCATCGGAAAGCCGACTCACTCCCAGGGCATGTTCATTTGGACTCATCCCAATCCTTTATCCCAACCAGGGCGTGTCATACCAGATCCATGTGGATAGCTGCCATTCTCCAATCATGCAAATATCTCTGTTTTATTTTTTTATGATTCTGCTATTGGGCAGATTTCAAAGTGACTAGAACAATTCCCATTTTCTTTTGCCTTTTTACACTCTCAAGAAATTCTTAGGCTGCTACTCAGGTTGAATTCATTCAATGTGAAGCCTAGAAGCAAGTACCTTTGGAGCTGGTGCGACCTGCTTAGATCTTTATGCTTTTCTCATTTATTTTTTTTAAATTTTTATTGGTTGTTTTGTTTATTTACATTCAAATGTTATCCCCATTCCCAGTTTCCTCTCCAAAATCCTTCCATCCCACCCCTCCTCCTGCCTCCATGAGAGTGCTCTCCCACCCCCACCCCCCACTCCTGCCCCACCACCCTAGCATTCCCCTACACTGAGGCACTGAGCCTTCGCAGGACCAAGGGCCTCTCCTGTCATTGATGTCTGCCACAGCTGTCCTCTGCTACATATGTGGCTGGAGACATGGGACCCGGCATGTGTACTCTTTGGTTGGTCCCTGGGAGCTCTGGGAGGTCTGGTTGGTTGATATTGTTGTTCTTCCTATGGGGTTGCAAACCGTCTCATTCTTATCCAATCAAGAATTTTCTTTTTTTCTTTTAATTCTTTTGTAAGCAATCTGACGAATTCAGCACTGGCTTTTTGTTTTGTTTTGTGTTTTGTGTTTTGTTTTTTTTTGTAATGGATTTTTGTCAGGTGTTTCTTGCTTTATGTAAGAATGTTGCTATTCTACTTTTATTTTCCTATTTTATTTTTCTATTTATTAGTAAATGTTGGTAAAGAGAGAAGGAGTGGGTGAACCCTGCCTCAAGTGATTGTGGGAACTGAAAGCCCAGTTATACTTCAACAAGGTATTCCATAATTGACATTTTAAGGGCCAAGGTTTTCCCCTTCCCTGGGTTTTATAATTAGATAATGCACCACCTTGCTTTTCTTGCTCTGGTAATGTCATTCATAGTTCAGAGGACCAGAGATTTTTGCTGATATTAGGTGTGTGGGTAATAATTCACTTTCCCATACATTGTTTGCTTATTAAAATTTAAGTTTTTTAACTGTTCAGTGGGTGAAAATAAGAACTCATGGCATCTAATTTTCGTAGGGAGTTGTTTATATCTGTCCCGTGTTGTGTCCATCATTATGATCTAGCAGATTCCGTAAGTTTGGTGATCTCTACGGCTTCTCTTTGACAAATAAACACCTGCCCCTACCAGAGTGCTGTTAGTAGCCCCGGATCTCTCTCTCTTCTCTTGTAGCAGTTGGGACCTTTGCTTAGCATTTCTGAATGCAGGGTAGGGTTTGTAGGGTTTTTTTTTTCAGCACATCCAAAATATTCTTCTATGAAAGTGCTTCAAATCTGACCTGCATTTCTGAGAGCACCAAAATTTGTCTTTTTATTCTCCACGGCTGGGACCTTCTCAAACTCACACCTTAGTAACGCTTTCCACCTTCCAACGGGTTTTTACAGAAAAATTTCTGATATCTTATCAATTCACTTTTTCTCCTCCCCTATGAGTTAAGTTCACATATCCAGTCTCTACTTAGTTGCTGTGTGAATGTAGACAGATGATGACATCATCTCTCTGAGAGTTCCTCCAAAGTTCCTGGCAAAGTACTGAGGCTCAGCTTATAACCATTCCATAGCTGAATGAGGTAACACAAGATTGCATGATGTAACAATTGCACAGGGTTTGGGTTGGTATACAGAGATCGGTAGATATTAAGTGATGCCAGTCACAGGCATCATCATCATCATCATCATCGCCATCTTCATCCTCTTCGTTATCACCACCACCATCACCATCCTCAGTTTCACCATCACTGTTACGTATGTGGCAAAGGCTTTGCCTAACATAGTGAAAAACATGTGGCAGACATATATGAGGAAGGCATCTAGAAGAGGAACTTAGACGAGTGTTAGGAACACGTCTGTTTCTGTCTGCTGGAACTTTAGCTGAGCAAGCCTGCATGGACACCACTGGCCAATTTGTGGTGCTACTGGATAGGCTCGAAAACCTGCTTACTGCCTATTTTCTCCAGCAGCGATAACCTGCCAACCTCTGAGTGTTAGCAATTTGCAAGGTATTGATTTCTCTGACTTTTGCACTTCTTTCTAGAACACAAACACACACACATACACACACATACACACCACACACATTGTAAAACTTGTTTCTTCCTGTATACAATTGGATTTCTCTTATTTTCAATGTTCTGACAATAGTTCAATTTCGATCTTTGCCCTTGAATTTTAGCACTGTTTTCCTTTCAAGCCAGTTCTTTCAGCACTAACGTCTGCTAATACCCTGAACTCACCTCTGCTGACGTCAGTAATACTCCAAGCCCGCCTTCACTGGGCTTCATCAGATGCTCAAGTCTGTCTTCCTCAGTACTGACTAATGCTTCAAATCCTCTTCACAGGGAGTGAGGCAGAGATGTCTTTGGAACATTTACCAGAACTAATGAGGAAAGGATTAGCTGAAGGGAAATATGGCAACACATTTCTGTAGCAAAGGTTAAAATGGCTTTCATAAGACATTAAGGTTAGTTTAAGAATACAACTTACAGCCTGGCAGTAGTCGTCCAATCCTTTAATCCCAGCACTTGGGAGGCAGAGGCAGGCTGATTTCTGAGTTCCAGGCCAGCCTGGTCTACAGAGTGAGTTCTAGGACAGTCAGGGCTATACAGAGAAACCTTGCCTCGAAAAAACGAAAAAAAAAAAAACATAAATATTCTAGGCAACACTTCTTGGATGGCCTGGACCAGCGGGTATTTTTTCAGTGAGAAGGTCCTGAGAGAAAGGGGACCAGGAGATAGATGATAAGGAGACTGGTAAGTTTGGATGGGGTGTCTTGCATAAGACATCTTGTATGCCACCCAGCTGCCTGTGCTGTCTTGGGATAAGATGACAGGTGTCATAAAACCGCATTTAGTTTCTTCAGTGCGTCTGTTCCCAGATTCTTTGCTCAGTGTCCTGGAAGTCTTGCCTGACCTTCCCCAATTCCCACAAAGATGCTTTTGTCTGCAGGGACCCATCTATTTGATGCTGCTGTGACAGGATGACAGTAAAAGGGTCTCATTCTACAGTCTTGTGTCACAGTACGGGGAATCCCGCACACAGACATCCTGCCTGTTGGTCCCATGATGTATTTATTAGGAGGATTCAGTATCACAGCTGTAGGTGACTATAGTTGTGTCCTGAAGGGAGAGGAAGTTCTTCAGCTCCATTTATTCTGGGGAAATGAGGGAGTTTCTTGTTTGGGTTTCCAGAGGGAAGGGACAGTTCCATACCATGTGACCTATTGCTAATTCAAGGCTACCTTTGGTCTGGAGGCTGGACTGAAGCTTCGAAGAGGAGGAAGAACGCCCAACTTCTTCAACATGCCTAGTTTTATCAATTTTCTGTCCCAGGAAGAAGGGGTGGGAGTGGGGAATGTTCTGATTTCTGAGGGAGAGGGGAGGATGGCTAGAGGATCTCTAATCTGACAGCATTTGTAGAACCTCAAATTTGGATCTTATCAGTAGGTGTATTCTGCTACGTTTGATACAGAAACAAAGTCCGGTCCTTTCTTAGTGGCGTATTTCCGTGTACTGGTGTGCTGATTGGCAAAGCAGAGATTGTAACTATACCTATTAAAATTCATCATTATCATATTGTGTTTAATCATAGTCAAGATAGCATCAGACAAATGGTAGGGGGAAGGGAAATGATCAGAGTAGCCTGAGGTCCTGAAATGAAGAGGTTAGCCTAGCAGACTTTACAAAATGTCTATGAGCTTCTATACACTTATTTGTGTAGACAGTGTTGCCTACTTTCATGGGTGAGGGGCAGGTGGATTGCATGTCTTGATTGAGGCAGAGGAAATCAGTAAGTCCCAGTGGTAGGAAGGTTCTCCATGCTGACCCTTCGTCTAGCTCCCATTAGTTTTAAAGATATGCTGTGTGGGCAAATATTTTAGACAAACTTTATATTCAGCATCTTGTTTACCAAAACAAGGGAAGAGGTGCCTCTCCCCACTTCTGTGTCTGTATTCTGCCTTCCTCTTTGTCCCTGGATCCCTCTGCATATGCATATTTGATTGGTTTTTCTGGTATCTTTGTTTTGCTTTTGAGACAGAGTCTCACAGTATAGTTTAGGGTGATTTAGAACTCACTACAGAGCTTGAGCTGCCTCAAATTTACAATCTTTCTGCCCCAGCCTGAATGCTAGGATACAAAAACCATGTGCTCCAAAACCTTGATACACGCATTATATGTGTACACATGCACATATAATTATATACAATATATGCAATATTATAGATACATACATATATATATATATTCTCAGCCTGGGAAAATGCAAAGGAATATTTATTATTGTAACTAAAAAATGGAACAGCAATCACTATGAAAGCTATTCATTTGATGCATAAAATAATTTAAAAATTTAAAATGGCAAAATGAGCAGTTTTAATCAAAAGAAAAGAAATTGTGTTAGGTAGATGACTTTAGAAAGCTAACCTTTCTCTATAAATAAATATTCATAAGAATTTAAAGCAGAATAATAAAATTATTGCACCAGCATTATTTATAGATTTATTCTATGTATATTAAATTAAATAAAGTTTAAGAAGGTCTTTAAGTTTTAATTCTGCAGCTCTGTGTAAGCCAGGCTTCTTTTTCTGCACGTCTCCTAAGTATGAGTTAAGACTGTCGATTCTGACCTCTAGATGTTATGGAAAGGGACAACTCTCAAGTCAGATATGAAAAGTAGGTAATAGGGCTGGAGAGATGGCTCAGCAGTTAAGAGCATTGGCTGCTCTTCCAGAGGACCTGGATTCAATTCTCAGGACCTACAGGGCAGCTCATGATTGTCTGTAACTCCAGTTCCATGTGGTCTGACACCTTCTAATAGCATCTGGGGGTACCAGGCATCACAGTAGTGCACAGCCATATATACAGGCAAAAACTCATATGCATAAAATAGTAAAAAATTTAAAACAGACAAAAACAAACAAACACCCAAAACCAAACCAAACCAACAACCCAAGAATAATACCTGAGGTAGGTCTCTAGTCTCGACAGACTGATGCACATATGTAATATAAATACTTTAAATAGTATTATGTGTTTAGGGGCTATGATCTAGGTGCCTGGTATGACAACTATCATTTGAATATTTCTGCTCCAAGGCTCTCTCACAGAACAATGTGTATGTGTGTGTCTGTGTGTTCATATATGTAGTTTTCATATGCATATATAGAGTAAAAGTTCACCTGGATGTGCCATGTGTCATCACCATCCATTGCTGCTGTGCCTACCCTATATGAACACCCTGCTCAGCACTCTGTGTGTGTGTGTGCGTGTGTGTGCGCGCGCGCGTGCGTGCGTGTGTGTGTGTGTGTGTGTGTGTGTGTGTGTGTGTGTGTGTGTGTGTGTGTGCATGCGTGCATCTTTGGGCAGGCACTCATAAGTGGGCATGCATGTGGAGGTCAGAAGTCAATCTTAGGTATCGTTTCTCAGGAACATATCCACCTTGTTTTTTTTGTTAGTTTTGAGACAGAGTCTCTCAAAGGCCAGGAGGTTGCCCATTAGGCAGCTAGGCTGGCTGGAATAGAAGCCCCAGCGATCGGCTGGCCTCTGCCTCCCTACCTCTAGGATTATAGGTGTGTTCTACCATGCCTAGCTTTTGCTTCTGAGAGATTGAATTTAGGTTCTCATGCTTGCAAGACAAATACTTTACTAATTGTGCCATCTTCCCAGCCCTTCTCCGTTATTTTCAACACTTCTATGCAGTCTACACTTCTGTTGCGTATGCTCTTCTGTTCACACTCAGGACAATCCCCTGTTCTAAAACTTGCTTGGTCTCTACCTCCTCTGCAGTCCATCTCCTCTGCAGAAACCTTTTTTGTTTTTGGTCTGTTTAGGCTCTTAGGCTCCACTATAAGGCATCCTGTACATAGCCAGAGTCTTCATCCTGCTCAGCCCTTATTACCCTGCGCCCAGCTCCTATCCCACTTTACCGTCGATGTTCTTCTCAGTACACATTCTGGGTTGTACTTCCCACCTGCACTTTCTCTGACAACCCACAATCCCACCCACTCATAAGGATTCTCTCCTCACTGTCCTCAGGATCTAACATCATGTGTCACGGCATCCTTCCTGTGGACCCCCTCCTGACCACATTTCCACTTGGATGCAGGCAGTTGTCTAATGGAGGAGCCCTCTTGACGCAGGCCAGATTTCATCTCCCTCCCGTGGGAGATGAGAACTGAGGCTCCCCAACTCCTGTTCTAGGTATGAAGGTCCAGCTTCTGCCTACCTCATGGCATAAGGGCAGCTTCTCCAGGAAGGGGAAGGAAGAACGGTAAGAGAGACGGTTCCTTTTGAGGTCCATTCCTCCTGTCTGGCTGCTTTCCTGCATCTCACTCCAGTTTCTTTCTCTAGGCTACCACACTTCTGCAGACAAATTTTTGCCCTTAATATCTGCCATGAGTAATTTCATACAATTGAAAAAGATTTACTGTGCAATATATCCTTAATTTGATCCTTGCCCTTAGGTGATACAATCTTCTGAGAGATTTTATTGGCATCTGCCTTAAAATTGCTTTCAGACTTAAATTTTACTATTTGGGGAGGGGGTAGAGAAGCAATTGGCTTTTTTTCAGTCCTGCAAAGAATCCATCCTTTTCTCCACTTTCTTTCATTTCTGCTTTCAAATTGGGAGATTCTTCCCTGGGCTTATTTCTTCCAAGACCTAGGCATACATGACAAATATCACAAGGCAAACCCTCTAACATTATGTTTATCCCCTTGAGCTTATGTTTCACTCAAACGACAATCTACTTCCTAAGTTACATGAGTGACAGTTTTACTAAATACTGGGTCGCTGTGACACGTGGATCACTTTCTAGAGTCTGAGATCAGTTTTCGTACCAACGGCCATATACAAAGCTACGAGCATGTATTTCAGGTTGTGTTTTGCAAGGGCATCCAATTTTTAGTAACAGAAGTTGCATTAATCAGAATAAACTAATTATATTCTGATAACAAACAATTCAGAGTTTGTTTTAAATTATCTTTTAATTTCCTTTTTAATTTCCAAGGTAAAGCTTGTAACTGCAGTCACTTGAGTCCAGCCTGGGTTCTATTAACTCTCATTTGGTCAACTCATTGCCTTGTTTTGTTTTGTTTCTGAGACACTGTGTCGTGTAGTTTATTCTGGCCTCGAATGTGCTATATAGCTGAAGATGACCTTGCATTCATCATTGTCCTGCCTCTGTCTCCTGAGTGCTAGGATTACAGGCATGCACTATCTTGACTGGGTTTGATACTGCTTGGTATCAAACCCAGGGCACTGTGTGTTCTCTAGGCAAGGACTCTACTGACTGAGCTACATGCCCATCCCAATTTCAGCATCTTACTGCAACAAAAGTTGGTTTGTTGGTTGCATTTTGTGTCTTGCTCTGGTACTAGGGAAGGAGTAAAAGCTCTGCTTTACACAAACACTACTCTGAATGGCTAAAGATGTTGCCATTGATCCAGGAGAGGTGACTCAGTGCTTAAGAGTACTTGTTGCTCTTGTAATGACCTGGGTTTGACTCCCAGGACCCACATGGTAGCTTCTAGTCGTCTGTGACTCTAGTTCCAGGGGATCTGATATTCTCTTCTGGCTTCCATAGACACCAAGCACACATGTGGTACACACACACACACACACACACACACACACACACTCAGGCAAAACACTCACACATAAAATAAAATAAATAAATCTAATCACATCACCTGAAATTATCCATCCCTGATTGCTTCAGCATATGACAGAGACTGGATGAAAGAGAAAAATCTTTTTATTGCTTCAGATTATACTTAACATAAATCGTTTTTTAACTCATAATACAGTGGTCAGAAATAGTTTTGTGATCCTAACTAACTGCAAAGTCTTTCATGTACCACAACGGAGACAAGATTTGGGCAAGTTCTAGTAAGTACTATGTACATTTCATTGGCAGATTCCAGCTGTGGCTCTCAAACTACCATATATTGTTATTTATAAAGTATCTCCCCTATTTATCCAGCATCCATTCATTGAGGACCAATCATGTTCTAGCTTGTCTTCTAAAAGCTACAGATTATATAGAGTAGTAAAGTTTTAAAGCCCCCTTACCTTAAACAGATACATTCTAGATGTACAACGTGCAAAATAGTGATAAATACCATAGGGGAAAATTAAAGAAACAGCAACACATTCTAGCAAGAGAATGGGATTCATAAATGTAAATATTTCAGTTGGAAAAGCCTATTAACAAGTTCATTGTGGTATGCTGAATGCTAATCCCCTAAAATGTCCACGTCTTTATTCCTAGAATTTGTAACTATGTTACCTTACACGGAAAACTAGCCTTTGAACAAGTGACCAGAGTAAAGTCTGTGGGATGGAGGGATTAGCCGTCATTCAGGTGAGCCCAGTGTAGTTGCATTAGATAACAAGAGTCAAACTCAGAAAAGGTAACATGACTGTAGAATCTGATTTAAAAAAAAAAAAGATTTGACGATCTTATGTTTTTAGCTTTAGGGAAAGAGGAGAGAACCTGGAGTGAAGGCCTCTAGAAAAGCAAAGTAGTGACCACCAACGGAATACAAAGACCCTTCTGACATTTGACCACTGGAATCCCTCAGTTATGGAATAAGATAATAAATACTTGTTGCTTTATGAAACAAAGCTTTGGATGTCTTGTTACAACACCAATGAGAAACAGAAGAAGTTGAATTTGAACCAAGAGCTAAAGGGAGTGAGGGAGGGAACCAGGTGGATAGCTGAAGGAGAGTCATTTGGTCAGATGAAATATAATGAAAGCTTCCAAGACAGCAGTGTGTCTGCCATATACATGGGACAAAAAGGTTGTCAGCATGACTGAAGCCAAGGGAAGGAGGAAGAGCCTTCTAGGAGCGATGTAGCCAGAAGGTGTCGGGTCTGAGGGTGCTCTGATGACTTTTACTGAGTTTGATGGTGGGCATTTCAGTCTCTTGCCTTGCAGGTTACTTTGGTGTGCTTTGTATACTAACGAGGCTACTGCTAAGAGCCCGCGGTGCAGAGCAGGCGAACAGGAAGCAGACACCGGAAGTGGTGAGATGGTGAGATGCAGTCAGGGTTGGGCTATGTTCTGAAAACAGACTGTAAGAGATTTACTCAGAGGTTATACACATGGTGTGTCAGAGGAATATAGAATGATCAAAGGTTTACAGCTGGAATAGCCAGATGGATGAACACCTTTGGCCAAGGTGAGAAAGACAGTATAAGCTGGAGAAGAGCAAAAATTTAGTTCTAGAAGCTAGCGAGATGGCTTAGTAGTTAAAAGAACATATCGCTCCTCCAGAGAACACGGGTCTTGTTTCAAGAATCCATGTTCCATAGCCCATCACTATAACATCAGTTCCAAGGCATCTGATACCTCTTCCAGCCTTTAAAAGTTCCCTGCACTCACGTGGGGCACATACAAAGACTTGGGCGCACACACAATTTAAAAAGTTGAATGTTAAATATTAGGTTTGAGGTAAGTAAATAGAGACTGTTAGGAACCATTCACACACACACGTTTGGTATCTAGGAAGAAATAAGTCCAAAGATACACATTTTCAAGCATCCAATGTGTGTGTGTTCTGTATAGCCTGGCATTGGATGAGATGATCAAGGGAGATCAGATAAAGGAAAGAAGATGTCTCAGCATTGAGCCTAGTACCCATCATGCTTTGGAGACCAGAGAAAAGATGAATAACTACCAAAGGAAAAGAGAGGGTGAACTAGGAAGTGGGAAGGGCACAAGAGACTGGTGCGCTGCCATTAACTGAAAAGATTTTAAGGTGGAGACAAATTCTAGTAAAAGGTGAAGAGATATTCAAAACACTAACCATCAGTATAGTAAAATATTAATGTTAATTAATGCTAATATTAATGAAAAATCTATAACATAAGGGGATTCCCTCCTCTCACCATAAAGATTGAAACTAGGGCCTCATGCATGCTAAGCACATGCTCTACCTCAGAGCTACACTCCAAGCTCCTTCTTATCTTCTAATTAAGCTCAATGGGCTATACTATCAATCTGTCATATGACATTATTTTAGTGCACATGATTCATTAAATCTTTGGAGTAATCGTCAAATCACTCGCTAATCTTTAGAAATTGCTTATCTGAGGGGTTTCCTCTTATGTAAATGATGGCCCTGCCCAAGCTAAGCAACAATGATGAAGAGAGCAGAATCCAATGTGCAAACCTCCCCGCTAACTTCCCAGTGCGTGGTGACTCAGGGTGTCAAGTTGACATCAGTAATTCTTATCAAGGTGCCAAAGTCTCTCAGCTTCTCTTGAAAAGCAATTACATTAAAAATGTTCTATCGTTCCCAATCTCTTAGCTCTGATAGTACTGAGATATTGTATATTAAAAAATCTTTATTATCAGCTAAATCAGGAAAGTCAGTTTGGAATGTCATGTTTAATTGGTAGATATAAACCTTCAGGCCAAGCAAGGGGCGGGGTACCATGGTAGTCAGGAGCACCGGCTGTGTGCTGGCCCAGCTGAAGTTTAGTCTCATTTCTGACACTCAAGTCTTAAATTTCATCACTGTGCCCCCACTGTCATATCTGTAAGGATGAGGAGACTATTTGAATGAACCTGTGTTTATCAAACAGGGTGCAAAACACATACTGAGTGTTCTCATCTTTATTATCAAAAGTCTTGTTAATTCTTGTGAAAAGAGGATATTTGGGTCTCTTAATGAGTCTATGCAGTTAAGTGGAAGTAACATTTGACAGCCATCAGCTTGCTGGGAATCTCTGATCTCAAACCACCTCTAAAGGTCCCATCATGAGTTCTGTTGCCCATTCAATTTCTCTGCCTCCCAGAGGCAAAGTCCAAGGAAGCTACAGTCTGAGGTGGCCATTGAAATGGACATTGGGCATTCGATGAGTATGCTACGATTTTGCACATTTGTGTTTAGTTTAATCTGCCTCATGCTTCTATGAAAATTGATGTAATTGCGAGGATTAAGATAATAGTTGGATTTAAGAGTTGATAAATTTGAAATAGGATAGATAGAAGGGCATTTTTTTTGTCATGTGAGGAGAATTAATCCTATGTGTAGTGGAATACCTTGGGTTACTTCAGGAAGTCAGAAATGGAATGGAGCTAGACCAAGTTTTATTGACAATTAGATTAGTGTTATGTTAAGTAGGATGCTACTTGTTTATTTAGTACAATAGCTAGTAAAACAGTTATTGAGGCTGTTGCTTGTGTAATGAAATATTGATCATGAGGGTTTTTTTTGTTAATTAATAGTGGAATGGTTGCTAGGAGGCTTAATTCTAGTCCTACTCATATTAGTAATAGATCAGTGCTAGGTATTGTAATTATGGGACCTATAAAGATAGTAATTGGGGTCAGCCCAGGAACATCAGTTTAGAGCTTTGGAGGGGAAATGAACTTGAGACAGTTGCCCACTTGACTAACAGCACCTACGGGGACACAGGCTACATAGGCTACATAGGCTAGGGTTTACTAGAACCAGAATCTAAGACTGCCTTGAAGGACCCACAAAGGGTCTGGTGGCATTCTGGGAACATAGAGGACACCAGAGGAGACTCCAAAGTGGATACACCAAAGATCATTACATGTGCTGCCTGGATTCAGGTGTGGCTTTGTAGGGGATTGGCAGGCACATACCTCATTGAATGAAAACTGGCCTACCTCTGGAGGAGAAATGTGCCCACCCCCTACCCTACAGTTGCCATGGTTAACTCTTTAATTTAATAATATACATTCTGTGGAGGTAGGAAACAGATGTCAAGGAATGGCTATGGTGGGAGAGGGCTCTCAGAGGTTTCAGAAATGTAGCCATTTAGAAACATTTTAAATTTTAAACAACTAGTGGGGCTATAGCATTGCTTGTATCAGTATACTTGCTCCATGTGAAGTTCAAGCACATTGAGATCTGACTCGTAGACTTTTGTGACACGGAAGTTTGTTGGTGTCCTGGTGAACCGATGGTCCTGTGAGCATATCTGAATGGATTCCTGAGCAACCTTGAGGAGAACTTGTGACCCTCTCAAATGGTTTTGATCAACAGAAGGACAGAGAGATAAAATGGGGACAGAGATAGGGGCCCAAGAGGACTTTTTTAAATAAGAGAGATAACAGCATTCTGCATGTGGGTGAGAGAACTCCTGTAGAGAGCCTGCCCTGCACTTTAGCCCAGACTTGTGTTAGGATCTTTTAAGGACCCACATATTTCCAGATTTCCTATCCTTGCTCTCCCTGTCATCTGCTAGACATTCCTTACAATATTATTTTTCTTCTCTTGCTATAGATGTATCTAGATTCATTTCTGAATATCTCTTCTTCCTCCTCTATTTTTAGTATAAACTCTGTTTGATAAATCACTAAGTACCATGCAGCCTACATATCCTGGATGTCTGTGCCTTTCTCTGCCCAAAGACCAACATTTCAGTATATTAAGCCATGGCCTGGAAAACCAAACACCATTGTGTAATACTGCTTTTATAGATAGCCCTGTCTGTCTATCTGTCTGTCTGTCTGTCTGTCTGTCTCAATCATCATTTATTACTTGCTATCTACCTATCAGTCTACCATCTCTCTGTCATGTTTCTTATCTATCAATATTCCATCTATCAATTAATCATCTATTTATCTATTGCCTATTATCTATCATTTAATAACCTGTCATCTGTAATCTAGATGTCTATCATCTATTTTCCATTTGTTCATCTATCACCTAAATATTTAACGTTATCTATCTGTCTGTCTATCTATCTATCTATCTATCTATCTATCTATCTATCTATCTATCTATCTATCTATCTATCTATCTATCAATCTATCTATCTCTTTATCTATCTATCCATTTGTTTACCTACACCTCTATCTATAAGCTTGTCTGTTTTTCTGAAAGGAGTCCAAGCTTCTGTCATGCTGACATGGATATAGAGCCTGGCCTGACAACTGATTACTTCAGTGAGACAGGATTCCTCTTAAAATGGGGGCAAACCTATATACATCTTATTAGTGTCGCTTCATGGAATCAAATGAGGAGAAAAACTGAAATTCTTAGTCTTTAAAAGGTCTTATTGACATTCCATAACAAAAGGTTTCTGCCTCGTTCCGAGCATCATTGTTTTGGCTCTCTAGACCTCCCCTTATTTCTAAACACTGATACACAGGGGTGATTGTTCATCAGCCAGTTCTTTTTTCCAAATGGAAAGCCATCTTTAACAATGTAATGAATGCCACAGGAAGACTAACAACCTGAAATTCATATTTTCTGGTTACCTTCCCAGATGTATGTCCTGCTACAGGAGGTGCAATAACTCCATTTGCAGAAATGTGTCTTTGAAACTCGAGACCTTAAATGAAGGAGAAGTCAATCACTCCTGTTATTTTCAGCTTCCTTCTCTGTGAAGCACAGTGTTGGGTTCAGGGGCATAAAGATCACCTTTAAACATATGCAACCAATAACACGAGTTCCAAATTATTGCAAGGAAGGAACTTAGAAGGTTTAAAAGATGTGGAAACAGGATCTGTTCTCCAGTTCTCAGTAGCAGCCTTTGGTAGATTAACCAGGATACCAGTGCAGGGTTAGTAGGCTGGGGATCTGTGGTGGCTTGGATAAGAGTGGCCTCTATAGGCTCATATATTTTAATGCTTAGTCATCAGGGAGAGAAGGAATAGGAGGTGTAGTCTTGTTGGAATAGGTGTGACTCCCTCCTGCCCCCACCCACCTGCCTATGGAACAGGATATACCTTTCAGCTATTGCTCTAGTCCTGTCTGCCTGCCTTCCTGTGGCAATGCTCCCTGCCATGGTGGTAAGGGACTAAAGCCTGCAACTGTAAGAGAGGCTCCAATTGAATGCTTTCTCTTGTAGGAGTTGCCTTGCTCATCCTGTCTCTTCACAGCAATGAACGGTGACTGGCACAGCATTCATGCCTATCTCATCTTCTGTCCACAGTAGACTTCCTGAACTCCTCACAGCTTGCCTGCCAGGTAAGGTTCAGGATCATTCTTAAGCCCATGCTGTGGCTAACCATGATGGGTCTTCTGTGATTGTGTGTGAATACAACTTACTTTTTTAATCACTATGGTAAGAACATTTCTTGGGCCTGGAGAGATGGCTCAGCAGTCAAGAGTACATACTGCTCTTATAGAGGACCAGCACAGTGGATGTTCACAGTTGCCTTAACTCTAGCTCCAGGGCATTTAATGCCTCCTGTCTCCATAGACACCTGCACACACCTGCAAGCACACACTTGCACACACACACACACACACACACACACACACACACAGACACACACAGATACAGACACACACACACAGACACAGACACACATACACACATACACATACACACAGATACACACACATACATATACACCCAGAGACACACACCTGCACTACTCACAGACAGAAGCACACACAAACACATGATTAAAAATAATAAAAATAAATAATTAAGAAGATCCATCCTAGAGAATTTTTTCACAACACGCAGGAAACACTCCATGTCCCTTAGATTTACTTTTATTGTCCTAGATGCTACCAGCTGATGTGCAAACGGTCTCCCTCCAGAGAAGGTTCTTGTCAGTCACTGCATTGCCGTCCTCGTTCACCCACACCTTCTCCAGGTAAGGGCAGGCAAGACAGCTCTTCCCCTTAGTGGTGTCACAATAACTTGGTCTATTTTTGCTACCTCCCCCCCCCGCCACTTTCTTCTTTTTGATAGATCTTGCTGTGCATCTATCCCAGGCTGCCCCTGACCTCGTGATTCCCCTGCCTCACCCTCCTGAGTGCTGAAATGGCAGGCACATGCCAACCTCCCCTGCTAAACTCTTGGCTTTAGTCAATGGAACAAAATACATTTGGAATCCTTTTTGTTGGTGAGTTTTTCCCAGTTTGTTAACTTTCTTCCCCTCTCAGTTACCTCTCACTCCTGAAGTTTCTAAAATGTTTACACTACTTTCTCTGGAGAATAATAATTAAAAATGAAAGTGTACAGAATAAAATAGTCTTGTGTACTAGCAGCAGGCTACCCTGAACTGTAGCTATGGCTTTCTCTCAGAGGATTTCAAGTTGTAGGAGAGGGTGGCTTTCTCTTCTTACACCGTGCTGGTTGGTTTCCTTGGCAAGGGATACCAGGGGCAGGCATAGCAGGAAACTCACAGTCTTCTAAAAGGGGGCTGGAGTTCTTAGGTACCGATGGATGTCAGAGATGAACTAAGACAAACATTCGCGTGGAGGAGCAGTGGCATTTAATAAAGTGATTAAGCAGTGACATTAAATGAATTCTCAGGCTGTTTTAAAGTGATTAATGTGGGTGGATGGAGGCCAGGACTCACTCGGGAATGATATGAGGATGTTTTTCTTGATTAAAAATCACCAGCAATGATGGTGGTAAAAATTCTCAGAGGGCAGTTTTGTTTGATTGTCCTGAGTGGTAAACAACATGCTTATTAAAAAGTTCTCTCCTCCAGGAGGCTGAGGCAGGAGGATCACAAGTTCAAGGTCAGCCTCAGCTAAGTAACTTTGAGCCCAGTCTGTATTACAGGGTAAGACCTGGTCTCACACAACAAAAACTAACTTCCCCATTGGAGTAGAAAGTCCCTTTCACCTCTGAAAAAAATGACACTATTTATGAGCAGATTCTGAGTGTCACTGGAATTGTTTGGAGGCAGTCTTAGTTATTTTGCACCATCTCTCCTGTTTCCTAGGTGGCTTTCACCAGACTAGCACTGTCTCTCAGCAGCACAATGGTTAAGCACCTACTTCCAGGGTAATCAGGAGAATTCAGTGTGGCAATTTGTGCCAAGAGCTCAGCAAAAAGCCAAATGCACTCCAGTTGTTAAAGTCTGTAAGACAGCACTGTGATGCTTACCAGCATCTTTACCACTACCCTTAGGGAGAGCAGCTCTGTGGAATCAGCCTCCTTGGCTCTGCCTCTGGGCTCCAACCAGCCACCACATCTAAGAAGTGTGCTGTACTTACCAGCATCCTTGCTTAGTCAGGCACGATCATTTTAGGTATATGACAGAAACTAGTTCAATGAATCTGACCTGTGCAGAATTTACAGCTGGACAAAAGTCAGATGAATAAGTCCCATTTCAGCAACACTTCTAGCTTCTAGAGAAGTGTCTTGGTGAGGTTTTACTGTTGTGAAGAGACATCATGACTACAGTAACTCTTAAACAGGAAAATATTTCATTGGGGCTGGCTCACAGGTTCAGAGGTTTAGGCCATTATTGTCATGGTGGGAAGCATGGTGGCTGGAAGGCAGGTAAGGTGCTGGAGGAGAAAGAGCTGGGAAGAGTTCTGCATCTTGATTGGCAGGCAGTAGGAAAAGAAATGTGAGCCACTAGGTGTGGTTTAAGTGTCTGAGATCTCAAAGACTACCCTCCACCTGCTGTGAGGCATCTCCTCCAACAAAGTCATGCCTACTCCAACAAGGCCACACCTGTTTCAACAAGCATACACCTTGCAATTGTGGTATTCCCCGTGAGCCTTTGAGGGCCACTTTTATTCAAACCACCACAAGAAGGAAGAAGTGTACAAATGTGTTTTCTGAGGTTGATGGGGTAGTGTACAAGGCAGAAAATTTATTTGGCCCGCCACTTTGGTGAGTAGGAGGTTCAAGAGCATGGCTGCACTATCCACTTGGTTGTCCGTGAGTGTTTCATGCTGTCTCATAACAGCAAAAGGAAATTATGACAACACACTCACTCTGTGATAGCCTATTCTTGTGATAGTGAACTCACGCCCATGAGAATACCTGAATCCGTCTTATAGACCTCAGCTATTAAAGGACCCACTTCCCAAGACTGCCAGAATAGCAGCTGAGTCTCTCCATGAGCTTTGGAGAGGATGAACCACATTCAAACCACACCAAGAGGTAAGTGCAGCGACCCTTTTGGAAGTGAGGTGGGATTATTTGGCTCAGCTTCCTACTTGAAAAATGAACCACAACCTCAGATTTCGTCCAACTGTCTTTCTGTGTCTCCTTTAGTAATAGGACTAGGAGACCAAAGGCATCTGAGCAAAATTTAGAAGAGAAAACTCAGGTCAGAGCCTTTCTTTGAATAGTTCATTCTACAGTTATGGCGGGGGGGGGTCCTAAATAATTACTAAGTAATGCTAATTACTAAATAACCAAATAATTTAGTAAAATGTAAACATACAGTGATTTACATGTGTTGTTTATATATGTGTGTATAAGTAATTTAAGAATATACTAGACTACATTTTCTATTTTTCTGTGCATTTTAGTTCTTTTTCAGTTCTCAAATTTTATGAACATGCATGTTTTTGAAGAGTCACTGCTTTTGGAAGTCCTGGGATCTATGCTTTAAGAGCATTATATCTACTTTCTAACAGCACCTTTGGTTTCTTCATGGGACTTTTTAAGGCACATGGAGAAGGAAAACTCCGGTGTCTCTTCTACAAATCTCAGTACTATAGTGGGAATGACTCTGCTTCCCTCAGCTCCATGTCTACACACTCCTGTGTTGAAACATGAAGACCAATTTGACAGAATCTGGAGGTAACTGTGTCCTGAGAATGGGATTAGTACCCTTATGAAAGAATGGGATTTTCAGGAAGCTTGCCAGTCTCCCTGCCCTATGAGAACACAGAGAGAAAGCACTGACTATAAGGAGCCAGACAATTAATGTGGTAGCATCTTGATCTCAGACGTCTCAGGCTCCAGAACTGTGAGAAATAAACTTCTTATTGTGTGTAAGCTACCCAGACTCTGGTGCTTTGTTATAGCAACCCTAACAGGTTTTTTTTTTTTGTTTTTTGTTTTTTTTTTTTTTTTTAAGAAAGAAACACTTAGATAAGAAGTGGCAGGCATTCTCAAGACTATTTCATACATTTGTGGTAAAAACAGGAAACAAAGAGATTTAGAAATCCCTTAAGCATTCACGCCAAGGCAGAGAGAATATGGATGAATAGAAAAAGGTCCAGTCTGCCAACATCCAGCACCAACAGAAGGCTCACTTGGCAACAGCAGCCTTTTCATTTTCGTTTTTCCTTCCCCTCATATGAAATTCCTTCCTCCTGCTCTCTCTCCTCCTGTGAACAGACAGAGCTATTTAACAATCAAGACCATTTCCAGGCCAAGACAACCAATTAAAAGTAACACTTCCCTAAAACTGCAAACAGTCCCTTCTCCAACGTAAACTTTTTAATCAGGGGGACAGCCTTCCACAACCCTTCCTAATAGAGTTTGGCCTCCATCCACCAACATTAATCACTCCAAGATGGCCCAAACCTATGTAATGTCACCGCCTAATCCTTTTATTAAAGGTCATTGGTCCTTGACTGTAAAGATGTGTTTTGTATCCCACCCCCAGCCATCTGCCCCACAGTCTGAGTCTAATGACATTTATTCTCTCATCAAGGACAGTTGGAGACCTCTATTGATCCCTTTGTCTTTGAAACCTCACTAAAGTCCAAAGGCGCTTTGAATGCAACACATTTCGGCCAAAGTGCTAGAATGTAGCAGAAGTCTCCAGAAAGATACATTCATTCAGCTCTGGAACCCGACTTTTCCACTTTCTTTGGTAGGGGTTGGAATATGGAAACACAGCACTTTGCAAACTAGCATTTTTGGGAAGGTATTCAATTTGCGATTGTCCTTGGGAAAGCACTATCCTGAGCCATAGGCAGAGAGAGGGACCAGAAACTGCTTTCTCACTGGCCAAGCTTGGAGACTGGTAGATACAACAGGACTTTGCTGCTAAGGATCTTAAACAATGGAGTAGATGAAAGTTTGTGGAGCAAAAATGTCTGTCCCAGGAACACGGTGCAATACAGTTTGGAGCTGCCAGGCGTGTCCAGGCACACTGGAGGGAGAGGAATGGTCCAGAGAGCAGTGGCTCCTGAGGACCGACCAGTGGATGTTCTGATGGGTCCGGAGGAACTTTCCACGTGGCGACCCTGAGCTGCGCACGGGATGGTACTGTGGTGGGAAGCCGCAGGCTGGACCAGTGTGCTCGGCAGAGCTTGCCTGTCACGTGTACGAAGAACGCGCGCGCGCGCGCGCGTGTGTGTGTGTGTGTGTGTGTGTGTGTGTGTGAGCGCGCCTGGGCAGGTTAGCTTGGTGTGTGGTTCCTAACAGATCCTTTGGAGCTTCTCTCTGTGCACATATCCCAGACAGTCTACAAAGCAATGAGGCTTATTTAACATTCACTGTGGGACAAATAAGAGAAAATTAAAAGAGCAATTTTAGGAGGGAATAATTGTTTTCCATACGCTATAATTACAACTGCCTGTAAATGCCGCTATCATAAACGAATCTGCCGTTTAGAGTTCTCTTAAATTCTTTCCGTAATGAGAACAGGCTCTGAAGGCGGGAGACCTCGGCGACGCTCCAGCTGGGGAAGCTGGGCCTGCACTGACCCCTGGCGTCTGCCTTGGGCAGAGACCTCCCACCGCAGGCACAAAGTCTGGTACCCGGTTGCAGGCTGCAAGAACTCCCTTGTCCTTTTGTGTCCTTGGCATTACAAACATCCCGGAGACCCTTGGGACAGAAGTAAATCTTAGAATTTCTGTCTTCCAAGGTCTCCTGAGGCGATTTCCTAATATTTGCGTCGGCATTATTTCTCTTCTCTGGCTCTCTCCTTCAGCAAACAGCACCTTTCCATTGCCACTCAAAAACCTGAAGGTCATTTCTGATCTTCCCTTCATTCCTACATAGAGGTGAGCGAGCCAGTACCCCCCAGCCACTGAGACTTGGTGATGGCGTGCCTCCTATGGCCTTCTCCATCCATCCTGAATAGACCCTCCCTGGGTGGCACACATCAGCCTCTTAGTGACTTTCTTGCCTGAGACTTAGTGTCTCCAGGGATCTTCCACTTTTTAACTCACGAAATTTATTCCTCAAGTAACCTTTGATGAACCAGAAAGACTACTGTTAATTACTTTTAATAAGTCATGCTGTGAACTTGGAGCTATCACTTGGGCAATCTCCTTTTTTTTAGGGTTGGGGCAAGAACGGTGCTTTTCTATCTTTGCTTTTTAAGGATTCCCATTATCAATTCCCTCAGTGCCCCGCCCTTTCCCTTTGTTTCGAGAGAAATCTCTTGGACCAAATAAACTCGATGATTAAAATAAAATTATTTCCTGCTTTTCATGAAAGACAGAGCTGACTGATAATTGGGGCATCTGGTCAGGAGAAGATAACCAATATTATCATAAAGAATGAACATAATCCCAGCCAAAGGCAGAACAACAGTCCGATAGTTTATCTAGACAGTGTAGTCTTATCAAGAAAAAAATCTATTGTTTCTGTTAGCTGTTTAAAAATATTGAGAGAAGCACATAGCTTCTTCATACTGCGGCTATCCAAGATCGCCTGTGATAGTCTGAAGGAAGAGACTCTCGGGGTTACAGCTGCTCTGAGATTCCAAGTGTCAGCCGCACTCACACACCACGGTGCCCTTGGCATTCTCTAAGCGAGCATAGCCCTTCTTCCTTAATTGCACCTGGTCCATAAATAAATATTCCATCTCCAATGCCAGCTCTAATTAATTAAAATTGGGAGGAGTTCACCATGCCACTTGCAAATTGAGCATATATGTGTAAAGATCTCAGAACAAATTAATTTCACATAGATTTAATGATTGATTACTTAATGCATGCTAATTAAATGTTTGGGGGAGGGTATAGAGAGTCTAATTAGTATTAAGTTTTACATTGCCAAATTCTAATTCCAATTTCTCTTTTTCTTTTTTGGGCCACTAGTTATCCGAACACTGACATTTTCCTTTGATGTTCTGTTCCGTTCTTTGTCTTTCCTCTTCCCCCTTTACTGAAAGGCTTATCATTCCTCTCAGGTAAAGGTCTGTGGTCTTGAAGCAAGCAGTCACGTTCCACTTGATCATTCTTCTCCACATTGCAAGTCTGGCTTATTAAAGAATAAGGATACGACTTCTTCCCAGTTAATCAATTAACATCAATTGCTCTCTTTTCTCTGTCTCCTCCCTTTCCTTCTCCCCTCTCCTTTTCTACCTCCTTTTCTCCAAAACTCAGTATTCAGTTCTTAATTGGTCTCATAAGCAGAGGTGTGTGTGGTGGGGAGGGGGGAGGAGAGGAAGAGTATGCAGTAAATTTAAGAATGACTAGGAAAAATTGAATCATGTAGAGTCTGTGTTAAATATTAGTGTTAACATTAATATTAAATTTGGGTATTAGAGTGGAAATTTCTGGTTTCTTGAACAACTCAGTTGTGTCACCTGATGTTTTTCTGGAAGCTGTCTGTGAGAGGGCATGTGGTGGTTTGCTGAAAACAGACAGGCGAGAGGGTGCATGATGTTTAGAGAGAATCTAAATAGGTCCCTGCAAACAGTGAGAAGATGGTTTTGCATTGCTGGTCTTTGCTGGTCTTCAATGATCTTCGTTGGTCTTCATTTCATAGAGAGAAACACACCAAAGAACTTCTCGCGGCCCTCCGGCTGATTCTAGCCACTCCCACTGACTCAAGCCCACTCAGTGGAGTCCTGCTGTTTCTGTTGGATGGTCCAACCTCCTCTGATTCATGCTTGATGTTTGCTATTGAACTGGATGGCTGGCATCCTGACAATGAAGAGTGGAATTGCCCCTAAGGAACTACTTCTAAACAGGTCCACAAAACCCTGGTTAACCATCATTTTCTCTCACCTCTGGCTGGTGGTTTAGAAGAAAGGCTGAAGAGCTCAAGAACCCTATATAAAGTAGGTTTTGAGAAAAATCTAAGCCTACAGGGTATGAAGTTTACATGTACATAGGATGAATATGCCTAGACATCTAATGTACATCATGGGAACTCTAGAAAAGAATATCGTATTGAATACCGGGAATTTAATGAATAAAATTTCAGTATTTTTTTCACAAAAAGATATGTGAAATCACAGCTATGTTAATTTGCTTGGCTGTAGTAGCTACTTCACTGTGTAGAAACACCAGTGTCATATACCTTAGATCAGTACAATCTTAAATGACCCAAACTATTAATTTGTCTGTCTATAATAACAAGGTTATAATTCTATAAGAGACAGTTCATATTTATGAAGTGAGTGTTTTCTACAACTTGCTTTTAAGTACTTTTGAATAAAAAGAAGAAAATCAGGAAAGGAAGAAAGGTATGCTTCAGGAGTGTGTGTGCATGTGTGTGTGTGTGTGTGCTGCACACACACACACACACATCCTTCTACATTCCATAGAGAGAGAATGTGGTAAGATGCTAGCAATTGATGAATCTGTGTGAAGGATCTCTTGGTGGTCATTATGCTGGCTTCCAGTATTTCTGCAGCTTTCAAACTTTCAAAATAAAGCCTTTTGAACCACTTGAATACTGTGTTATTATTTCAGTCCTTTTCTTTCCTTCAACTCTGATCCATTCCTGCTGTCCAAATGCCAGGAGGCAGCTTTCTCCTCATATTCCGTCAGGACAGGGTAGGTTATGCTTCAGGGACAATCTGAAAAATCCCAGGAACTTAAACCATCAAAGGCTTCTCTCCACTAGTGCTATGTGTCCATTTCAGATCAGTAGGAGATAAAAGCCATCTTTGTGAGCATCTCAAGTACCCTCATTCTCACCTCTTAAGGTGCCATGCCTATGAAGTGGATTCCCTGCCTTTATTTTCAAAGGAAGAGGTTTCTTTCCTTTTATTTAAAGATAACTGCTTCGCATGAACTCTGGACCCCTATCTCCTCTGGGATTTTGTTCCCACAATGTGTGTATAGTTCCTCCTTCTCTGTCTCTGGCCCTCTTCTCTCCATGTATTTTAGTTTCCATGTCTCAGAAAGATCCTGTGTTTGATTCTGTTAAGCCTTCTAAGTTCCTGCTTTCCATCTTTCATTTTGCTGATGTCTTGTCTCCATTTCCTGACATGCCCATCTCAGTTTTCACAGGAGCTGACATTTGCTCCCTAATTATACTGATGCGTCTTCTTGAAAAACGAGTAGCCATCTTAGTTCTCCATTCTGTAGTTCCTGATCTCTGCAGGGAGGCACTGAGGACCATGCCCAACACCCCTTGTATTCTCTCCATCCCTGAGCTTCCTGTGTCTAATTCTTGGGATTCCATCCTCTGAGATTGCCTCGACTCCTTCAAGGTATCATTTCTCTCTGACTTGTGAGAACTCTCCAGGGCCTTTCAGCATTTGCCTCCCGTTGTCCCTCTAATAGCCGTTTCTCTGATATTTAACTCTTCCCCCTTCAAGGCCTCCTTTTATGTCTAGGTTCTGAGCCCTGTAAAGACCTGTGTGAGCCTTTGGCTTCCCTTCCTGCCCTCCATCTTCACTCCTGATATCCAGTTCTTACAGTTTTCTCAACGATACACCTGTTGTTCTTGGTGTACATGCCTTTTTTAGGTTAGTTAGATGTATAGTCTGACCGAAACCATTTCCTGCCCATAGTTCCCTCCAATTGACAGTCAGATTGCTTTCCTTCTCTCACGGCACAGCCCTATTATTGACCAGCTAACATAAGCGTCAGACCCAGGTGCTTCAGCTGAGATCCTACTTTGACTTCATCCAGATGTTTAGCTTCCTAGCAGCCCTTCCAGGCTCAGGCCCATTGGGTCCTTCTCTCTGAGTCTATGTGTAATTCCTCTTCTCCTTTCTTTCTCCCTTTCATTATCTTTATTGCTTTCCCCCATCTGCTCCCCCTTTTCATCCTCTCCTCCAAGTCTCAGCCTTCTTTTAAGGTCGTGCCACCTCCCCCTTGAAGGCATCTCTCTTGTTCAGGCTCACATGGACCTTCTCCTTGGATTCTCATGATCAGGGGAGGTGCAAACCATTAAGCTGTTAGCTATTCAGTGTACATGGTTCTTTCTTTTCCCTGTTGCCTTATGTGAAGTTCTGCATAAACAACCACAGTGACAGGCACATGGCTGGATCTGCAGACACGTGTGAGCTGACCGATTTCCCTGAGATCTGTTAGAAAGTTATGTTTTTTTTTAATTCTCCTATCCATGGAGGAATTATATCTGAAAGTTGCTGGAAAATATTTTTTTTCCTTCTCCTCTAAACTATAAGGAGAGATTTGTTCCCTGGAAGCATGGCTGGTGATTTCAAAGTCCCAAGACATCCTATTTCCTGTAGCAGCCACATCTATATTATTAGACTCCTACATAATCCCATATCATAGAAATATTTGCATTGCTTTTCTGCCACTACACACTTGGCTTTTCTGTATTTTTCAAGCTTTGCCATTTTGCTGATGAATAATAATGTGTTTGCTTGTGTTAACTCATTTAATTCCTTGTGCAGGTCTTTCAAGGTTGGTCACACCATCCGATTGATATTGTTTTCCTGCCCCAAACAATACAGCGAGAAGCATTTCAAGGTTACAGAGATAAGAATCACATCCAATTGTTTTATAGCTATTGTTATTGTTTGTTGTTTTAAGTTGGTCTAAAGCTCCTTTTGGCACAATGTTTATTTTCCCTAAATCTTGGTTTCTTTCCTGTGCAATGAGTAGCATGATACTTCTCAGAATAATTCAATTATTTGTCTTTTTTTTTTAAGTGCACACCGAAGACCCACCATGTACCAAAATCTAAGACTAGAAGAATTAAGCAGTATCTCAATGCTTACTAAGTATATTAGACTGGTGGTAGATGCCCAATAAGGGTTCCTTTCTCCTTCCAGGACTTACACCTTTGACTGACCTTACTCCAGGGTTGACTCTGCCTCGCTCACTTTAAGAATGAGTTGAAGCTGGAGAACTTGCTGACTGACTTTATTGCCTGTATTCTTCTCTACCCATACCCCCGCCCATACCACTTTTCCCTCAGGGCTTTTGGGACCGAGTATACCCCACTAATTCTGACAGGTGATCTTTGAGGGGAGAGAACTCTGTGACACTCCTGGCCCAAAGTGACAGCCCAAGGATATTCAAAACGATCTTGCTCATACTAGATGAAGGTGACTTGTCAAAGGGGGACAGACTGTCTTCAGCATCAGCTGCAGGGAAGCTTGACAAGTGAACCAACTCTTTATCCATTCTAGGAGTAGCCTGTGGCTCTTCTTAAATGTGACAAAGAGACCAGGGTCATGGGGAGATAAATGCCGGAGAGGCCGGTGAGCAGGGAAGGGGGCTCAACCAGAAGTAAGGGTTACTCAGTCAATTGACTCCAAACCCGAGGTTCTTGTAAGTGTCCACTTCCTCCCCTGTCCCTGAATAACCCCAGGTCCTCTGTTTGACCCCTTCCATGCAGCAGCATCCATGTCTGGCTCTTGGTAGTGCGCTGCCTCTCTTCCCACCATGGGGACAAATGCAGGGAAATATAACAACATAATCCTCTTCACACCACTCAGTCCCCGAAGGTCCTCACTCGGAATTCTCCATTTATCTGGTCATTAGATCTAATTAAATCCATCCAACTTAGAGCGCCGAAGAGTGGCACCACTTTCTCTCACCAATTAAAACAGAGGAGATTAAAGAATGCCCCTGACACTTTGTCCTTGTGAGGGTGGTGGCTTGGGAAGAGGCTGAGGAGGAACAAGGAACACTGTCCTTTATCTCTGAAAGCAGTGGTGACATCATGTGGGCTCCTGCCAGGAAAATGTACCCTTCGTTGTAGCTTTCCCAGCTGTGACCACAACATGCAGTAAGTAGTCTGCTGTCTATTCTAGAAATATCTGTTTTCAAAGGTGGCCCAAAGAGCTTAAACAAAGGATGTCTATGAGGAGTAATAGAAAGGAAAGTAGAACTCCAGCAAAAAGAGAGAAGGTAACAGATACATTAATAACAAAAATACTGTTGAAAACATTTATTCTAATTTGCATAAAATCTGATTAGAGCTTCCCAGTAGTTAAGGCAAGAAGAACAAGCTAGCATATCACCATAGCGGTCATCATTTTAAAAAGTCAAAATTCACTTTCTTACTTAAGGGATGGAAGAACATTCTGGCTCTAAATCCTGAAAGGAATTCCTCCAGTGGTGCTCGCATCAGAGACCTTCCATGATGCGCAGTGTTTTCAACAGTATTGACTGGGCTCACTACCTTACAGTGACAGGCTTTACGGTGATAGGCAGTGATGCAGTGATAGGCAGTGATGCAGTGATAGGCAGTGATGCAGTGAGAGGCAGTGATGCAGTGAGAGGCAGTGATGCAGTGAGAGGCAGTGATGCAGTGAGAGGCAGTGTTGCAGTGAGAGGCAGTGATGCAGCGAGAGGCAGTGATGCAGCGAGAGGCAGTGATGCAGCGAGAGGCAGTGTTGCAGTGAGAGGCAGTGTTGCAGTGAGAGGCAGTGATGCAGTGAGAGGCAGTGTTGCAGTGAGAGGCAGTGATGCAGTGAGAGGCAGTGTTGCAGTGAGAGGCAGTGATGCAGTGAGAGGCAGTGTTGCAGTGAGAGGCAGTGGTATAGTGAGAGGCAGTGATGCAGTGATAGGCCTTACAGTGAAGGCCTTACAGTGAGAGGCAGTGATACAGTGATAGGCCCGATGTTGGGTATCTGGGACACGAAAAGAATACTTCTATTTTTGGAGAATTATTTTGCCTATATAGGGATCCAAGAGGGACTACAACTTTATTAGGGCTGTGCTCAGGCTAACTTAGCTCATCAAGGTCAAGCTGGAAGGAGAGGAAAGCCACAGACAGGACAAACCTGGTTCCTATAGGTGCTTACTCACCTGCCCTGCCCTGTCCTCCGATGTGGTTGGCTCCACACCACTCTTTGGACATAGGCCCTTTGAGGAGCATGGGTATGGCCCCAGCACATGTTCAGGAATCAGCTCAGTGTAATCTCGTCCCCTCCTCACAGCTGTATTCACCCACACCTTGCTTTAATCCCTCTTCAACTGATACTGTAGGGTCTTATTTGGGTAGCTCTGCATGGACACATTCTCCTAGACCTTCTATAGTAAAATATACCAATGGGAATATGTGGAGATAGCAGGGAATGGGGGTGCAGAGAAAGTAGAGAGGTAGCCTCAGATTACTAATCCCAGAGAAGAAAGGGAGCCAGGCTTCCACCGGACACAGCTTTCCCTGCTCCCAGAGAAGCAAGCTTCCTGAGAAAATCCCCTGAGTGCAGGATGGCTTCAGTTCTTGTCCCCTACTCCATTAATGATTTCCTTGTACAGTGGCTTGGATTCCCTGGTCAAACTCACACTCTGCATACCCTAGGTCTATCCTGAGCACCCAAAGCCCTTCTGGGTTTCTGCTTCCACAGACCCACTCGCACAGCTGTGTCTTTAAGATATGTCCAGTCAAGAGCTCCTCTTTGCCCTTGATTCAGCACAGATGTCCCTCAAGGGTCCCTCTACAGAGTGGTCCTAATTACTTCCTGTGGTCTCGTCTCTGACACCCGTGCACCTCCTGGCTCTTGATTGGGCTCCTTCCCCAGAATCCTAGGTTTCCTCAGCACCTTAAGCTGAGTTACCCTGAAATCATTGTGTGGGTCTGCCTGGGGTATAGGGTGTCCAGGTGTCTACCTGAACAAGTTCTGGAGCATGCCTGTGACCATATTTATGGATGAGATTAGCATTGGAATATACTGTCTTCACCAAAGTGTCATCTAATCTAATCGGAGTCTGAATGAAGCAACAGTTAGAGGAAGGGAAAACTTGTTCGAGGATACCAGGACATCTTTGAGTTTTCTCCTGCCTGGGGCTGAGACTTACAGCCTTGGCTCCATGGTTCTTAGACCTCAGGACTGAGGTTGAACTACAACACCAGCTTCCCTGTGTCTCCAGCTTAGAACTCAAGCCATGGGTATTCCGAGCATTCAAAGCCGGGCAGTGGTGGCGCCCAAGCATTCATCACTGTGTGAGCTGAGTTCTTACTATATAATGTTCCTTATGGGTCCCATGTCTTTGGAATACTCGATTACACCAATCTCCTGTCTCGGAAGCCCCTCGGTTCCTCCCTTCACTGGCCAGACCCCGCTGAGGCCAAGCTCTTGTACCAGAGCAGGCTTCTAGTTGCCAGTTGGCTTCTTTTCTGGTCCTGCCATCTAGCCACAGTCACCAAAACAGGAAAGAAGCAAAGCCCAATGAAAATGCAGAGAGGGAGGACGCTTAAAAGATCCCTTGGTATTATGACAAGTATCCATTCTGGGGGTCCAATCAGAACCCCCAAATCTTCATGGACACAGAGGTTCCTCCCTGTGTTTTCACTGGGGCCCAAGGTTTGTGAAGATTTAGTGGGAGGACAGATGTGAACGTGAAGTATAGTTCCACTGACACATTGCCTCAGATGTTCCCTGAAGTTCAGCTCCGTCTCCTCTTTTTACTCTTCTCGGGTCTCTTTTTTCCCTCATTCCTAGTCTCTGTTCTCCTCCTCAAAGGCCCAGAGAGAAGCAGGCGCTCCCAGATGCAGTAGGAGACTCCTTTCCACAGGGGGCGCTCTAAGATCAGGAAAAGGGCCTTGGGGAACGTGTGTATCAGAGAGGATTGTGAGCAGGTACCAATGGCTGGACAGTAAAAAAAAATGACTTTTATGAAATCTTTGCCTTGATACGCTATCAATTTTTCCAGATGCCTTTTCAATATCTGCCTACATAACTATATGAAATTATAGTAAGTCCTATAGCTATGGATGAGGATGTGACAGACATCTGTGGCTCAGATGAGAGTGCAAGGTAAGGTCTGTCTAGGAGGCTACCAAGTTGCAAGCCTCCCTAATGTGGGGCAGGGTTGAGGGTGGGATGTACACCTAGCAGAGAGTTGCCTACATCTGGCACCTGTCCTTCCCCTCCCCCTGATATGTACCCCAGGCAGAGCACAGATCTAGTCAGCAGACTCTCAGGCAGCACAGGCCTTCATCTGCTAGACAGACTCGGAGGCCTCAAAATGGGGTGAGGAGAGCAGGAAGGATGGGAAAACGAGCCAGAGAATGTTCTAGGTGGGATAATTTCTGTAAGAAAGACTTTACACTGGTTGACCTGCACAGTGGCTCTCTGCACCTCCAGGAGGCTAGAGAACACAATCCTCATTTCACTTATAACCTGTGAGGATGTGCAGGCTAGTCTGGGTATATCCCACTGAGCCTCTGACAGCTTGGTTACCGGTGAGAAAGCTGACTGTGTCTGGCATGCAACTGATCCCGCCCCCCACACGGGAGACAGTGAGTGGAGGAAGACACACACGTCTGTAGTGGACCGAAAGCCTCTCCCAGTCTCTATGGGAGGACAAAAGACAGTTTAGGGGAGCGTGCAATAAATCTGCTTCTGCAGAGACCTTGGGAGGGTGAGACACCCGGGCAGCAGTGTCTGATAGGGCTGGCATCCTAAGACCTCTTGCTTCACAGCCCGCTCCAGATACCTGGTGCAGCTCAAAAGGAGCAGGATCCACAGCTTCTGTTCCAGCAACTTGTGGGCTAACTTCGCAATGCTTGTCATCTTACGCATTTTGTCCATCTGCCAAACCCATTTCCACGGCACTCGAGAGTGGAAGGCTTCAAGGCTCACATCTGTGGCTGATAACATACGACCTTGTGCGAATCAGGGAGCTAAGAGGCTTTGCTTTGCTGTTTTGGAGAGACCTCTGGCTCAAGGCACTGCACTAGGAGGGCAACAGAGATACTGTCAATTACAGACCTGTCCTTCAAACCTTGGGGCTCAGTGAGCCTGGTGCTGTCAGCCATCCATGTTGGCACAAGCTAGATACACACTTTTGTGCTGGGAGCCTATTGCCAAGAGAGGCTCAAAGACTTAGCAGTTTCTTGTCTTCTTTCCTTTTCTTTCCTTTCCATTCCATTCCTTTCCTTTCCTTTCTTTTCCTCTCTCTCTCTCTTCCTTCCTTTCTCTCTCTCTCTCTCTCTCTCTCTCTCTCTCTCTCTCTCTCTCTCTCTCTCTCTCTGTCTCTCTCTCTCTCTCTCTTTTTCCTTATATTTCTGAGATCTTGACAGGTGGCTCAGTAGATTGGGAAGGCCTGGAAGCCTGAATTTGAATCCCCAGAACCCACATAAACGTCTGGTATGGTGATGGTACATGCCTCTAATCCCAGTGCTATGGAAGTAGAGAGAGAGGTGAGAGGGGTGGGTCTCTGGGGTTTGGTGACCAGCTAGTGTAGCTGAATAGATGAATCCCAGGTTAATAGGCAAACCTTGTCTCAAAAAAATTGCTAACCTCCACACAAATGCACACAGACATGTATGTGCACACATAAAAACACATACACATGTATACACCACACATAGACACAGGAGCTCTGGCCAAACAATTCTGTAACTATTACTGACCTAATACATTAGAGACCATTCAAAGCTATAAACCGAAAGAGAAAGCATTTTTATTTCTTTCCTGAATTATCATATTTACCAATGGGGTGGGTATACCTGTTGGGCACTGTGCAACTTCTCAAATGTTTGACACTGCCACTTTGCCTTCTATTTCACATTGATTTTGGGGTTGTACTTGCTTTTTGTCATAGTAACCATAGGAAACACCTTCAAAAACTGTGATGAGTGCATACCTGCACTATGAGCCCTCAGAAGGCCTCGTCAGGAGAATGCTATGACTCTGAGGGCAGGTTGAGCTACACAGTGAGTTCTAGGCTAGCGTAGGACTGAGTGAAACCCTGTCTCCAAAAACCAGAGATAAGTTCATTGAGATGAATTCCAGGATCAATTGTAAGACCATAAACTATCTTGAGTTGATGATTGGCATGGTGTCTGGAGGATGTGGTTATCTCTGTATATTCCTCTCAGAGTTGTTAATTTATTGCATGTCCTCAAGTTGCAGGACATGGGTGAGGGAGAAACTGGGTTGAGAGGGCAAAGAATGCAAAGGGAAAAATTGCTGAATTTTAGCCACGTCTTAGGGTATGTTCTTGGGCAATACTTTTCTAAGATAGGTGCCGTTTGGTGGAGCTGTGGGGCTGTAGTCTTTCTTGGAAACACTGTGGACAGACTGTGTTGAGTGGAACAGGGCACACCCATGGGCTGAAGACTCATGCCTAGTAGCCTCTGGTTACCTACTCTAAGTATTCCAGGTCCATAAATCCAGGGCCCTTCTCTCCTCAGTCACCCGATTACCATATGAATGGTGAGGCTAGGCTGGGCCCTCTCTCTGCTACCTGTGTGACTGTGGAGGGTATCTGGCCTCAGTGCTTTGGATTCAAGCTACATAAAGTGAGTTTAGTAAAACGATGCACCCCGTGGCCTGTGGTGAGACTGAAATACAGTTGTGTGGGAATCAGAATGTTTGTTACGATTCTGAGCAAACAATACCGCAGACAGCTGTGAGGAGACAGCCCCAGGCTCTGCTCCTACCTGGCTTACAGTTCAGGGAAGGAGGACCATCTCCAGCAGGCTTGCGGCCAGTTAACGGGTTCTATTTTTGGTGTGTGGTTTCAGAGAATAGTATACATATTTTATGCGTGTAGCTAGGACTTCATGCTGGATACTTTAGGATTATTCCCAGAGCAGAAACAGATCTCTAGAGATAAGTATAAGTATAAGCGAGGGAAGCCAAGACCCGGTAGACAAAGGGGGTCTGTAACAGTGACCCCCTACCCCCAAAGAAGGAATCTTGTGAGGAAGATCCCAATGGTTTGGATGGCGCTAACAACAAGGAAGGACAGGGACAAGATCATCCAGGGTCTTGGTAGCACTCACAGAGGAACCTTTAGTAATTTCCAAGCATGGTGGGAAGCTACCGAAGGCTTTTCAGCAGAGAAATAACATGATTTCCTTCATTTAAAATATCACAGTTGCTGGGTGTGGTGACACACATCTTTAATTTCAGCACTCGGCAGGTGGGGACAGGAGGATCTCTATGAGTTCCAGGCCCACTAGTGCTGCTATAGTAAGACTGTCTAAACAACAACAAAAAACAAATAAGCTGTCAAATAAACGAACAACAAACTATCCTGTCTGTTGGGAAATGGGCTCCTAAGAACAAGAAAAACAGACGGACCAGGAAGGATCCTACTTGTAGAGGAGGACCCGTCTGGGAGACTTCGGAGTTGGAAGGACTGGGGTGGACTGATTATCCAGAGAGGAGGAGAAACCGGGAAGATTCCCAGAAGTCTGCTGGAGCAGTGTGCAGAAGGAAGCGGGGGATGGTTTCCAGTGAAATTACTAGGTAGGGGACCGGAGAGAAGCTCAGTGGTGGAGGGATTGCTTGGCTTTCATCCCGACAACCCGTGTTTAAGGAAAATGCTGGTGTGGTGATGTGTGCTTGTAATTCCAGCACTGGAGAGGTAGGGAGAGCAGAGAATTAAGGCTTGCTAGTCAGTCAGCCTAGCTGAGTCAGTTAGCCCCAGTTCTAAGTCTCAAAAAACCAAACCAAAACCAAAACGAAAACATAACCAACCTATCTATGAAGACAACCACAAAACCCCTAAGCCACCAAAACACAAACAAGCCCAAAATAAGATGCACAGATCTTAGGAATGGCACCTGGCACTGAGTCAATACAATTATCTACACATATGAGATGTGCATTTGTAGCATGAGAATAAATACACATATACATACACACACACACACACCACACACACACACACACACACACACACACACCACACACACATCCACATCCATATACCACCCCCCCATATCCAAACACACTACATGCCCATAACACACACACACACACACACACACACACACACACACACATCACACACATACACACATCACACACACACACACACACACACACACACACGCTACTGCAAAGAACAAAGGACAGGCTCTCCCAAACCACTTTCTGTAAACACTTCTTATAAAATAGGATTTTTGCATTTCTCCTTTGAAATATCTAGGTATCTCTCTTGGTTCTTCACTTCATTTTGCACAATGATCAGGGCATCGGGATGGGAGAAGTCCTTTTCTTTGGCAATGATCACCCTGTGGCATTAGAGTTCTTCCCTGACCCAAGGACTCATCTAGAAAACAAGTTTATGGCTGTTCTGCCATAAGTCATCAGTCAGACTCTGTCAGTAGCTTCCTTCTACCCTCTCTGTAGCCATCTTCCTGTCTTGGATTTAAGTGAAAAAAAAAAAAAAACCAACAAAAAACCCCAAGGTTTTGATATTAATTAAGTTACATAGCAATTTCTTCCCCCTAATTGCAGTGGAACCTGTCCACCGGACTCTCTGAAGTACCACTCTTTAGATATAAGAAACTTCTCATCCTGCGCCAGGGCTCAGTTGTACTCCTTCATATTGTTCACTTCAATCAGAATAAACCTCTTTTGGATAATGAAGGGAAGAGCATTTAACTTGGTCCAGTCCAGTCTTCTAGGAGTGGGGTGTGGAAAGCCTTCGGGACCAGTCATAAGCAGTGTGGGTGGCTGGGACAGCCTCTCAGGTGTGGATGGAAAGATATGGAAGGAAAAGTAGTCCAGTGAGTTGGAACTGGTGATAACTAGGGTGCTGAGGGTCACCACGGTGCTGGGACACTGTATAGGGGGACTGGGAGTGGGGCACAGCACCCCGCACCTATAAGGAAGGACTCAGCTCCATGGGCCAACTTTTTGCTGTGAGCCAGTATCCTTGGTGGGAGGCAGACTGTGGATGGTTTGCCCTTCATCCTCCCTTCGAACTTCCCAGGGATGGTGCCTTGGTTTTGTGTGGGGCTCAGAAGCTACCCTGGGAGTCCCAGAGCTGGGGCAGTGGCAAAGATCTAAGGAGAAAAGCGAGAGACCCAGATGAGAACATGCACCAAGGGTGGTGGAGAGAAGGGCTAAGTCAGGTGCGTGGCCACTGACACATGGTTGCCCCTCACCTCAGCAGACTTGCTTCACTGGAGACACTCTTGGCTTTTCTAACCATGCCGGCTCTTTGATTTATTCCTTTCCTCTCTCCAACATTTCCTCTTTTTTACCTCCTCTAAATGCCCTCAAGGTGGGAAAAGAAAGAGAAAGGATCTCATCCCCCTCCTGCCCCAAACCAATTTCTTACAAAAACACTCGGGAGAGAACGCAGAGGCCGCTGGTTTTTATCTGTGAATCTTATGGCAAGTGTCTTCCCTGTAGGTATTCACAGCTAGTGAAACACAACCTGTAACAGCCCCTGTGTGCCCACCTCCTCCCCAGCACGGTGCCACCCGGCCAGAGTGTCAGACGCTTTAATTGGGTTATTGCTGCTTTCCCACCTGTCCCGAAGCTAAGGTTGGGGGAGACACTGCTTCTCTCAGCTTCTCTCTGGGGAGCACTGGAGGTAGTAGATGTGGAGGGAGGGAGGGAGGGAGGGAGGTGGATGAGCTGCCTGCCCTTCCTTACCTCTGTCTCCTAGCATCTTAAGATCTACATTCTCAGGCAAGAGAGGCAGGGCAGGCGCACAGGTCCCAACAAGGCTTCTTTGTTGCTTGGAAGCCCTGACAAGGAGAGCGCTATCCATCTTTGGAGAAATGGGGGACAAAACTGGGGACAGGAAGGATGGGGTGCTGTAGAAGAGGTTGTAGAAAGGTAGTTGGGAGAAATCTGGAGGTTGAATTCAGTAGCATCAACTCAACTCCATAATGGTCTTGTGAGGACTCCTGAACATCTGACTGTCACTAGGCTGGAAGGCAGGCAGGCAACAGGGAAGGGGAGGGGAGGGGGAGGGGAAAGGGGAGAGGGAGGGACAGGGGAGGAGGGGATGGGGAGAGGAAGGGAGAGGAGAGGGGAGAGGGAAGGGGGAGACGGAAGGGGAGAGGGAGGGACAGGGGAGGAGGGGATGGGGAGAGGGAGAGAAGAGGGGAGAGGGAAGGGGGAGGGGGAAGGGGAGGGAAGGGGGTGGGGAAAGGGAAGAGGGAGGGACAGGGGAGGAGGGGATGGGGAGAGGAAGGGAGAGGAGAGGGGAGAGGGAAGGGGGAGGGGGAAGAGGAAGGAAGGGGGAGGAGGGGGGAGGGAAGGGGGAGGGGGAGGGAGAAGGGGGAAGGGGGAAGAGGAAAGGAGAAGGGGAAGGAAAGAGAAGGGAAAAGAGGAAGAGGAACACAGTCCTTGGAGGTAGTCATGTCCTATGAATGAAAGAGAAGAAGCAAGCCCATGCTCCAAGACAGTGGTTCTCAATCTGTGAGTCTTGACCCCTTGGGGGTATGTGTCAAATGACCCTTCACCAGGGGCTACATATCAGATATTTACATTCTGATTTATAATAGCAACAAAATTACAGTTATGAAGTAACATCAAAAATAATTTTACGGTTGGGATGGGTCCCAACAACGTCAGGGAGCAGCCTCATCCTGACTAAGGTGACCAAGCCACAGAGATGATATGTTTTCCATGGCTTGTGTTGCCTTGGAAAGGGAAGAGCAAAGAAGAATGTTCTAGGGGGAGATGAGAGAAGGGATGAGGGATGAGAGGCGCAGATGACTGACAGGTGGAGCCCAGTGCACCCGACTGTTCGGGGCATAGGGCCTGGGAAGGTACTGCTGAGGCACAAAGTAGAGCTGGTGTGTATGTGTGTGTGTGGGGGGGTGCAGGGGGGATGGCTGTGGTAATAGCTGCATTGGCTTGTTTCACTGGCTGAGTGTGGATTTTTCTCTTGTGTCATGGGGAGCCAAGGAAAACTTATGAGGTGTGCGTTGATGGGTTTAGAACTATATTTTAGAGGAACAATTCTGTTCCCTTTTGACATATACTTCCCAATCCTTTATTCCTGCCAAAAGGCTTAGGATCCAAAAAAAAAAAGCAAGGCTTAAACCCACTTTAGTTGGTAGCTTAGGAGGAATCTTGAGCTTCAGTACCAGCCTTACCTCCCACTCCTGCTGAGCCTGCCCTTTGCTTGTTTGTAGCTGCTCAGAATAATTTCTGCAAACTTCTCAGAAAGCAAAGCACAGGACACAGAATTGTAATTCTCCAGGAATTAAATGGGGGCAAGGATCATCTTTGTCCCTGGCTGTTTTGTCTGCGACTAAGGGCTTGTTGTAACCTGATCAAATATACCAACAGTGGGATGGTGGAGACCGCTGGAAAGGGGTGGGGTGCATTAGATATGAGGTTAATCTGGGACGGTTTTCTGACATGGTGGCCTTGCAGTCAGGATTTCACGGACGGCAGTAAAATGATTTGACAGGAGACCAGGAAGGAGAATTAAGAATCATCAAGGCAGAAGACATCAAGTCCAGCAAGGGAGAGGGACATAGTGTGTTGGGGAGGAGGGATAGGCAAGCAGAACGAAAAAAGGGGGGAGGATCGTCAATGGGGTTACGAATTCCAGTGATGGAGGATTGGAGTGTGGTGTCTAAATAAGAGGTTCTTTTGCCATCTTCCCCCCTGTAGTCCATGTGGACTCTCCGTATTCTTCTTCCTTGAGGTACAGTCACACAGTTTGGAAATAAGACCCCCCCCACACACACACATACACACACACTAGTCAGTAAATTCTGAAGTAGTTAGGGCATACTCTGAGCTTGACAGAGGCAGGAAAGATGATCCAACAAGGAAAGTGACTCTGCCAGATTGATGAGGGAGGTCTCAATGTGCACAGCTGTTCTGCAACCCAGACCTGGGTGATAATCTGCACTCTATATTCTTTGGCAATAGAACTGTGATGACCTATGGCAAGAGTGAAGATTGAGTTTTAGATGTGTCATGAGTACCTAAAATGTCCTTGCACTCTGATGAGGTGAATTTTACATGGGTGAAGCCCTGGGTAAGAAGGTCAGCCGTGTTTTACTATTAAAAAGGAAAAAGAGCCAACCCTGTAGCCACATGATGTTCAACAAACAGAGATTCCAGAACAACAAAGGATACTGGAGTCCCCAGGATAGATTACCATGGCATTTGTTTATTATTTAGTGTGGGATATGAGTGCTTGGGCGCACATCAGCACCATGGTACACAGCTGGAGGTCAGAGGACAAGTTGCAATGAGTCAGTTCTTAGGGATGGAACTCAGGTCTTCAGGCTTAGGGGCAAGTACCCTTTACTCACTGAGCCATCTCACTAGCCCGAGGTACTTTCATCCTCATTTTACAGATGGTGGAATGCAAAGAGGTTAACTCGTCTTCCCCCCCCCCCGCACCTCCAAATTGTAGAGGAAAGACAGCCCTTTTCCTTCTGGGGCTAAATTGGACACATCAGCTGCCACAGTCCTCATAATGCCCATTCTTCACCATCTGAACAAAATAGGGTTCATGACTGCTAGGCTCCAACACCTGATTCTTTTTGCAGGGCTTTCTGAGGTTGGGTCTTTAGCACTGATGAAAGCCAGATTCCAGCCGCCAGCCATAGGAGACACCTGCAGGTGTTCTAGCCAATCCAGAGACCTAGAAAGAAAACCCAAGCATTCTTAACCTTTAAAAAGATCTTAGCCTGTGGACAGATAAATTAACTCCAGGGCTCTGGGGAGATTAAACCTTATTTTATGGTTTGCTTGTTAAAAACGCATAACTCCAAATCTCACCAGAGATTGCAATTAAGATAGCACCAGGCTAAAGCTATATGAGAAGTATTATTTACTCTTGGCTCCCTGCAAAGTCCAAAACGACAATGGGTTTTTCCATTTCGTAACCTGCAGTCGATCTGAAGCCACCTGCCTTTGTACCTAAATGCTTTAGGACACACTTCTCTCTCCCAGTGTAGCTGTAGTCACACTATTCTTTGTGGTTATCCAAAGTGACCATAAAAACCAGAGTTAAAACAAAGTTTCCTGAGCGATTATGTGCAAGAGGCACCAAACACATTTTAAAGCATCTGCATCTTTTCTGCTCCCACCTGAGGGATTCTTTCTCTGCATTTCCCTCTGAATGCCTATAGTACACTACCCTCCAAATGCTCCCCGATTTCTAGCAATGACCAAAGAAGAGCCTCGCCACCATGAGCAGACTCATCTTGCTAAGATGTGCCCTGGAGAGGACCGTTATGGGTCCTCTCTACATCGCCATCTCTATTAGAGACGGTGTGTGGAGATTCAAGCTTTCTTTTCTGAAATTTTGGGAAAAGTTGGTTAGTTTGTTCAGTCAAAGAGTACCACCAGGAGCTCAGGAGGTAAAGCACTGGCTACAAAAGGGAGGACCCAAGTTTGAGTCTCCTGAACATGTAAAGTGCATAGCTGTAATCTGTGCTCCTATCCAGGGATGGGAGGCAGAGATAGGAGAATGTCTGGGACACTCTCCAATCAGTCACTCTAGTGTATGTAGTGGCAAAAGGCAAAGGAAGCCTGTGCTCAACCTGGAGGAAGGCCAGAGCTGACTCACAAGGATGTCCTAGGCTTGTACATGTGCACCAAGACACACATACTTACAGGGAGGAACATATGCACACATAAATCACACACGCACACACCATATGCACACACATATGCACCATAAACATGCATATATGCCATACACATGCATCATACACACATACATACACATCACACACAAACATAAGAGATTTTAAAAAAAATCATTAGGTTCTATTTAGGTGGCTCTCTTTGAGGTTCCTATCATGTCTCAAAATAGATGGATCAAGTTTTTCATTCTGTATACATAGAGGAAATACATGAAGAGTGAGAAGCTGTCTCTGGGTGAGTTCACCCTAGGCTCTGCAAGGCAGGAGACAACTTTTCTCAAATATGACTTTCCATCATAACACCTACATGAGGCTTGAAAATTTTATTCATTTACTTATTGGGTATATATATATATATATATATATATGTTTGTGTGTATGTGTGTATGTGTGTGTATGTATGTATGTATGTTTGAGACAGGGTTTTACTCTGTAGCCCAGGCTTACCTCAAACTCTCAGTAAGCCTCTTAAGTGTGGGATTACAGGTGTGAGTCACCATATCCCATATCACCTGGAACATTTGATTAATATTCAGATTCTAGGCTCTGCTCAAGAGCTACTCAACCAAGTGATCATTCTAATGAGATACACGGATTATGGTGGTAGGAGTCGTGAACTGGGGTTTGCAATAATCTCTACCACCTCCTAGCTGTTCCATCTTGATCTAGTTAGTGTCTTAGCTGCTCCTTTAATTCCTCCTGGTAAAAAAGGCAGCTGCTATGACGGTGCCTGTCAAGCATGCTCTTGGGAGTTTGAGAGCAGAAGTCTTACAAAGTATCTTCAAGGTCATACAGCTAGTTCCAGGCAGGGCCAAGATTCCCACTGGGTTCATGGGTGCAGACAACTGGCCATTATGTGATGTCCCATCTCTAGGTCACATCACTCTCAGCTCTTCTCAGCCAAGGAAAGGAACTCACAAGCTAAATGCGAAGAAGACCTGAAGACCTTCCATTCCAACTTGCTCCCTCTCTTTCCTGAGCCTAGATCTAGCTCCTGAATCACACAAAGCCTCTGGACCAGCCCTGTAATTTTTTTTTCCCCTGCTGCTTCTTCTCTGGTGATTATCTGGGGCTGATTTGGCCAAACTTCTAAGTGTGTTGCCTGGCAAGACCCAGCACATCTGGGGTCCTGCTGTGGTCTCAATTGCACAGCTGTCCGCAGCAAAGATGCAGTCATCAGAAAGCCTCGGCCCAATGGAATCCGGAGAGCAATCTTTATACGGAGCAACTCTTTATACCTTTGTGTGGATTTTGCTTCTCACTCACAAAGACAAGGGAGCACGTTAGCAGAGTTCATACTGAGATGTGAGTGCCTTTTATAACCAGCACGAGGATGATTTCCACAGAAAAGCCTCTTCTTTCCTGGTGACAGACCTGATTTTTTTGCTAAAGGTGGGAGGGAGCTCTCTCTTCGAGAGCATTTTGTGTGGACCCAAATGCTTTGAAATGGAGAAAAGCTAGAAGATTCCTCTGAGGTATAGAGACATCGCCGAACAGACCCCAAATTTTAGATTTGTACAGACTGGCACAGCAAAACCGTTTTCCAAAAGCTTAAGGAGGCGGAGCCAATTTGTAGCTTTTCTTTGACTTCGTGCGATGGGATGGAGGATATTGTTTTGGGAGTGGGGAAGATTGAAACCCACAGTGAGAGTAAATGAAAAAACCCAAATCTCTGCTGGAGATAAAAAGCAGAAAAGAAAAAAAAGAAAGCAAAACTGACCAGTCTTATTTAACTCCCCAAGGAGAGAGGTGTGGGGCTGGGGGCGGGTGAAGAAGAAGGCGGTGACAGTAAACCTCTGTTGTCCTGTGATTGGTTAATCAGACCTTTCTTTTGGACAAAGGCCACTCAAAATGGTGTCTTGGACACTCCAGGAGCCAGATGCTGCTTCTGCCTTAACAAAGACCAGTGGAACTGCACCTCTGTGGAATTGGACCTCAGAATGTCAAAACTGGAGGCCATCTCAGAAGTCTTCTTGTCCAACCCCCTCCTTTTGAAGATGAAGAAACTGAGGCCCAGAGATCATGAGGATGGTTGATACAGAATGGAGAAAAATCCAACCTTTTGGATTTGAACAACTGTTTCCTAGGATGCCACAGACATCATGCCCACAACCCAGCCTTTCTGATTGGGCATGGGAGGTCTGTGGAAAATAACCTGTAACTTTTTTTTTTTTTAAAAAGAGTCTCACTATGTAGCTCTAGCTGTCCTGAAACTTACTATGTAGACCAGGGTGGCCTTGAACTCACAGTGTTCCTCCTACCACCACAATTCGTGTATCTCATTAGAATGATCACTTGGTTGAGTAGCTCTTGAGCAGAGCCTAGAATCTGAATATTAATCAAATGTTCCAGGTGATATGGGACATGGTGACTCACACCTGTAATCCCACACTTAAGAGGCTTACTGAGAGTTTGAGGTAAGCCTGGGCTACAGAGTAAAACCCTGTCTCAAACATACATACATACATACAAACATACATACATACATACATACACACAAACATATATATATATATATATATATATATATATATATATATATATATATACACACACACACACACAAATAAGTAAATGAATAAAATTTTCAAGCCTCATGTAGGTGTTATGATGGAAAGTCATATTTGAGAAAAGATGTCTCCTGCCTTGCAGAGCCTAGGGTGAACTCACCCAGAGACAGCTTCTGGAGGGGGGATCCGTGAGCTGGAGATCAAAGGTATGCACCATTATGCCTGGCTAACAAGTTACTTTTATTTCCCCTATTCTTTGATTGCATTGACCTGGCAGTGACTTTGTAAGATGTTAATTCTATTAGTAGTTTCATCCCTCTGTGCCTGGAGCATCTGTAGTTACAGGATGCTTCCAACATGCAGCCGTCTTTATGTGAAGGCCAAAAGGGTGAGCCACGAGCTGGGAGGATGCCTTCCTCCCTCCTTGACTGGGGAATGTCAGTGACCCAATTCTTAATTTTACCTCCCTTCCAGCTTGGAAGCCCGGACACAATCAGATCTCTTCATGTTAGCTGTCAGTACTGTCATTTATACTTGTTATCAATAATCCTCAGCTCTGACAACTCCCTTTATTTTTAGACTTAAATCCCCATCTTATAATATAAATATCACACTCTAGGCAGGACACCATTAAGCAATTATTGCACTTCCCAGGTGAGGTGGATTTCTTGGCCTCCTCTTGATGAGCGGAGAGAGCATGAGATGTGCCCTAATCGCTCAGAGACACTGGGGCAGAAGATTATTATACTATCAGATGGGTGGGGGAGGGGAAGGACACCTGTTCTGCTGGCAGACTGCCAAAGTCCTTCTCTCTCCAGAGAAAACTGAAGGTGGGGCTGGCTGGAAGTGTAGGAGAGGGGAGATCCGTGAGCTGGAGAATCCTTAGCTAGGGGATGTGTCCCCTTCAACAAGGTCTGGTCAGTCCTAGATCTGTACTGTGCTTTGCTATGTCCAAATGTCTTCTACTTGACACAGATCCCCCTGGCAGCAATTTGGGTTTCTGTCTAGAAGCTAAAACATTGGAGAAGGTCATCAGAGTGCACTTCAGACATGGGATGAGGAAACTGTGGAAAAGAACTGGAGGCAGAGAGTGCAATTTCAATACAGAATCTCCTGTACCCCACCCCAGCCCTTCACTTATAGTGGATTTCCCCAGCACCCCAGAAGATCAGGTCAGGGTCTGGGTTTCACTCATTGATGCAATATTCGTGTTATCAATAGCAATAGACTAGCAAGGAATCATTAAGAACCATGTCTTCATTAATCTGAATATTAATAAAATGTCCCAGGTAACATGGGACATGGTCACCCAGACTGCTAAATCACCTACCCAGTGTGCTAAAATGATATGTGTTCGAAGGAGACTTTTTTGATCGCTGCTTTCAAATTCATTTACTTATGTGTTTGTACACTGAGAGAATTTTTGCCCAGTGGTGTGGCGGTGTGCGCACAAGCATGGATTTGTGTGGAGAGAGCAGAGAGCAGGGTTAGATGTCGTCTTCAACTGCTCTCTACCTCAGTTTTTGAGAGAGGGGCTCTGGATGAATCTGGAACTCATCTATTCAGCAAGATTAGACAGCTGGCAAGCACAGGAATCCTCCTGCCTCCACCTCCCCATAGCTGGGATTACAGGGCCTCACCGAGGTGCCCAACTTTTTAAAATTTGAGTCCTGGGAATTGAATTCACATCCTTTTATTTCCATGGCAAGGGCTTCCAAATGAGACATATTCCAAATCTACTTTTCTTATGACATAGAATCTTATAGAGTCCGGGCTGGCCTCAAATTCACTGTATAGCCAAGGACGACTTTGAATTCCTGATCCTCCTCTTTCTACCTCCCAAGGGCTGGAATTGCAGGTACGCATTACCATCCCCAGCTCAAAGGAGAATGCTTAAATTCCCACCATTCTGTATTTCAGAAAAGCAACTAAGTAAAATTGGAAAAGAATTCAGGAAGAAATGCCCAAAGCCCACTTTCTAGCATGCCTTAGTATTCCAGGAACCCCATTGCCCTCCACTCTTCCTGCTTCACATAGCCTGCTGTCCTAAGAGCCCACCACATCATTCCCCAGGCTACAGAATGCTCATGCATACCTACAGTCCTGCACATTGCCCTTACTGCTTTGGCCAACCCACATTTCCCTTAACGCCCATCACACTATTGCCTTCTTCTTCTTCAGCAGTCTTGGTCTGCTAAAACTGTCCTACTGCAGAGGTGACGCATGCTGCCCCTGAGTCACAAATACCCCGGAACATCTGCCTGCCCCCAGGCTAATGTCTTGGTGCCTCCCACAGATCCCCAGTCCCTTCTCCCTGCACACTCAGCAATCATTGCAAACTCTGTGTCATGCTTTCCCAGAGCACTCTCTGACAAGTTTATCAAGTTGAGAGATGACACTGTCAATGGGCATATTAAAAAAGAAAGGAAAAGGAAGAGGAGAGAAGGAGAGAGAAGACTAGGAGCCTCCCTCCCACGATGCTTACAAGGACACGTTAGCACACTCCCAAGGTCATGTGGGCAAGCTGGGAGAGGCATCCTCATTCTTCACCATCTTAAACAAACCTCCCCAGTGGGCATGAGATGCAGCTCCCTCCTGCTTGATTCAAGATGGGGAGTCTCACACTTGCTTTGGTAGGAGATTGCTTGGTAAGAAAATAGCTGAGCTGATAATGCCAGCAAAGTCACGACACCCAGGACCTTTTGCAGTTTTAAGATCCAATCAACTTTAAAATATTACCGACTAAGACGGATTTGAGCAAACAACTGATCCCGGTGTATTTACTGAGCGTACAGGCACCCTGCTAAAATATTAATCTGGGGTGGGAAGGAGGGGAGAGGAGGGGCTGGCCACAATGAACTGCCCAGGGTTTTAATAAGACTCCTCTGACAGTAATTTTAGAAAACTACAGCTACCATGTTATTACATATGTATAATTATTATATATGTATATTCTATCTAGTATCATCTATCTATCTATCTATCTATCTATCTATCTATCTATCTATCTACCTATCATCTATCTACCATCTATCACTTATTGTCTATTTTATTATCCATTTATCTACCTACTACCTGTTGTCTATAATTTATCTTTCTATCATCTACTTATATATTATCTACCTTCGTTTATCATCTCTTATCTATTATCTATTTTAATCCTGTGTTTCATATGATTTCAAGAATTGGCCAGGCATGGTGGTGGCACATGACTATAATCTAAACACTTAGGAGGCTGAGGCAGAGGGATTATGAGTTTGAGATTAGCTAGATCTATATAGCAAGCCACTGACTGAATTTTTAGAAAAAAGGGTAAAGTAGAAAGTTCCAAGAGTCACATAGAAGAAACTAACAAAGTGGCCCGACTCCTAGCTCAGATTTCCCAGCTCAGTCTGACACTGGGTCCTTATTATTATTCACTATGCTTCGGTTGCTTGGCACCTTTCATCTTGGTCCCCCCCCCCCATTCTTTCCCACCTTCCACTGCCTCACCATTAGTGGCTTTCCTGGCTCTTCTTTCTAGAGGCTCTTCAATCTCTGCTCAGGAAGTGTGTCTTGACCACAAGATATTCTGAGTGAGAAGCCAGGTTCTCACATAACAGGCAGAGCCTTGTAGGTGGGGGGTGAGATGAGGAGAGGACAGAAGCTGAGAACAATATTGAGTGCTTCAGCCAGCACACATGTCTGACACAGCAACATCAACCCCCTGCCTCCCCTGCCCATAGAAGCATCAATAACATCGATACAACAGCTGCCCCCACTTGGGCCTTTGCAGAGTTGCCACAAGAAGGACAAAGAACAGCCTCTTTCTGTCAGAGCAGAGCTCGCTGCTTATACTTGATGGGAGAGGAGAGGGAGGAACCAGTCCTGCAGAAGCTTGAAAAACACTGGCCATGGAAAGGCAGGGCCACTACCACAAGCCAAATCTAAGAGTATGCTGGACAGCTACAGACGCTGCTCCGGAGCCTAGGACCTGTGCAGAAAGCTCTGGAGAGAAGACTCTCCTCCCACCCCCCCACCTCCCCCTCCATCCCCCACCCCCAGACAGAAAAGCTCCTGCTCACCCTCCTTGTAGGAAGGGCCACCATGCCTCAAACGGAAGCCCTGACTTCTTTTGAAATCCTCTGTGAGAATACAGTCATGCCCCACATGGTGATATTTTGGTCAATGGGAGACTACACGCATAATGGTGGTCTTGTCAGAGTATATATCATGTAGTAGCCATGGTGACAGCTCGGTTTGAGGAAGCACACTCTGTACTCTTCTCACAATGATGAAACCCCCAATGATGTAATTCTCAGGCTATATCCCCAGGGATAGGTGACATTACCACCGTGCTTGATCCTCAAGTTCCCATTTGTTTTGAAACTGTGGCTCAAAACTCCTGAAAGTCACTCGATGCTGCTCGCACAGCTTTCAGACTGTTTTGTTCCTTTTGTCCAGGAGGCTTAGATTTGTGAATAGTGTCTCTGCCACCTTCTGGCTCATTCCCAAGGCCACTCCTGTGTTAAACATGGCCTTGCTTTCTTTGAATCATACTCATTGCTCCTTCGTGGTGTATCCTTGCATAGTATGTGGGCCACTTGCTCCTCTATTTATGACAATGAATCAGAAATCCTCTTGTCTGCCTCTTCCTAGGTTTGTCAGCTCCTGCCAATAGGGGGCCTTCTGTTTTCTATCCCCCACGTTCTGTGGTTTGTGCTTAACAAGCAATTGATGTTCTAAACATGCTGGATATGCATAGCAAAGCCTCACACCTCCCCTCGGCATTGCCAGTAAACAATGCTTCTTTCCAAGCTGAATCAATGAATCTGTCGATCGATGTTGGGTCAATGAACAAAATATTAACTCAACAGGAGGGAGAATTCAAACTATCTTGTTGTACATCTCTGTGACTTCGGTTTAGGACAAAAAGTCATGAACTTAAATATTGTTAATTATTTAGGTTTTAAATTTTCTTAAAAAGTGGCATAATACATATGTTAATTATCTTGAGTTAGTCATCCCACAAAGTCTAGACATACATCAATACAACATGCTAGATTCCAAAAGATATAGTTTTATCAACTAAAATATAGAGCACATGTATATGTAATATTGGCATAAACCATAAGAAATCATCAATGATCAACTGCTTTAGAGTTATAAAAATGGCAGTTTTGTAAGGTTCTACAAAATGGTCCTTCCATGTGGTTCAGTGACATAGATATTGACCTCAAGAGGAAAGGGGTGAGAGGAATGGAGTACCCACTGTGTGCTGGGGGCTTTCTAATCATCATCTCCTTCAGTTGAATCTTCATTTTACTTCTGATGCAGAAGAACAGAACAAAGATGAGAGAAACAAAACAAAATATTAAGATGGGTGGTGTGGTGGTATGGGGTGTTGGTGTGGTGGTATGGTGATATGGTATGGTGTGTTAGTGTGGTGGTATAGTGGTGTGGTGGTGTGGTGGTATAGGGTGTTGGTGTGATGGTGCGGTGGTGTGGCAGTGTTGTGTTGGGTTGTTTGGTGTGTTGCAATGGGATGAATGAAGAGCACTGGCTAGCAGATGAAGGATTCTTGGGGTCACGGATGTTCCTCCTTTTCCTATGATTTTCCCCATCAGTGTGCACCTCTTCATGCTGCAACCTTGTCACTGACTTACTGGTCTGTCCCCACTCACCACTCTTAAGTTTCTCAAGCACAGAGGCCATGCCTTCTCATTGTCTCTGACCATGCAGACTGACACCTGTAGTAAGATTGTGCTCAAATGTCTGCAGAGGAAAGCACTCAGAGATAACTATGCAAAGAATTCCAGCAGCAACTCAAAAGATTCCTCACATTCTGCTGGGCATAGGCTCATAGCCCTCATTGTGGAACTTAAGCCCTCAGCATGACTCAGAACAGAGGAACTGAAAGGTCTGGGCCAAAAAGGAAAGAAGGTGTGATTCAAGAGGGATTACAATAGCCAAGTCCTGGTCAATCTCTTTTCCATTTCCTGTTTTTCTTTTGGTCTGCATGCTCTGATGTCATTCTACAATACACAGGAAGATGCATGGTATGCTCATTAACAGCTACCATTTACAGAGCACTCCTATAGGTATCAATGCTCCTTTTACATATCCTTTCTCCAAGTTGAGAAGCTGAAATTCTCTGTGTCTCTTAGTCTAAACTTCATCCTGTTTTCTTTAAAGATTTACTTATTTTATTTTTAAGAAAGATTTATTTATTATTTTATGTATATTGAGTACACTGTAGCTGTCTTCAGACACACCAGAAGAGGGCATCAGATCCCATTATAGATGGTTGTAAGCCACCATGTGGTTGCTGGGAATTGAACTCAGGACCTCTGGAAGAGCAACTAGTGCTCTTAACCACCGAGTTATCTCTCTAGCCACTGATGATTTATTTGCAGTTGTGTGTATGTGTGTCTATGTGGGATATGCATATGTGAGGGCAGGTGCAGGTGGTTGTGAGGCACTGTGTGAGTGTTGGGAACTGAACCCAGGTCCCCTATAAGACAAGTACATACTCTTAGCCATGGAACCATTTCTCCAGTCCTAATACCAATCCTCTTAATTACTGACTATTAATGTCTTAGTCTTATTAATGTTAGGGCTTCATTGCTGTGAAGAGAAACCATGACCAAGGCAACTCTTACAAAGGACAACGTTTCATTGGGGCTGGTTTACAGTTTCAGAGGTTCTGTCTATTATCATCATGGTGGGGAGGGACGGAAGCATGCAGGCAGACAAGGTGCTGGAGGGGAGAGAGTTCTACATCTTGATCCAAAAGCACCAGGAAGGGGGTTTCTCTTATGCCCTGGGCAAAACTTAAGCATAGGACCTTCAAGCCTACTCCCTCAGTGACACACTTCCTCTAACTAGGCCACACTCACTCCAACCAAGCCACACCTCCTAACAGTGCCACTTGCCATGGGCCAAGCATATTCAAGTCACCACAATTAGCAATATAAAACCCAGATGGTGGCTTTAGTTTCCTGGAGTATGTAGAAGTGAATCTAGAGTCTCTGGTGGCCCCATTCAGCCATCAGAACCAGAGTGCACATGGGAATCTTCTCCAGTGATATTCTGCTCTGCAACCACTGGGACAAATATGGGCTCACTGGCCCCTCACCCACCAAACCCCATGCCAGGCAGTTCCCAAAGTCTTTTTGATTCTTTGTCTTCTAGGAGGAATTAACTTATTAGGACTGATTTATAAGGATAATCAGGAATCTCTTGCCAAAAGAGCCCTAAATCTTGGTGTTTGTCCCCCTTCTGTCCTGGAAGAGCCCCCACTGAATCTAGAGAACCAACTCATTGTAGACTTTAGCACATGCCCTCCTGACCCCTAGCTCTGAGTGTTTTTTTCTTTCTGATCTTTAAGGAGGCGTATCTCCAAAGGGAAGGCAGAGTTTCACAAGGAGGAGTTGGAGGTGGCAGAGAGAACAAACCTTGAATATGCTAAGAGCTCTCTTCTACACTTTGATTGACAGTGAAGACACATCTTGTCAAATTACCACTTCAGTCAAACACAGCTAACCCTTCCCAGCACTGACAACAGAATGATTTCAATTTTAAGAAGGGTGAAAGAAGCCGTGAATTAAACCTTGGGCTATTAACAGGGTTCCCATTTCACTGAGTGAAGACAGGTTCCCATATATTCTTATGTAGTCTTCCAAATATTTTGCTTTTAGAAGCTGTGGTGAGAGAAACATCCAGGGTCAGCGATTGTGAATGCCCAACCTACTTTTCCAGCTGAAAAGAGACTCCTCAGGGGATGCTGCCTGGAGCCACTTGGGACCATCCAAGGACTATGGAATGCCCATGAAACTCAGAGATGCCCTCCTCTCCAGCTTACTTCTACCTTCTGAACGGGCACTGTACCTCTCCAACCAGCCTTCTACAACCCACCACACTCTGCCTGGTAGTTAGTTATCCAGACAGAGTGATAGGCTATGTCCCTTCTAGAAGCAGTGCTGGAATGGGACTGAAAGGTTCAAGGTTGGATCTTGAGGAGTGGTCATCCCATTTATCAAAGCTAGTAAGAATGAGAATGGATAAGGTTGTGTGGAAGCAGAGCTTAGCTCAATGTGAAGAGCAGGGTCAAAAGAGGGAGGAGAAATCCAAGCTCCATGGGAACGTGGAAGGAATGAAGGCGCACTCTCTGCTCAGCTGCTCCACCTGCAGGAAGAGCATTGGACTGCAACGGCCTTTTGAAAGTAGTCATCCCCCAGCCCATGTCTTTAAAGAGACTCTTCTAAGAGGCTCTATATATGTGCCTTACCAGCTTAGATTCTGCCCCCTTATTTACTCCTGTCTTTGTGGTTTTGACTTGGTATTTATATTTTCTGATTTCTTCCCTGTATAAATCTTTTAATAATTTTTAGGCAACAAACTAGCACACCTTGATCCAGAGGCATCCCAGTTATACTTTTCTTACTCCCACAATGGGTCTAAGAGAATTGATGCTCTGCATAAGAGAAGTATCGGCCTTCTCCAAACAGTACTCCATCTCTATAAATCCAAGTTCACTGGGAAGTACTTATCCTATTCTCGTAGACAGTTGGGTTTGGGAGAGCTGTCAAGATTACTGAATTTGATGCCTCTCCCACTCAGTATGCAAATCCAGTTATACCAATGATTGCAAAATAAGACACTTACCATCAATTCCTCCTGCTCAGCACCTCACACGTGTCATCTCAATAGCTCCTGATGCCCAGTTTTGTGAGGTACACACTATTGCCTTCACTTTATAGTTTAGGAAACAAAGCCCACTTGCTTCACCCAGACTCCACACTATACTCTTTAGACAGGCCTTAAAACTTCTACATAGATACCATAACTAGCATATCATGAGCTGTGGGACATTCTGTTGACCTCTGGAGTCCTTGCTTTTAGATAGAAGCCTATGAGGCTGAGCTGGGAGCCCTCTCCCCATTTTCACCCTCTGTGTTGGTTTCCACTTCACTTACCTAGTACAAGCTTTAATTCCACCTCCAAACTTTCTCTTGAAATTTGCAAAACATCTCCAACTTCAACTTTCCCTCATTTGCCTGTTTTTGACCATCCCCAATTACTACAGTGTACCTTCCATTGTAATTAATACCCTTGCCACGGCCTCAAAATTGTTAAGTTCAAATTACATTGTGTTTTATGAATTCCGAATTTTTTTTTCTCTCTTTCACGGTAAACTTCATTAGCTAATCAAACAACTAACAAGACAAGGTCCTTGCCCTCTAGGGAAAATTATTCATCTTTCTCAGATGATAATCTGCAAGGTAATACATTCGGCATACTGTTTATTGTATGGAATGGACTGTAGATATGATAGAAAATCCAGTTAAAAGGAGCGAAGTTGTCAGGAGCCATCAGGGAAGGCTTTGGGAAGGCTCATAGCTTAACCTGGGCTTTGGCAGTGGGAAGCCCTGGGAACTGCAGAACAGAGGGATCTGGATGGCAAACTGCGGGGATAAATCACTGGTGTGTGCAGAAAGCAAAGAGCAGATTGGCTCTGCACAAAGACCTGGTCCATGAGGAGGGGGAAGTGAGAGATGGGGATGAGGGTGGAGACAGGGAGATCTTGCATATCAATTTGAAGGAGTCATGTGTGTGATCCTGGAATCAGTGAGAGAGACCTAGGTTATTTTAAGGGCATTTCCTCCAGTCTAGTCTTTCATACATCTCCTGTTTGCAGGCCTGTCTCTCTGCAGGGCACCTAATGCTAATTTCTGTCACCATTCCAAGTTCCTCCCAGGTGGCTTTTTCTGTTTCTGTTGATCTCAATCCTAACCCCTTTCTTTATTTTGCCCAAATCCCACTTTACCCAGTGAGTGCTGAGACTCTACAGTGAGCCTCTTCCTTCCCTGCCTGCCTCCTGTCTGAGCTGCAGCCCGGGCTCCTTACACACACCTGCCAGACGCAGCCGCACAAGTAACCGAGCTCCTTCTGTTCAGTCTCCCTCCCATTTGCTCCCATTGTCTGGAGGAGAGTCCCGTGTCCTCATTTCTAGCCATTCCTTCCATGAGTGTGAAGCTGTTCTGTTACACTGTGGGCTCTTGCCCCTTGCATTCAGCACTTCTTCTAGGCGGAGTCCCTAGCCCCCCAAGACTTTCCCTAGTAAGAACATCCTTCCAAAGTCTCAGGGGACACTTTCTCAGTCTACCCAAGCTGAATTAGGTGATCTTCTCCTTCTAGATAATCTTGGGCCATTTCACAAGCATCCCATATGCACCCTGTATAGATAGGCACCTACCACATTGTTCAAAAAGAAAGAAAAAAAAAAGAAAGAAAGAAAAAAAAAGCAAGAGAAACCAATGGAGTGGAAGCTGGAGACAAAGACTGGAAAGTAGGAGCTAACTGAAATGCAGGTGTCAGGCTTCAGCAACTACAGAAAGAGGCTGGCTAACAGCTGAAGCCAGCTCCCTCTGAACCTCCCCACTGCAGGGATGGGGCTGGTCCCCAACTGTCCCCACTACTCTACATAGAATTCTCACTTATGGACAAGCCTTCAATTAGGGAATCTCTATCATTTATTCCCCCCCCCCAAGCCCTCTGACTTCTTAATTGATATGACTAATTTCTTCCTCGAGGCAGGGGGATGTATGAATTGACCATTAAGAGTTCCAAAAGAGTAACTCTTCAGCTCTGAACCCTGACAATCCAGGAAGTGAATATGAGCACACAAGAACCAGCCATCCTCCTGACTCAGAGAAGTGAGGGAGGGAAAGTACAGTGGGGAGCTGGTGGTATACATAGTGAGATAGTACCTCACAACAATTTCCAGAATCTGATAACTGGTAATAATTGCTCATTTAAGTGCCCTGAAGCTTTAACTTGATAAGTCTGTAATCAATGGCAATTTTTGCCTGGAGGTAGCAGAAGGCTCAGTGACAGGTGAAGGCTCAGCTTCAGTGTGTTACCCATCCTAGCAGTTGAAAGAATGAACAGGAAGCCTTACATGCTTGCAAATGGGAAGGAGGAGGAGGAGGAGGTTGAGTCAAGGCTTTGCAGTGAATACAGGGAAGAGGTTCTAGAAACTTTAAAGGTGGGTTTCGGTTGTCAGTGGAGACGGCTACTCTCCTACTGGATTGATCTTCCCAAGTCTTCAGCTGGTTGCCCAACCACCTGTCTAAAGCTCTACTCAAAGAGGATCCTTTTCAGGGAGTTTATGTTTTCTCAAAGAATCCAAGCCTAGATGTAATCATTTCCATATGACTTCATTTGCTTTTTGTATGTAATTGTTAGTACCTCCTAACTTACTGGCCCCAGACTCTGAATGTCTCCTACATTCAGAAGACAGCTGCTTCCTACTTTGGGTTCTTTACATCCATGTCTTCCTACCTCTGCAACTCTGTCTGTCTGTCTGTCTGTCTGTCTCAGCTTTTGCAGGGCCATGATGCCTTTTGTAAAACCCTTTAGGGATTCCATCCTGCCAAATGGCAGTCAATGTAATCCTTAGCAAAGCCAGTCTTTTTGAGTTAGATGTTTTATCTCTTGCTACCGTGTACCCTTGCATGTCTTTGAATCCACTTTGGATATGATAGAGAGTAAGACTTTCAGAATCCACTCAATGAGCTGAGCACCAAGCCCAGGCTGATCCTCACCAATGGCTTTTCAAGAGAACTTATTGCCATATCTTCTGCCTGTCACAGTTTCCTGGCAGGCAGAAGAGAAAGTTGCTTCCATGGAATGATTTGGAAGGTTCCAGTTTTCAGATGGTTTTCTTATAGCTTTGTGTTCTGCCTGGCATCCACCAGTCACAGGGAATCACGGTGATGCAAAACACAGAACACAGAATTTGGAGTCAAAAGATCCAAATCTTTGATTCTTGGCTCCTCCCTTTTTTGTTTTTGTGACCTTGGGCAGATCAGCAGGCTTTCTGGGCCTTGATTTCTTGTAGAAAACCACAGGGGAAGTAGTTGTAATGTTCTGTAGTCTTAAGAGTAGCCATGGTCTACAGCAGTTAATTACACATTTCAAAAAAACCAGCGGAGGTGAGTCTGAAGGTTCCTAACAAACACAAATGATAATATTTGAAGATAAAGAAATGCTGATTACCTCGATTTGATCATTACATCTTCTGTATATGTGTTGAATTATAATACCATGACCCATGAATAAGTACAGATATTGTCAATTAAAAATAACATGAAAGGCTTTTTGAAAACCCCAAAGCTATGTTCACATGCTCATTTTTGTTGGTCTTCATTAATTCAGTCCTGGGAGACTTTTACCTTCCAGAACCAAGTATTAATTTTAAATTCTCAAAAGAGGGGTAAAATTTTATGCATATAAGCTAACGCCTTGCAGCTTAGAATCAGAAAACAAGTATTGGAGAAAGATCTAAAGTGATAGTCTTGGGAAAATTCAGAAGCTACTGCCATGAAGAAGTGGTTAACCTTTTCCTCTGAGAGTAAAGCAAACGTCTCTTATGATTCCTTCCTGTGTCCAATATCTGGCAACATTATACCAAAGACACAATGAACTGCCCACTTACAGATACCTTCTATTGGCTTATTTACAACGCAAGAGTAAACCAAAGCCATAGTCAACTACTCATTTGTATATAACTTCTGTTGGCTTATTTGTAGAGCAGGTAACCTATAAGAACCCTAATTTGTTCCAGGCTTTCTTCTGCTCACTTAGGAAGTGATGAACCCATATTTCTGTCCTAAGGGAGCAAACAGCCCATCACATGAAATATACAGGTGATATATCCATCCTGACATGGTAGCCCAAGTACTCGGGTGAACAAAGGGTCGTGGGACTTATTAGAGGACTTAATCCAGACAAACCATGTTAGATAAGACTTACCAGGGGAAGGCTCTCTTAAGCATCAGCCAGGTAAGAGGTGGGGAAAAATGAAGAGCGATCCAAGCCAACTGAATGAACGGTCTAGAGAGAATATGGAGGGATAGAAATATAATTAATTTGAGGAACTGAGAATGAACTGGTGTAGACTAAGCAGAGGGTGTGATAGGAAGTTGGAGAGGTGAATAGAATATGTTAACAAGGCTCCGTGTCACACGAAGACCTTTAGGCAGGCAGCGGGTCACAGGAAGGTTTTATGTAGGAGACTGGCATTCTCTGCTGTATGACTCACAATGTATTAGCATAACTCTTGATTTGACTGATCTCCCTGCCCACTCACTAGGCTGCGAGCTCCAAGAGAGCTGGAGAATGTCCTATTAATCACTGGATCCCCAAGTGCCTGGCTTATAGTAGGCACTATATTAGTGTCAATGGAAATGAACAAAACTTATTGTCCCTTCTTCTGCACCTTCTGCCATGGCTCGTGGGATAAACTGGCATGAAACTGAGAAGGTGAAGTAAGAGTTTAGTGGAAGCTGGGATGGGTCTCTCTCTGCCCCCTTCACCTGGTGGCATGCTTCAATCCTTACTCCTTCTGGGTCCTCATGAAAGAAAAGCTGTCTCAGGCTTCTCAAGAAGATTCTGGAAGAACGGTTCATAAGGTATCTCCTGTTGAGTCTTGACATCCCCAGGTAGCTCCCAGCAGGCATTGTTTCATCATCCCCATCTGTATTCAAGGTACACAGGGCTCACCAGCCTGGGTAACCCTTTCTCTCCTGGCACTCCCTCTTGACACACCTGCCTAAGTAGATGTGTGCTGGGAGACACTATCTGTTATACATCCTCTCATATCCCATATGAGATGGGACCTGTCTGCCAGGAAGAACAGCACGCACATGATGGGCTTTCCAATGAGCATGAAGTGGAGAAGAGATTTCCTTCCAGAAACACAACCAGCTAGTGCCTTGAACTTTATTATGGATAGTACTGATTCAAAGCTTTCATAGGCAAACAACCAGATCTCATTACAAGTTCTGACATGTCAGACCTGGACAGGTCACTTACAGTGAGTGCTTCCTGGCTAGATACACTCTTAAGTAACTGGAAAATCAATGTTTCATCCACTGACACAGAAACCATAGTTAAACTGAGGTCTGATCAAAGCTGTATAATTGGCATCAGACAAAAATTGGGTCGAGATTTTCCTCTTTAAATCTTGTTCCTGCATGTGCCACCCTTCTTGCTTTTATTCTAAGAGAGAATGCTGTTTGATATACATTCCTATTTAATAAGATACAATCTAATTACAAATCTACGCAGCAAGGCTTTGTCCTCCAAGAGCTTTTGTGCCTGGCGGTGACTTATAAAACCCTAAAGTCAGCGTTATAAAACCATTACTGTCAGGGGACAATGGCCTAATACCAACCATCATCCAGGGAACTCTGACTTTTAACAATCTTGTCATGCAACCTTTACCTCTTCTGTAGATTTAGGGCTCTTGCTTTTTCAGTCCCTCACGGCTTGCCATAGTTTACTCCCTACATCTCTTACTTGGCCCTCTAGCCTGTCTCTACCTCTGCATGTTTCTTTGTGTTACTCTGTCCCTTTGTAACATTTTGTTCCATCCCTTGATCTTCCTGCTTTTCCTTTATTCATCTCTGTGTATCTGTACCTTCCATGTGTGTTCCCACCTCCTGGCTGCCCCTCCCTCTAAGGTGGATAGCCATGAAAGATGCCCGGCATGGCTTCTCCACACTGGTGTGTTGCTAACGCAGACTCCTTGCCGCTCTCAGTAGAAATAGCTTTTGCCTTTTGTTGCCAAATCGAAATCTTCTCAGCAGTAAAAATGTGGCTTATGAAAGCAAGTACCTTGTAATTAAATAAATGGGTAATTTCAGTGTTTTTTTTATTTCTATTTTTCTTTTCGAGGATTTTCTTAGTAACAGGAAGGAATAGATAGTTGTGTTTTACTTCCCACTGATGGAGAAGATAAAATAAGTCATTCTGTATTTAGGTTTTATTTGGCTATTTGTGATAATTAATAAGAAGGGAACATCTGTCCTAGTGATGGAGAAGAAGAGAAGGCATGGAGGGGGGAAAAACCTGGCTGCATCAGTAAAGAGTTCTGGGAAAAGATACAGTTGGCAAAAATACTGTCTGAGTTATAATTTGGAGAAGAGTTAAAGAAAAAAAATAAGGGTTTCATCAAACACATCATAGGATAGCATAGTCTTGAGGAGACAGGCTCATAGATGAACGAGTTGATGATGACACATGACAAATATAAATTGATGGATACTTTGAGAGATGGTAGAGCCAAGGAGAAGACAAACATATGGAGTCTTGATGAAGCCATGTCCCGTAATGGTGCTCACTGGGTGGGAAGGAAGTTAGCCAATGTCAATTGTGACTGCTTCCAACCATTCTTCCAGACCCAAGATAGTGGAGGCTGTGTCCAAGCAAACAATATTAAGGGACTTTATGAGCACAGAGTCTCAGAGTTAGAGCAGCAGGACTCATGGCTGGAGGGAGCATCTAAACCTGATGCGAAGGACAGAGGACCAGAGTGTATCTCATCGCTAACAGTTGACAGTGCCCATCTCACTCCCTTCCTTGCTTTGTTCCACCTCCCGCCCTGACTCACTTTCTCATTCTTTTACAAAAGGAAGGCATCGGAGAGCATCTCTGTGCCTCTGGGATGCTTAGATCCCATGCACTCCCCAGTGTTTGTAGATTAGTCCTACGGAGAGGAGCCATGCTTCTCTCTGTGCAGTACAGAGAGCAAATAAGATCTTTACCCAGAAAGTCATGGTCTCTTTGCATGGATTGATGTTTGTCCTTTGGAACAAGACATCAAGCAACCTAAAAAAAAATTAACCCTCATAAGCCCAGGATGCAATCTTTCTCACTCAAAACTTTCATAAAGTTTCAATATCGCAATGAAATGCCGGGTCGATATTTTAACTCCGGTAAAGCTGCACCACGTTAAAATATGAGTCCATAATGAACTTCAGAATCGTGACAGCCTCTCATTAGTCAAACCATTTGCTCACACAGTTTCCTTAGGTCTCCCCATAAATGGCTTTCCTGGCTATATATTACGATGTTTACAGTAGTGAAGTTTCTATCTACTACAATGTCTTTTTAAAAAACCTCATGCATAATATAAAGGTGACTTTGTTAAATTGTTACCTTTTGTACTTTTAAAAATCATGTTTCTTGTACAGAAGTAATACAATCTCATGAGTAACTATTGACATACAGGTCAGAATTCTCAAGTTCAAGTCCATGGCCACAGATTTTACTTGCTATGCACTCTTGAATGAGGTATACACTTTCTCTGTGCCTCAGTTTCCAATACATGCACCTCACAGACTTTCAATGAAGATTCAATTTGACTAATGTAGACTCCATTGTCTGGGCTTCAGCAACTGCTCCACGCATCACAAGAAACATAGTGTCAGCTGCCCCTGCCATGTTGTTGTGGCATTTGATGTAGGCTCTGTAATGTAATCACTTACCCAAGTATCAAAATTATCATCGATCTTTACATAGAATTATGAGGAATAATCTCTTGGGATCTCTTTTATTGGCAAGTGAGAGGAACCCAACTAAAGAGCTTTTATTCAGTTAGCAAACACATATTGAATATTTCTGTCATAAACTCTCAGTGTATGTATGTGAGTGTGTATGTGTCACTGTGTGTCTGTGGTGTGTGTGTCTGTGTCCGTTTGTATCTGTGTGTGTGCATGTGTATGTCAGTGTAGATGTGGTGTATGTTTGTGTCTGTGTTTATCTCTCTGTGTGTATGTATCTCTGTGTGTGTCTGTGGTGTGTGTGTCTATCTTTGTGTATTGGTGTGTATCTGTGTATGTGCATGTGTCAGTGTGTGTATGTCTGTGGTTGTATGTGTGTCTGTGGTATATATCTGCGTCTATGTGTTTCTGTGGTGTGTGTCTGTGTATGTCTGTGTATCTGTGGTGTGTGTGTGTGTGTGTGTGTAGTGTGTGTATGTGTGTATGTGTGTGTGTGTATGTGTATGCACTGAGATTATGGTACTAAGAAGGCTTAGTGCCTAGTTTAGGGTGCTACATTCTTATACAGAGAGACAGAAAAATAAAAGATGATAAAAAGAAAATACCAGATTGTGATAAGAAATTAAACAACACACTGTACAGAATGTTGCTAAGGCATCAGAGATAACTTGGATCTGTAGGACAGAACAGGCTGTTCTGAGGCCTTCGGATGATGAAAGGGAAGCAGCCATGCAAGCTCTCTGGGCATATGAGCAAATGTAGAGGCCTGAGGCAGAGTACAAGCCTGACAGGTTTGAGGAAAGAAGACTTAATTAAGGGAGACGAGCTGGCAAGGTGGACAGGAGCCAGATCATGAAGTCTTATGGACCATGATGAGAAAGTCTGGATTTGATTAATTATTGGGGAAGCAATTGTGAGAAATTAAGCACAAGAATGACACTCTCTCACTCAGATTCTAAAAACATGTCATGCAAAGATGGGGAATATACTTCAGGAGGCTAGAGATATCAGTAGGGAAGTAGCTAGGAGGCTATTGTGGTTGACCAGATGGAGAAAGTGAAGATGGATAGAAGAGACCTATTAAAGAGTGGAAGCAGCAGGATTTGAGGGATAGATGGGATGTCCAGGATGCAACAATTGGAGGTTCCAGGGGTCTTTGGTTTCTGGTAAATATGTCAGATATGGTGGCATGTGCCTTTATTCCTAGCACTCAGGAGGCAGAACAGGCTGCTATCTGCAAGTTCTAGGCCAACCACTGCCTACATAGTGAGATCCTGTCTTTTAAAAAAAAAAGGAAGAAAAAGAAGAAAGAAAGAAAGAAAGAAAGAAAGAAAGAAAGAAAGAAAGAAAGAAAGAACGAACAAACAGAACTTAGTGGTCCTATTTGCTAATGCAAAGATGGGACAGACAAGGTGAATGCAGGGGTCATACAGGTTAGAGAGAGGGATGATGGTTAATTTCAATTGTTTGCTTGATGGGCCTGTAAAATAAGAGATGAGGAAAGGATACTTCTGGACATGTCTGTGTACCCAGAGATGATCAAAATGAAAGACAGCGACTGATGGGGACAGGATCTTCCTAAATTAGGTAGCACTGTCCAGTAGACTGGGACCCTAGTGGAACAGAAGCAGAAAATGGAGAGAAACAAAGCAGTGCATGCCTGACCTGCTCTGCCTGAGCAAATGTGTCATTGCTGCTTATCCTCATCCTTGTGCTCATCTGTGTCCTTATCTGTGGACACCAGACTCCAACTTCTTCAGTCTTCCAGCAGACACATCAGCCACTCTTCAGGGAACTTCCAGCCTTCAGCTTAAGAGTGAAGCCACATCACTGGTCTCTTGGACCAATGAGCTACCAGGTAGCTCTATGACTCTCAAGTATGTAGATGGCCATTGTGGATCTATCTAGCCTCCAATCTAATAAGCCCAGATATACATGTATATACATTCTATTGGTTTGGTTCTCTTGAGACACCGTGTATGTGGGTATTGTGTTGCACATGCCTGATCAAAATGCCTACTAGACAACTAGGAGGCATGGCTGAACAGGCAGTCAGATATATGGTGTAAAAGTCAGGGCCAGAGCTTTAAATTTATGACCCATACAGAATAAATGGTATTTAAAGCTGCGGGACAAGATGAGATCACCAAGACAGAGAATGGATAAAGACAAGAAAATGGTTTGAGTCTGAACTTTGAGGACGCTAAGATTTAGAAGTCAATTAAAAGAAGACAATCTAATAAAAGAAAATTCATTAGGCCAATAAACAACCCAGTTTGGGAAAGAACAAGGCTGACCTCAGGCACAACAGGACTCTAGGTCTGCAGTGCCATCAAGGCTGTATCTGTCTTTCTTCCACACTCCGGGTTCTTGCTCACCATCCACATCAATCTTTAAGACAACCTATTCTTATCGTTGGTCTCCATTTTAGAATTTTTTTTCTGTTTGAAGGAAACATAGCCACAGGCAGCTCTGAATTCCATGTGAGCAATGCAGGAGAAAGTCAATCTTCCTTCCACTTGAGCTTGAAATGTCCTAAGGAAGACTCCTAATTTGTCCTAACTTAGATCATAGGACAATCTATGGAACCAATCCTAGGCTAAGAGAACAGTGTACAGAAATTGATTGGTCAAGGCTGGCTATGTGCTCCATGGAGGAATCTAGATTAAACTCTTCTCCACCAGTGGTTGCTGATGTAGTCACTATGTTATACGTCCTTTCGATGTGGGTCTACTTTCTAATCACAAATGCATGTGCCTGTCCGTGCCTGCAAGCATATTGTGGCATGGCAGATTTATATCTTTTAAATGTAAAAATAATTTGCTCTATGTCAATTTGAGATTGACACAAATCCTGTAGCTCTAACCTCACAAGAAACACGCATGCTCACTCGGAGCACCGCTATAACTAACCCCATTCAGGTGACTCTTCTTCATGCTTAGCTATTTACTAAAGGACCAATTGCTTAAAGATTCAACACTGGACTTCAACTATGAGCTATGACAGGACACCAACATTTAAGCCATAGCATTTATAGCTGTGACTCAAGAGGGCAGTCTCAAAGGGTTTGATTCCCAAAGCTGTTTTAGCAACCCCACCATTGCAATCTGCAATTTCTGTGCATAGTCTAGTATTTTATTCTTCCACAGCTTCTACTCAAAATTCCACAGTGTCATCAGCAGATGGATCTTACTGCCCAGAACTTTGCAAGAAACAAAGAAGGTCAAATCTCTGTCCATCAAAAAGGTAAGGAAGGCAGCATCAGTAGGACCACTAAGTTGTTTCGTACTGTTGTCTGGGCATTCGTCACAGTGCAATCACATTTGTGATGCCTCCAGTGGCTGGGTTTGTGGATTTTCTTCATTTTTAATGTGGTTGTTGTAATTGCTGTTAGGATGTTTACATTGCCACTTTTTAGTTGCCCTGTTAAATACTTGTCTTAGAAAGAAATTGTCTATACAGTAGAATCACAACGAAGAGTAGGAACCTGTTCAGAATCAGGTGAACAAGGTAATCACAGAATGAGTTTCTGTGTTACTCTTCTTTCCTGTATAGAGCATATGATAGATACTCCCTATCCTTGTAAGAACATGTATATGTTAGAGGAAAACCCAAATGAGGACTCTGGTGGGCAGAAACACATGGGCAATCTCTTCACTCTATCCATGCACAGATCCAATGGACCAGATCTCTGCATACCGGGAGAGTTTGAAAATGTGGGATCCCGTAAGAACTCTCAAGAAATGTTGCCCTTTTAGCACGTGTTTCTATCTCCCTCTTCTCTGCAGTGTGTAGCACAACCAGAACTGGCTTCATAGTTGTCTCTCAAGTCTGAGTCCACACAGGTGATGTCACCATGTAATTCTCACAACTCTCACACAGGATCACACACAACCTTGGGTTGCTTTAGAGGACTCTAGAGGGTTGGGAAAAGAGGGGAGGGAAGTATGCAAATGTCAAGTGCTATAGCCGGGCTGTGGCAAAAGATGATGAGAAACAGTTCCATGTATGCAAGATACCTGGTATTGCTAGAACTACCAAGCAGAGAGGCAGGGCTGGGAGGTCTCTACACAGTTGGCAGGGCCCTATCTCTGGAAGAAAAGTAAAGGAGCACAGCGGTGTTGATATTGGTGTTTTGTACCATCTGGAGAACAAGCTATGACAGCCATAGTTTTTGAATGAGTGAGTTTATTAAGTATATAGCAAGCCAGAATAAAAGAGTAAATAGCAAGTGATGGATGGATGGATGGATAGATAGAAAATTTCTTAGAAACATCACACTGAAATTGACTGTGGAAGCCTCACAGAAGGCAACTAGAGTTTCCAATGAGTCTTGAGCAGAGCAGACTGTCCCACTGGGTGAGGCTTCCAAATTGAAGAACAAATAGCAACATATAAATCAAGATGACATCATCGAATGGGCTGCTCACAAAATCAAGTAGAAACCTTCAGGGAATGGAGGTAGTTTTTTGATTTGTTTGTTTTGGCTGAGTACTTTTAAATGGCTGAGTATTTTTTGATGGAGCATAGCGCTCCCCATTCTCTGGTTTCTGACTGTGGGTGCAAATCCTGCTCTTATAGCCACTCCTCTCCTGCCACAATGGACTATATCCCTGAGCTGTCATCCAAAGAAACCTTCCCCTCCTTGAGTTGCCTTTGTCAGGCATATTGTCATAGCAACGAGAAGAGTAACCGATAGCTCCAGTACTGCGGGCAGCAGAGCCGCACTGTGGCTGGCATCCCCCGACTCCGTTTATGAGCACCATAGTCTTGAGAGAGTCACTCGACCTCCCTTGGCTGCAGACTCCTATTCTGTAAGCTAAGGGAGTGATGTCCACTTTAGGAAACTGCTGATAGAATTAAGCTATAACATCCCCAGCATGGTGTCTGGAACTAAAGGTACTAAAAAAAAAAAATCAAAAACCGATATAGACTGTGATCACAAAAACAAGTCGCAGCCAGTTTAATCAGAGAAAAGACCTAGCCAAGAAAAAAACCCACATCAGTCAGATTAGCATTGAAGGAAAATTGATTTCTAATCCCATACAGTTGGTTTTGAGCTCCAGCAATCCTTCTTGCTCCAGGCTAAGATTAGTCCTAGCACCTTGAGCTGAACTGAGTCTAGAGGCAAGGAAGCAAGTGGCCTCAGCTAGGGATGAAGGGATACAGAGACTGGGAGCCTGAGCGGGTTACAGGATCACATGTGGGGAGGGGTAGACCTGTTCTTGTTCTTGGTTTGTTTTCTTTTTTTAAATCTGTGAAGACATTTCCTAAAAAGAAAAGTCCATTTCAAAATAGGGACTTTCTAATAATGAGAATTACCGAACAGCTGACATCAGAAAAGGACATGCTGCCTTTTCTAGAAGTGGCCTAGCACGGGATGGATTCAGAGATAGGACAGAGAAGTCCCTTGTTGGGGGACTGGACCGATTGGCCTGCAAGCAGTCTCAAAGGTGGAGAGGGCAAGGTATTAAGCTCCGCTGCAATTCTGATGGCTTTCGAACATAAAGTGAAGTTCCCATCAGCACCTGGGGAAGGGAACCCAGTCTGGTAGGCTCCGGTGCCTTGAGAGAATTGCCTTTCCTGGAGGTTAATAGAGATGGCGGCCCTTCAGCAGCAGCGTGGGTACTGAGAGTGGAGTGAGAGCTTAAAAGAGAAGAGGGAATGGGAAAACTAGGGACTACGTGGTCTTTCTGCAATTAATTTGTTCTGTCTATTTTCATAAAATAGACTGCACATTTGAGATCTGAAAGGGAATCATGTAAGATACCAGAGCATAAGAGACTGGCAAAGTGGTGCCTGTTGGAGGCCTGGGAGTCAGAGCCACCCTCTCTCCCTCATCCTTATTAATGCCAGCTCCCAGGGCAACAGGACATCTTGTATTTATGCCCCTATCCACTGCATTTGCTGTGCTCATCACTGGATATTCTGCTGCAAGAACTACTCCAGTAGACCAAGCCGCTGCACCCGCCCAGTGGTTGGAATAAAAAGGTGTAATCACAGATTCCGACCCAGAGCTGCCTGGAGACGCCCTCTGGCATTGTCCTCATTCAAAGGGTTGATTTTTCTGGGGTACCTTTCTGGTAGCTGTCCCAGCTTCCTCCATTAAATGAGGCAGTTCATCTCTGTCTGCATTCTCAGGAGGCTGGAAGAGGGAACGGGCCAGCCAGGGTTTGCAAACGGAAGCTTGGGAACCTCCAGATGCCTGACTTCTTGGAAACAGGCCCATCTTCAGATGGCATCTGTGAGCTGCAGCTCAAGCCAGGACTCCCTCCATGGGCCCCGCCCGGCTTGGCTTGCTGGCCTCCTCCCCTGCATGTTTACATCTGTGATCAAGCTCACGCAGGCTGCAGCACTGTGTATCTCAGAGGGATGAAGTCTGATGTCCCGTCAAATGGGTCTGAATGTTTCAGTAAACAAAGCTCATCTCAGGGTGTGGCCTCCTGTCCTCGTAGTTTCTTGAACTGAAACTCAAAGAAAAACTCCTTTGAGGTGGGAACTTTACACATGATTTAACCTCCAAAAGAAGAAAAACACTGGGAGACACGTTTATGGGGCAAAAATTCCCAAAAAACCATTCTGACTCAGGCTAGTGTGTGTGTGTGTGTGTGTGTGTGTGTGTGTGTGTGTGTGCGCGCACTTACACATGCAGATTTCAGAAATTTAACAACAACAAAAAAAAAAAACCTTGGAGCTTGTACCGTTCCTAAGTAGGATGAGCAAAGGGGTCCAACCATGTCCCTGAGTCCCACTCTATCCTTTACTCCACCCACCCCAGCCTACAGCAGAGTCAGGTACTGTCACTCGCTGATGACTTGCTCTCTCCACTCCATGGGCCACCTCTAATGCCAGTTTTTCTGGTTCCCACAAACCCCAGACTATCTGCATAAGATCAAGTGAGGCTTAAGTCAGAACTGAGTCATACCCGCCCATCCCCCAGTTTCCCGAGCATTTGTTTTCATGGTTTTATACACAGGAAAAACCTATCATGGGAATTTAGCCTTGTTTCCCTCATTTGACTCACCTTCAGCAAGAAACAAAAAAACATATAGGCTCTGGAACAGAAAATTAAAGCCATGCCTATCCAGGCTCCTTCCATTAACAGTAATTAATCTTGATTGAATCACTCAGTTTTCACATACTCATCTACGGAATGCAGTATCTAGCCTGGTTCCTGACTCAGAAGAGATACTCGGCAGTGATTTCCTTATCAGATTAAAGCTGCACTCAAATTCCTCTCCTCCCGTTTCTGTCTCTTCTCTAGACAACAAGCAGACCCCAGGTGGGAGCGGTGGCTTGCAATTGACTCATAGATCCCAGGGTCTAACTCAGTGCTAGAGTCACAGTACGTGCCCATCATGGATTATTTCAACCCATCAGTAACTTCCACACTTTAAAATTTGACTCAGTCAGTCTACACATATTTATCATGTGCTTTGCATGAGGCAAGATAGCCTATTAGCATAAATTGCTAGACACGATCCAGCGACACATCGGAGGAAAAAAAATTCCAGACTGAGAGCACAGCCTGGTGACAGATGGGAAGCCACTAAGTAGGATGGTGGGTCTGGGGTGCAGCCGGAGGCTGTCAAGGTGGGTACTGTGGCACAGTGAGACAGAAGATGGAAAAAGACTTCAGAGTCGAATCCAAAAGCAACAGGAAGCCCCTATAGGTTCATGGAATAGACATAAACTAGGTTACAGAGTAGAAGTCCTAGACATAGAAGGAGGAGTGGCTCAAGGTTTCCTGGGATCTGAGGCAAGGAATCTAGGGACAGAGGACAGGATGGGGTCGAGAGGGTAAGGTAGAGTCATTCCAGGGTTTGTAGCACCAGGTCCCTCCCCAGGTAAAGGTGGCAAGCCTCAGTGTGAAGTAAGACTAATCTTGCCTACCCAGAGGAGGGTGACATTTTTACTAGGGAGACAAACAGGTGATGGGGATGGGGGTGGGGTATGCTGTCAAGAAGCAAGAAATGACTCACCCTTGGACAAGTTGGAGTGAGGGGTTGAGGAGCCTTGGGGTGCTGTAGGTGGCAGCAGGTTTGGTTGAGGCAGAGCCACAGGGAACAACGAAAAGTGATGGGTTAGCCTGGTGTTACCCTTCTGAAAGAGGTGGAGAATGTCAGGCCCCAAGAGGAATAGGCAAATCAGGGTTGCTCAGCTCTAGCCTTATTGGGTAATGTTGACAAATGTAATCATTAGTGAACAAGTTTGGAAAAGACCACTCCACAAAGCCCATCATTCCCCAGTAGCAGGCAGACCAAAAGGACTCCTGAGCAGTCGGGGCAGGCAGCTCGGAAGTTTCCTTCAGACTAATTGAACTGCTGCATGGGGCCATGGACGGTACTTCCATCTTAGTGACAGGGTGCTTAGGGAACACCTGTCCAGACACTACTGGGCCCTTAGATTGGGGAGGAGCCTGGGTAAGATGGGGTGCTGAGACACAGGGAGGAGAAGGAGGATGAGCAGTGGTGGCTGGTTGCAGTAATCTCCCCTTTCTTCTTCCCCATAGCACATGAGGCAGGAGAGCCAAGGATTTCTGTCAATGACTACGAAAGCTACTGCGGCAACGGAGATGTCAACTCAGGAGCCAAACTGCCATCTCTGTTTTAATTGGAGCCTGTTCTGTGAAGGTTGTGAAAGGGATAAGAGAGAGAGGACTGGCAAGAAAGAGAGAGAGAGAGAGAGAATGAATCAGCACCAAAGGAAGAGATAGGCAGAGAGGGAGTAAGAAAAAGAAACAGAAGTGATCCCCCAAGCCACCCCCAGATGGTGAGTCAGAAAGCACCCTGGGATACCAGAGCCACATAGCAGCCTCCGACAGGAGACAGGATAGCCCTGCACATAGGTGCATAGGCTGTGTCAGGTGAGAAGCAAGGTGAGGGTGTGTGTGTGTGAGCTGACTTCATTCTCTCTCCCTACTTTATCATTTATTAAAAAAGTAAAAACAGAATCCTTTTTCATTTTTCCTCCTGTGCCCTGACTACCTGTCAAGCCCATAGAGTTCTCGATGCTTCGGGGCCAGCTCAGCTCAAGGAAAGCCAGGGCACAGATCTATCTAATAAAGGCTAATCCCCTGCAGGAGCCTCAGCTTTGCAGGTAACCCAGAGAGCAGTGGGCAAGGCCTTTCCCACCTCCATCCTGCCTGGGCCCCAATAATCCTGAACGCTCAGGAGAAACTCAAGGCTGTGACCAGGCAGTGCCTGGGAAGAAAAAGATTTAGAAGAAGCAACAAAAATTTTTGTTTTTATAAAAAAGACAAACAAAAACAAAAATAAAGCTGTGTAGGTGCTACATGTCCATAAGTGCATATGAGAAATAGAGATTAAAGAGCAGAGTTTATATGAGGAAGGTTGAAGAGAACAGGAGACAGAAAGAGTAAGACAGAGGTGGTATGTGTATGCATCTCTGTGTGTGTGTGTCTCTGTGTGTGTTCACATACAAGGTTCCCATTTGAGTTCATTTGACACTTGTTATTTGTGACTATTCTTAAAAATGTTCACAAATCTGTTAAAATAGATCTTAAATGCGTCTTTGAAAAATCAGTGAGTTCATCCGTTATTTTACAGGTATAAAATCTAAGACATGGGTGTTCAGGGCAGCCGAGAACCTGAATCACAGTTGCAGAACTTGAAGGTAAAGTCTAGGATTTGAAGCTGGGTCTTGGCTTTATTTTCTATGTCCTGGAAGTCTCCTAAAATAGATTCCTGGGTTTGGTCACCTGCTTACTATCACCTTGTGCCACACACCTCTGCAAATGTTTCCTCAGGTGATCTTTACTATAGTCTCACGAGGCAGACAGTACTATTTTACCTTTAAAAAAATCCTACATATTTGTAGAAAAGCTGAATGGTAATCTGATTCAAGTAGTTTGTTTTTATTTAATTGTTTGCTTGTTTGCTTTTGAAGTAGTCTTGCTATATAGTTCAGGATGGACTTGAACTGCCTATGTAGACAAGATTGGCCTCCAATAGTTGATGCCCCTGGCTCAATCTCCTAAGAACTACCCTCTTGGCCTCTAATGCTCTTATTAAATATATATTTATTTATTCATTTCTTGTGTGTGTGTGTGTGTGTGTGTGTGAGTTTGCATGAGTGTGTATCTGTGCACCATACGCATGAAAACTGGGAGTGGAAACCGTGTCCTCTGCGACATAGTAAGTGCTCTTAACCTTTGAGCCATCTCTCCAACCACTCAAGTGCTTATTTTTAACCACTCTTGCTAAGCTACCTCTCAATAATAAATTAATAAGAGGATGAACAAAGTCTATGCAATTATTCCCATCAAAAGGTGGGACATGACATTCTCTTTCTGGTACATTAAATCCCTGAACTATAAAAGCAAAGAGTACATCTCATGGCTCCCCTGAGACCTCCTGCCCACTTGTCTCAGCTTGGATCACAGGACCTCACTAATGTCCAGCTAAGAGGCGGGTCCCTATGTGGCTTCCCCATCGTATTGTTGGCAAGTTAGCCTTCATCTAGAGTCTATTGCCTACATACTCGCACTGATGACCGCAGGTTAACATCCATGCTATAGTGGGTAGACCCTGTACTGGGCACAGGGCAGGATGCTCATCAAGGGAAGTCAATAGGAACTCTTGTTTTTTGTTTTTTTGTTTTGAGATCTCATAGAACACCACACACAAGTCTACAAATAACATGTACTGAAAGAATGCTGAGACAGGACACAGCTCTGGGCTGCAACCCTAGGAGGACTTAAGGCAAGAGATGAGCAAGGAGTGAGCCTTAAGGAGGCAATACATCTTAGCTATGCAGAGATGGGAAGGATCGAAAGCAGCATTCCCAGATTGAAAAAGAAGGAAGAAAACAGACACAGGGAATCCCTTCCAGACACACAGGACTTCTTCTGTAGAAGGAAAAACTAAAGGCTGTTTATTTCCATTTCCTCCTTGCTGAGCAGCCCTTCAGTTCCAGCTCTGTCTCAGCAGGACACTGGGAGAAAGGTGTGCACTACTTAGGGGGTGGGAGCTCTACTCTGTGAACAGAGAGAGCTTTGCGTGCATGCTTCCGGCGAGCCTGAAGACCACCTTACTCGGTAGGCACAATCATTTTCTTCATTTGGCAGATGACATAGAAGTCACTGATGTTAAACAGCTTATCAAAGACACACAGGTAGTAAGGAAAAGCCATTGGGGCTTGACCCCTGACTGCCTGACAGTGGACCCATCATACTAGGGACCCCTGTGACTTTCTACCAGCTGTGTGGTTTATGGAAATTGGCTTAGGGGAACTGCTTAGTCTGATCCTTGCCTAGAAAGTGGGTAGAACCTAAAGACTGTGCTAAGGAAGGGCCACAGGCTGGCCACTGGGTTAGAAAACCTGGAGGTCCAGTACCCAGGCAGGAAGCTATAAAACCTGTCTGTGTGATAATAACACTTTGTTCCTAAAGCTTTCTAGAGATTTCAGAGTCCATATTACAAAGTGCATGAGGTGCAGACCATGTGTGACACTCCTGTCACACAGACAGTTGCAGCAATCAACACAAAGGTCGTGCTCACTCCAACGCAAAGCTCGAATCTCAGGACTCTGGTGGAGACCAGTGCAGTCAACTTCCTCCAACCACACCTCCCTGCCCTTGGTCACTTCTTCTCTTCCTCTCCTCCTCCTCCATCCATCCATCCATCCATCCATCCATCCATCCATCCATCCATCCATCCATCTATCTATCTATCTATCTATCTATCTATCTACCTACCTACCTACCTATTTGTGTGTGTGTGTGTGTGTATGGTAGTGGGGGACACTATAGTGACAACTTGCAGAAGTTGCTTCTTCTACCAAGTACATTCCCGGAATTGAACTCAGATTCCAAGTCTTGTTGGCAAGCACCTTTATCCACTGAGCCAGCTTGCTAGTCCCTCACTAGCATTCAAATGGAAAATTTAGCAACTGTAGCAACTTCAAAACCAAGTGTAGAACGGATCCGACAGACTCGGGACTCCCGCCACCCACAAACTTGACAACCATGACAGGTTTGCTTTGCTTTGGTTTTCTCCCCTGTACCTCATTTAATTTAAAGAACAGAGGTGACCTAGGGGGTGGGGTGGGGGGAGAGGGGTGGGTGGTTGAGGCACTGGCCTTTAGAAGAGATGGTCAACTCATGGTCGGCCATGTGAGCCGTTCCACATGTCTGAGATGTTGGCGTTCCACGTTTCTGCCAGAGACAGGATCTAGGGCAAGATGAAGCAATGCTGACTCATCCCAGCTCCTGCTTGTCTTGAGGGCCAGCTGCCTCAACCTGCCACCTGCAGCCTCCAGCAGTTCCCTGCTTGCTTCACACAGCAGCAGCAGCAGCATCTCCAGGCCCTTTAAGGGTCTGCCCCTCCCCTATTCCCTGCCACCTGGGCACCTGCAGCCCTGTGATACAGTCACTTCCTCCCAAGCCAGCCAGCTTCCCACCAGAGCTGCCTTGAAGTCTGGGAGCTATTTTGAAATTTCCCTTTTTGAAAAAAAAAAAAGTCCGAACTGATTAGTTGATAATTACATGTTGGAACATCTGCTGTGATTTGTTTTATTCTTTCTATTTTGGAAGATTGGAATACACTGAAGGTTTGCCTTCTGGAGTTGCCGGCCTGGCTCTTGGAGCGTACGCAGCCCTCCTGCTCCCAAGCACCTGGCTCGGCCCACAGCCCAGCTCCCAGGAAAAAAAAAAAGCACAACTCTGCTGCCTGAAAGGACAGGGAGGCGCTTCGGGGTCTATCTACCCAACCACAGCCTGGGAAAGGCTGATCCTCCATTTGTCCCATGCTTTCAAAGTTTAGGAGGCTCTATGAGAGCGCAGAACTGGCAGGTGTGTCAAGGCCCCCCTTCTGCAAGCAGACATCAGCGGTGTGGTGGCCAGTTGCCTTCTGGGAGTTGCTTAGATGTTGCGTGTCTCCTTAGGGTAGAGGCACCCCGCACTGTCCAGCAGAGGCTTGCTATTGTTGGGCTATTCCTGGGGCCTGATTAGGTTTGTTCATGTCAGAATGCTGGCACCTCAGTCCGCTCTACCACTGCACTCTGTGTGGCTGCCATCCCTGACTGACTGCTCGGAGCCTGGAGGTGTTACTGACAGGACTGAGGACTTGCATGCCTGTTGTCATTCTTCTACCCAATTACTGTGTCTGAGATGTGTAGGCAGTTCTAGGGGCTTGGTGCGAGGGAGGGAGGAGGACCAGCAAACCCAGTTGGATCTCGAAACTACCCTCAAGGGCTCCTGTGGCTGATGAACTCCCATCCAGACTCCTCCTGCCAGCAAAATGACCTGGAAATTCCAAGACACATATACAGTATGTCTCTCCCTTTGGACTTCAATGGCTCTTTGGCAACGTCTTCAACTTGGTATGCAGAGCTCTCCTATACATGAACCCAGTGTCCCTGACCAGCCCATCTCAGACTCCAGGCTTGCCCATACTGCACGAAATGCAGTTCTTTGGGCCTTTCCTGCCTCCCCGCCCCCACCTTACAAATGCTGTGCCCAGGCTTAGGGAAATGGCTCAGTGGGAATAGTGCTTGCTCTCCCAAGTGCATGGGAACCAGAGTTTAGCTTCCTAGCACCCATGTCAAAACCCTGGTACATGTGAGTCTGTAATCCCAGCACTAAAAGCAGACAGGTGGACCCCAGAGGCTCACTGGCTAGCCAAATTTACTCAAAACGGTGAGCTGCAAGCTCACTGAGAGATTCTATTTCAAAAAATGAGGTGGAAGACAGAACATGAGTCTCTGGGCTCCCCATGAGTCCTCATCGGAGGATACATACATGTACAAAGGTGCCCCCACTTCCTCTCTCCCTCCCTCCTTCCCTCTCTTCCTTCCCCTCCCTCCCTTCCCCTCCCTGCCTCCTCTTCTCTTTTTTTCTGGCCACATTTCTGTCCGCCTCTCTTTCCCACTTCAGAAAATTCCGTTTGTTCCAAGTCTCTGCTTAGATGGGAATTTCTCCAGCAATCCTTCCCCAAACCTTCTTAAACATCTAAAAGTTAGATGCTTTCCCTGTATGCCTCCAGCATTCTGAAATCTTCCCAGTGGTTTCACTGACACTGCCTATCCACTTACCCATTTTCCTGTCCGATCGGAAGCCCAGAGAAGGGCAGATAGCACCCTTCGCTTATTATGCCATCCCCGGCAACTAGCACAGTTGCATGGAATACCTAACATATGGCGGTGCTCGATAAATGCTGGAGAAGTAAAAGACTGCATAAATGAATGGACAGATGGAGAATCACTCAACTTATTAGGGAGATGGCATTTGCACAAATAATACAATATCCGGAAGTGTTACGGTATGCGTATTGGACAGGAAAGACGATATTATGCTGTAATGATAACCAGCTCTGGAGTTCCAATCATCACTCCTACTTCATGGTTCTCACAGGTCTGCAGAGAAAGCCCACGCTAAAGAACTGCAGCCCAAGGAAGGTTCCCTCTCTGGGCTTCTACCACTGTCATGGCAGGAGAACGAGGGCACAATAAATCTTGCACTTGCTCTTAATATGTCCTCTGTCAAGTGGCACGAGTCATCGCTGCTTTAATTTTAATGCCCAAAGCATTATCATGTGACCCTGATAAACTTCCAAGGGGATGGGGTAGGGAAATACACTCTGACCATTTCTGCAGAGGAGTGCTGGAGATGTCTGCTGACCAGCATTAATGCTGTTCATAAAAAAATCTACGAAGAGAGCCTGCTTCCAAATGAGAGCATAAAGTAAGACTTTAAGAACATGATGGCACTTCTTGTAGCCAGGCAGGACCCCCAGTGAAGGGAGGACATCAACCCACCTATGAAATATTTGACCCAAACTTTTTCCTGCCTACAAGAAGTTCAGGGACAAAGATGGAGCAGAGACTGTGGGAATGGATGGTCAAATAATACTGACCCAACTTGAGACCCACCCCATGGGCAAGAACCAATCTCCGACACTATTAATGGCACTCTGCTATGCTTGCAAACAGGAGCATAGCATAACTGTCCTCTGAAAGAGACTGCACCCAGTAGCTAGCTGAAACAGATGCAGAGACCCAATGCCAAAATTAGATGACACTCAGAGCTTGGGGAGTCTTGTGGGAGAGTTGGGGAAAGAATTGAGGTTCCCAGAGGAGATAGAGTTTCTACAAGAAGACCAACAGAGTCAGCTAACCTGTACACTTAGGGAATCCCAGAGACTGAACCACCAACCAAAGAGCATATACAGGCTAGATCTAGCCCCCAGTATGTAGCAGATATGCAGCTTGGTTTTCATTCAGATCCCCCAACAACTAGAGTTAGTGTTGTCCCTGTTGTCTGCCAATGGATTCTGTTCCCCTGACTGGACTGGCTTAAGTGGGAGAGCATGTGGCTAGTCCTGAAGTGACTTGATGTGCCAAGGTGGGTTGGTACCCACCGGGGACCTCCCCATTATCAGAAGAGGAGAGGGATGGAGAAGGGGCTTTGTGAAAGGGTGCTGAAAGGAGAGGTGCAGGTTTCATTTGGGATGCAAAGTGGATGAATGAATGAATGAATGAATGAATGGAAATAAAATAAAGTAAAAAAAAAAAAAGAAAGAAAAGAACAATGTAGCAGGGAATAGAGAGATGGCTCAGTGTTTGAGAGCACTGGATATGCTTCCAGAGAATCCAGGTTCGATTCCCAGTGCCCACATGGCAGTTCACAACTGACTGTTACTCCAGTCCCTGGGGATCCACTAAAAGCATGTGGCACACAGACACAATATATACAGGCAAAACATCAGACATATGAAATCATTTGAACAAAGTGGCATTTGCTGTGGGCTGTGGAGGAGGATTAAGATTTAATCCTCTGAGTTCAATGCTGAGCTACAAGCTTACGTGCAAGGCAAGCATTCCAGGCTCCCTATTCCCCACATCATTCAGATAAATAAGGCAAGGTCCCATCTCATAGGGGGCTTGTGCTCCCGCAGGAAAGATGCATTCTGAATGTGTATAAATATTCATAAAATATGCATGACTGTGTTGTACCCAATAAAAAGCTGAACAAAGTGAGAGAAATCACTCCCATTTGGAAGTGACAGGCCCTGATTCTTAGGGATGAGTGATGGGCGGGGCTTCAAGGGGGAGAGACTTACGACCAGGGTGGGGTAAGAATCATGGCGGAAGAATCACGGTGGGGGAAAGCCATGGGAATGGCCATCACAGAGCTAAGTAAAACAGAAGGTCCCTGAAGGCTGGCCCCTCCCCTAGATCTCAAAACAGCAGGGTGATTTGATGCATTGGAGTTGCTCTCCTGCACTGTGTACTCAGATGCTGGGCTCTGTGCCCCAAGATCAGGCTGCAGTCTGGATATGGGCATTGTATTGACTAATGTGCTATAAAGAATGCTACCCAACCATCTCTGATTGGTGAATAAAAGGCTGAAGCCTGTGACTGGGCAGAGAGGATAGGAAGCTGAGACGTGTAACCAAATGAGGGGTCGCAGGAGAGACCACTGGGGAGAGAGGAAGAGAAGGACAAAGGGAGAAGGGAAGAAGGAGGTAGCCATGAGGCATGATGGACCATGAGGATGGACCATGAGCACATGGCCAAGAGAAGCTCACCCTGAGGACACACATGGAACAGAGCAAGACTCAGATGTTAAGTAACAGGGGCATTTATCTGGCTATTAATAGACTAGTTGGGTTAGAATAGCTCAGAACTTGCACAGCATAGTGACAGCAGCTTGTTAATAAAATTTGATGTCTCTCTGTGCTTTACTTGGGAACCAAATAGGATAGAGTGGGCCACCCCATCCCAGCATAAAATTACTTCTATAGGGATGGAATGGGAAACTTGTAGACTCGGACACTTTCAGAAATAAAAGCAAAGGCAGTGTCCTTGTCTTTTTTCATTTTATTGAGGTCTGCTGAGAGATTTTGGGGACTGGAGTGATGGCTCAATCAGTAAAGTATTGTTGTTACAAACATGAAGAGTTTAATTCCCCGCACCCAGGGAAAAGCCAGGTACCTATTACACACCTATAATTTCAGTACTGGAGAGGTGGGTGCCTGGCAAGTCAGTTTAGCTGAATCGGCAAGCTACAGGCGTAATAAAAGATCCTGATTCATAATAATAAGGTGGGAAAACATTGAAGAAAGCACTAGGTATCAACCCCTGGCTACCACTTATACACACAGACACACATAGACACACAGACACACACACACACACACACACACACACACACACACACACACACACACACACAAAGACTCAGCCCTGGAAGTCATCATTATAGGGCAGTGATCTCTAGAGGGTCCCTGCGAGCTTTACAACTTACAAAGTACCCCACTCAGTATGAGCCTGGATCCTCTTGCTTCAGGTACCCGTGGATTTGCGGGCTCGGTGGCTACTTCCTCACTTCCGGGGAGCAGACACTAGCAGAGGAGCATGGAAACCTTCTACTCTGAAGCAAAGTTCACTCTGAGATACTTCCAGCTCTGTCTGAAGACCTCTCACAGCCCCACTGGGACTCAAGGCCATCATGTACAAGGGTCCAGGAATGGCAGGGCTAGGCCTGATCTTGGGTTTTCCTGGATCCATCTGCCGTTTTCGTCAACCTTGTTTTAGCCCCCTTATAACTTGGTCATTTTATCAGATCAATCGGGTCTCAAAATAATATGTCAACACAGGGCATTGTGGTGAGGCTGGCACCAGCGAGGAAGACGGTAATGGTGATTATGAATTGCGTCGTGTCCAGCTTTATTTTGTTGTGTTTTGTTTTAGTTCAAATTGCTGCTGCCAAAGACTTATTTCCTGCAGCCAGTCTCCTGCCTCTCGCTCACTTCACACTTTGACTCATTTATTTTTCCTATTTCCCCAAAGACCTTTTGACACTTTGAAAAGTGTTTTACTTAGATACAATCCCGCTCTCTTACCTTATGTTTCTTCCATTTCTCCCTTCTCACTTTTTATTAATAAGTCATAAAGAAAGTGTTTCCAGGCAAACATCACTCACTGCGTAATAAAACCCAGGGCAGAGGACAGAACTGTAGTGAGAAGTAGGAGCTGGGGAGGCAGCAGTTTCCTGGTCTCAGAATGGCAGGGGAGCCTTTACCTGACAACATGCTTTGAACAGGTGTAAAAGCCAGTAAAAGCAAAAGGCACTATGCCACGTTGCTTTATGGGGCCACCAGGGTCCCCTTACCACCAGGCAAGAGACAGCCATCTGGGAGGTATCAGGAATACACCTGCAATATCCTTGCATGGTTGTGTGCCTAGAAACCACAGGCAGCATGGATGACAGAGTTGGGTGGTAGCATTATGAAGCTTCCACTCTGGTTTCTACAAAGAAGGCATTCTGACCTGAGGATAATGATCCAGCCTAGAAGAGTCTGTTCCAAGTAGAGCCTTGATCATAACCCAAGCGAGAGCCTTCTCCACAGATTCCAGTTGTCCTCTCTAGCACTAAATGAAGAATCACAGAACCCACTGTGGTTTTATTCCTCTGTGATTGGCACCTTGGTCCTCTGGTGATAGTTTGGGGAATTTAGTTTTGAATGATGCTCTTAGGTTGCTGGGACATGGCCTTGCAGGGGACTTCAGACACTCAAGTCTTTCTCTTTGCTGTTGGCTCATGACATAATCAATGGCTTGCTCCCACATCCGTGATCCCACCAAGGCCATCTACCAGGAGGTGGCACAGCTGAGAAGGGGGCAGTATGAGCACCATGCTCTCCAACTACCCAAGGTGAGCTAAAGAAGCCTTTCCCAATTCATACGCAGCTTGTGTCAGGTGACTTATTACTTAGAAAAGCTCTCCGACATGCCACCCCAAGTCATCTTCTGGCTGACCCTACTTTCCTGCAGTGTCATATACTCCACAGGCAACACCCTGCTGACCTCAGCCCTCTGCTCTCTTTGACTCCAGGTGCATATAACAAATTGTGAGACATTTCTCTCTCAGTGACTCATGGGCCCTTGGGCTCTCTACCTCTTTTTACAGTTCATGTTGTTAAGACTTCCCTGGTGACTACGCTTTGAAACCTTAGAGTTATTTTTCCTGTTCTCTTTCCCTCAGCAGATACATTCTATGGTGAACCCTTCCTCAAGGTTTTGCTCCTAGTTCTTGAAATGGTTCTGCATTCCAGGCCCCACAAAAGACATTTTCCTACAACTCAAGCCAGATCATATTCAGTTTGAGTCTAAAAGCTAATGGCTCCTTGAGAAGGGAGGTGAGGCCTGGAGGTAAGACACTAAAGATTGAGGAGAATATGATCTTATGTTAAATATCACTCTGAGCTCTCGATAGAGCTCAATGAATGAATGAATGAGTGAGTGAATGGATGGATGAATGAATGAATGAATGAATGTGGGAATGAATGAATGAGAGAATGAATGAGGAAATGATGGGAGCATGAGAAAGCTGAGCAGTGAAATGGAAAGGACACAGCCTTGCCAGTATTCTCAGCTCTACCATGCTGTGTGAGACTTCAGGAAAACGTGGAGCCACTCTGAGATCAGGATTCTTGATAACACTTTATTTACCTAGAAAGATTTGTCATGAGAACCCAGGAGAGACAGGTTAGAAAGAGCTACTTAAAATGCTAAGAGGTCATGTGTAGTGGAGCCCACCTGTAACCCCAGCACTCTGGAGGCTGAGACAGGAAGACTGAGAGTTCAAGGCCAGCCTGAGCCACACAGTGAGTTGAAGGCCAGCTTGAGCTATATAGCAAGGTCCTGTCTCAAGATGAATGGATGAATAAATGAATGGATGAATCAAATGATAAGCAAAGGAAAACTGCTTTTTACATCATAATTCTAGCAAGAGTACGGGGGGCAGGCACTTAAGTACCTGATGTAATGCAAAATGGGTGTTACCAAACTACCACTTCTCTGTGGACCCAAGTCTTCCTGCGTGCAGAGTCACAGTGTGGGACCAAACTATCTGAAATACCTTCCAGTAGACTCCTGGTGTCTGAGGCTCCATGGGCCCTCATGACGATGTACTTTTGAGTAGTTGGTGCTTCCTGCTCTGATCCTGGTTCTGCTTCCATCTGCTAATAAAGAAGGCCCACTCACTCCCCTTCTTCCCACCTCATAGTACAGAGTTTTGATTCATCAGCCCAGGAGGTTCACTTTTCTACACATGCAATTACGAAGCCAACAGGACCTTAGTGTGTGTGTGTGTGTGTGTGAGAGAGAGAGAGAGAGAGAGAGAGAGAGAGAGAGAGAGACTTAATTATCCTACAAGGCTGGCTTTGGTCCACACTCACCAAAGAGCCCTGGTCCCTCAGATCAAAGCCCAGAGCTGGGTGCTGTGGTCAGGTCCTTGCTTGTTTCCAAAGTGGTATGCTCCCAGAGACTAAAGCTCTCTGGAAGGCCTCAGCCACATTTGCTAGGATTCGTCCAGTCACTTCTTAGGGACAGAAAGCAAATGTAAACTGAGAAGACCCTCAGGAGAGCTGGGTTTCCTCTCTTGCCTGTGAGAGGTTTGGGCTTGGGGATTTGAAATGGAAAATGTGGAAAGCAGCAGGTGTTGCTCTGGGGATTCCAAAATTGGGGCTGTAAGCCCCTGGCATTTGGGGCTGCAAACCCCTGTTGATCCTTGGCATTTGGATGAATAAAACAAGCCAAACACATAGTTGTAGATGGCTCAAGGTGACGCACAGTTTGACAACACGAAAGTCTGTAAGCTCCTGCTACTTGTGACCAGTTTGTTATTCATGATGATGGCAGCTGCTTCCTCCCAATCTTCTGTGTCTTCCTGTTGCTCACAGAGGACTCTTCATTTTGTCAGTGGGCAAGTGCTTACCATTGGCCTCTCCCAGGCCTCCCCAGATTCCTTTCCATGGCCCTGACCTACAGATAAATGTGAATGCTTCCTATTCTCTAATATATTAATTTTCTCATTGCTGCCACCATAGTTTTACAGGAGAACCAACCTAAGGCAGGGAGGATTTTTGGCTCACAGGAGACACCATCCATCAGGGTAGGAAGCAGAGGGGGCAGACATTCTACACTGCAGGAGACAGACATGTATTTGAAGAGTCACATACAAATACAGAAAGTACTGTTTGCAGTATTGTCTGGAAATACAACGTGAGTCACGAGGACTATTTAAAACCTAAGAGCTTAGTCAGTAAAGGGCTTGCTTGTCTTTCCCAAGGACCTAAGTCAGAGCCTCAGAGCCCATGTGGAGGCAGAGATGTGTGTGCTTATATGTGCATGTGTGTCTGTATGTCTTGTCTGTATGTCTGCCTCTCTCTGTCTCTGTGTGTATACATCAGAGGAAAACCCTCAGGTTCTTTCCTGTTACGATGTGTAATCTAGAGATTAAACTTTGGTCATCAAGTCTGTGTGCAGGTACCTCTACCAACCGAGCCATCTCACCAGCTCTAATAGCTATTTTTAAAAAGGTCAAATGAAGTTGGTTAATTCATTTTAATACTAAACGTCTCTTAACTCGATAAATAGAAACATTTACCATTCCAGCTCATGACACTCAGCACATTTCAGCTTCCACAGAGCCAATTGCGGGTGGCTGAGGTTGTATTACATGGCATACATGCAGCAAAGGCATGTGTGGAGCGGGAAGGTATGTCATAGTATCTAACTGGATGACTGGGTTTCTTTTTGTGGAGGAAAGAAGTGCTCTCTGATCAGAGGGGAAAGCCCGTGAGAAGCAGAGAGGAAGAAGGAAGCTGATGTGCCCACGGATGGCAAGCACATGTAGAGAGCTGGGCACCAGATGGCAGAAGGAAGTCGGGAAGGGAGGCTTCATGTCCTTCCGTAGAACCTGAAGGGCTTACACAGTCTGCACTGTGATTTAGAAAGATGGTCTGGGCAAGGCAGTAGAGAATGGGTGGGGGGAAGAAGACCATGGAATGCCCAGTCGGTCAGAGAGGCAGTGCCCCCCAGGGCACCCTGACCAGCTGCCGTTACAGAACTGGGAAAACAAGGAAGGCTTTCAAACCTTTGAAGTAAGTGCAGAGTAAGAAGAGGACACAGACAAGAATGTGGGGTCTTTTATTCCAGATGAATTTTTGAATTGCTCTTTCTAACTCTATGAAGAATTGAGTTGGGATTTTGATGGGGATTGCATTGAATCTGTGTATTACTTTTGGTAAGATGCTCATTTTTACTATATTAATCCTGCCAATCCATGAGCATGGCAGATTTTTCCATCTTCCGAGGTCTTCTTCAATTTCTTTCTTCAGAGACTTGAAGTTCTTGTCATACAGATCTTTCACTTGTTTGGTTAGCGTCACGCCAAGATACTTAATATGGTTTGTGGCTATCGTAAAGGGTATTATTTCTCTTACTTCTTTCTCAGCCTGCTTATCCTTTGAGTATAGGAAGGCTTCTGACTTGCTTGAGTTGATTTTATATCCGGCCACTTTGCTGAAGTCGTTTATCAGCTGTAGGAGTTCTCTGGTGGAGTTCTTTGGGTCGCTTATGTATACTATCATATCGTCTGCAGGCTGGTACAACCACTCTGGAAAGCAGTCTGGCGGCTCCTCAGAAAACTGGGCATGACACTTCCGGAGGATCCGGCTATACCACTCCTGGGCATATACCCAGAGACTTTACCTGCATGCAATAAGGACACATGCTCCACTATATTCATAGCAGCCTTATTTATAATAGCCAGAAGCTGGAAAGAACCCAGATGTCCCTCAACGGAGGAATGGATTCAGAAGACGTGGTATATTTACACAATGGAATACTACTCTGCAATTAAAAACAATGAATTCACGAAATTCCTAGGCAAATGGTCAGAACTTGAAAATATCATCCTTAGTGAGGTAACCCAATCACAAAAGATCACACATGGTATGAAGTCACTGATAAGGGGATATTGACCCAGAATCTCAGAATACCCTAGACACAATCAGCATATCAATAGATTTCTAAAAAGATGGAAGGAGAGACCCCTGGTCCTGGAAAGACTGGATGTAGGGGAACGCCAGGACAGAGTAATGAGAGGGGGTTGAACGGAGAAAAGAGGGAGGGAAGGGGGCTTATGGGACCTTCGGGGAGGGAGGAAACGGGAAAGGGGAAGTGATTTGGAATGTAAATTAAAAAAATAAAATAAAATTAAATTAAAAAAAAAAAAAAAAGATACTTAATATGGTTTGTGGCTATCGTAAAGATGTGGGGTCTTAGAGAACGGCAGAGCCACTCGATGTAAGGCAAGTAATTGCCCATGTTGAAGAGAGCCTCCACTTCACTGCTGCCTAGCAACACACTTCGATGGTGGTGTGGGGGAGAAAGGCGTGGACTAATCCTGAGGGTGACTACTGTGACAGCAGCTAGTTTGTCACAAGCGGAGAGGGTATTGGACCAGGTTAACCCCTCTGCTTGTGTGTTCTGCTCTGTGTACCACACTTGCCACATCCCTGCCTAGACTTCCTTGGTTTAGGAAACTGGAAATTCAGTCTGACTTAACTTTCTATCTCTGGAACACAAGCCTTTGGCTCTGATGTGATAACTGATTAAATAATCTACTAATGTATTAAGACAATATATCCTCATTCGTGTAGCTCAGATTTTTACTCCTTAAGAGTGCTGGGGTTTTTTTTTTCACCATATTCTCTACCATGTTCTGAGTTCAAACCAGTAACATCCCTCACCTAGATATTGCTATAACCTCCTCCTCTGCCTGCCTCCCAACAAACATCTGCAGGGCTTGACTGAAATGTGAACAGGATGCTGACCCTCTGTGTAAGGTCTCATCAGGCTCCCATCTTAATCAGAGAAAAGGCCATTGCTTTTGCCTTGTTATTTCTATTTATTTATTGGTTTATTTATTTACTATTTGTTTGTTTTAGTTAGCACACCAAATAATGGGTTCAGATCTACACACTTTCTGGTGTGGATGGAGATGATTTTACGTTTCCTTTCCGATTTGCACCCCTTTTATCTCATTCTCTTGCCATTTAGCTCTAAGGCTGTACTAAATAAGAGCAAGGACGTCGAATACCCTGTGTCGCTCCTGATGTTGTAGAGAGAATGCTTTTAGTTTTTCCTCATTACAGTATAACATTAGTTACAGGTTTGTTATAGTTAGACTTTATTGTGATGCGTTGCAGTTCTTCTAATCTTAGTTCTTTTTTTTCTCCCAATTAAAACGTAATTGTGAACAACTCACTAATAAAAGCCATCACATACGAAAGTTAACAGGATCCCAAATCTATACATCTCAAAGAATTTCTATAGTTAAAAAGTAGACTATAAAAGTGTGGTTGTCAGGGGTGAGGAAGGACTGGGTGTAGGTAAGGAACACAGAGCTAATTGTTTTTCTAGTTCTAATTCTGTCAAGGAGTTTTTGCTTTTGGGTGATGGGTAAGTGCATAAAACTATATCCGACCACAACAGTGTAAAATCTGGCATGAAGCCCCACAGTTTCAGAATGACCATTTCCTCTGCATTTGTAGTCTTTGGAGCTGTCTCATGAAGGGATGTGAACTTTCTGAAAGGCCTTTCTTTTGTCTGTTGAGATGGATGACCTTGTGATTTCTGTACGTAAGTGTATTTAATACCCATGACTGAGTTGCTCTTAATTATTATTGAGGTTCTTATGTCAAGCATCCCCTGCCTCCCTAGAATAAAACATGCTTGTGCTCTTGAATTCAGCTGGGGCGAATTTCAGAGAGATGCTTCTCTTTCTGTTTACCAGACAGTGGCTGTGTCCTTACAGGAGTTGGCATCAAAGTAGTGCTCGCATCACAGGTCAGTTCAACAGTTCTTCCTCTTTCTATAGGCGACTTGAGGAGCAGTTTTGGTAGCATTTACCTAGAGTTAGGATATATCCGTCAATCTGTCTGGTTCTGGGTTTCTCCTTGTGGGAGACTTTATTGCTGTTCCAATTTCCTTGCTTGTTATGGATCTATTTAAGTTCTTTGCCTCTTCTCAATTTAATTTTCGTAGGCTGTATGTATCTAGGAACTGAGCCATTGTTTCTGGACTTTCTGGGTTTTTTTGTTTTTTGTTTTTAAATATAATTTTTTCAAAGCATTCTCTACTGATTCTCTGTATTTCCTAGGGATCTGTGGCTACTGAAACCTCTTCATCTCTAGTTGTGTTAATTTGGGTCTTCTTTCTCTTTTGGTTAGTTCTATTAGGGGATTGTCTGTTTTCTTTAAGTCATTGATGGTTTCTATGTATGGTTCATTTGGACTCCATTTCCTATAAGCTCTCATGCCTGCAAACTTTCTCCTTCAACCCACCTCCGCTGTATACCAAAGGTTCTGGTCAACTGTGGTTTCCTCTTCATTTGGCTCGAGGGATCCTCTGGCCTCTTCCCTGACTCCTCCCATCCATGACCCAATGGTTATTCAAGAGTGTTTTATTCAGCATCTATACACTTATACACTCTCTCTTGTTACTGATTTCTAGGTTTGTTTTGTCCACTACAATCTACTAAAATATAAGAAATTATCTTCTTTTTCTACTAGTTAGGACTTGCTTTAAGGCCTAAAATGTTATTTATTTTAGGGAAAATTTCGTTGGTTTCTAAGAATGTGTATTTCTACAGTGCCAGGTGAAAAATTCTGTGAGGTCTATTTGATTGAAAACAGTAATTCTGAAGTCTATTATATTTTTGTCTGGGAGATCTAGCTACTGCTTGGAGTGGGGTATTAAAGTGACCTATGTCATTGTCCCTGTGCCTATATATATATATATATATATATATATATATATATATATATATATTCCTTTATGTTCTATGATGTCTGTCTTGTACATTTGAGAGGGGTAAGCTGGTTCCTGACATTGTGCTCTTTTCCTGCTTGGGTCAATTATTATTTGCTTTTCTTGGTTCCATAGATTGATTTTATTTATTAATATGGTTGTGTGAAATCTGCGTTTGACTGTGGGTACACGTGTGTCACAGCAGACGTGTGTCTGTAGTGGTCAGAGGACAACTTTTGGGACTCCCTCCTCCACACAGGAGCTCTGGGGATCAGACTCAGGTTGTGAGGTTTTCACTAGCTAAGCCATGTGTCACACATTCACCCTGCACACCCCACACACCCCACTCTTGCTCTTTCCTCTTGTCCTCACATTTCCCTTCAGTGCTTGCAGGGTTGCTGAGTCAGGACCATTGGTTGTTTCTTAGTGTTTCTCTGCTCACCTACCCCACTCTTTGCTCTCACACTTGAGATCACTGGTTCCCTCCTTTGGGTCTGGGATCCTGGTTTTGGATATAACTAGCTTGGTGGTCATACATTATTTGAAATGTCTTTATTTCTATTTTGTTTTTTAAAAGGTAGCTTTTCAGACTACAGTAATTCTTGTTGGCAGTTACTTACTTCCGAGGCTTGGAATACAGCGCTCTTTGCTTTCTCACTGTTAAGGAATTCTGCTGAGATGTCTAATGCTATTGTGATGAGCTTGCCTTTGTAAAGGAGTTGGCATTCTCTCCTGATTCTTTTAATGCCGTGTCTTTGTTTTGTACTCTTAGAATTTTGACTGCAGTGTGTTGTGATGGGGTTATTCTCTGGTCATGTCTATTTGGGGTTCTAAAAACCTTTTGTGCTTGGATATGCATTTCTTCCCCTCGATTTGGTAAATTCCTCTATAATTTCATTGAATTTTCCTACGTCTTTAGTTTCTTGTCTCAGTTCCCCTTTTGTACCCACGAATACTTAGCTCTCTTCAGCAGACATCATCATTCTTACAGCTTATGACCATGCTTACTTCCTTTTCTCAGTCGATGTCTGGATTGAGTGTTTCCTTAGCCATCTCTTCCATTGCCGATACTCTCTTTCTTTGTTGACTATAGATCTGGAAGATTTCTAATTTAAATCATGTGTCTGTGTGTAAGTATGTGGATACTAGTGCAGGTGCCCATGGAGGCCAGAAGGAAGTGTCAGATCCCCTAGAGCTGGAGTTACAGGTGGTTGTGAGCTACCCTTCACTGGTGCTGGGAACCAGACTCCAGTCCTCTGGATGAGCACTGTGCTTAATTAACTGCCAGGGATACCTTTCCAGATAGTGATGTTTATGATTGTGCTTTTTATTTGACTGAGGTTTTCATTGTCAACATGTTGTTTTGTTTGTTTTGCTTTGCTTTGCCTTGCTGTGATCTTAGTTTCCATGCTGAACTTCTTATCCATACTGTTGGGTCTGTAGCTGTGTCCTCAGTTGCTCCCTTCACTTCATTCATCTGCTCCTTTGCTTCTGCTTTGCCTCACTGGTTATTTTTTGAATAACTTTAACCCCCCCCCTTCAATCATCTGAATGTCACTGGAGTCTTTAGTTAAGGGGTTACATAGTCTTGTCAGGGTGCCATGTTGCTTTCCTTTTTCATGTTTCTTATGTTTATGTTATAGTTGATTATCAATCTGTTTGGTTGTTTCTTGCAGTTTTATTTAGCCATTTGTTCAGGGGACATCCTCCTTTGGAGGGTTCAATCTTCACTACCACTCAGGGGAAAAAAACCCCACTGTATGCAACAAGAAGATACAGAAATATAATACATTAAAATTATTACTATACCACCAGTAGCCACAGAATAGAAAATGTCAAAAACATTTTATATATAAAATTAAAATTTTATATTATATTATAAAGTTAAAATTATTTAGGGTACTGTTTTTTTAAAACCAAATGAATTAAATAATGGATAGGGTCATCTAAAGGAAAAAAAGAAAGTAAAAATACTGTAAGATAGAGGAAGGGAAGAAAAGCATCATAGGTGAGAATGACATGAACAGAGGCAGAAGGGAGTGAGGAAGAAACTTGGCAACACAATGAGGAAAAATTCAGACGAAGATGGATACATGTAAGCAGAAGGATGAAAAATTAAAGTCACAAAAGTTTTTTTTTTTTTAAGTAAAATACTAGCGGAGGTATACTAGAAAGAAGAAAGGAGAAAGTAGAGTGGTCTAAGAAGGTAAAGTACATCTGACTTCCTTCTCCTCTGAATGTGGCGGACTCTTTCCAGCTTGTGGGACGGGTGTGAGCTGAAGTCAGAGTGACCAGTCTTTCCTGCTTGAAGCTGGTGCTGAGCATAGAGTAGTCAAGTAGAGATGTCCAACCCTGCTGTCTTCCTTGCTTCCTCTGAGCACCAGGGTCATCCTTTAGCCACACTTACTTAGCCTTGCAGTTCATGTTCCCTCTCCTATGGTAACTGATGCTCCAGACAACTGGTATCTCCTAAGTGTGTTTGGGGGATGAAACGAGCACCGAGTCTGTGTCTGTGTGAAGTGGGGCAATCTATGTGCTTTCAAAGCCTACTCGTTATTAAGCATTCTGTTGAAAAATGAAGCCATGGGGGTCAAATATAGGAGACTGCAGAATTCTCCATCCCATTGGCAAGGACCCTTATGGCAGGCAGGAGGTATGAGAGGCTGGACCCCTCACTGACCTCAGGCTTGGGGTGCTCATACTCTCTGGTTATCCTTGGTGATGGACTTATTTCTTAGCTTCAGAATGTACAGCACCTGATGTTATCAGGTCCCCAGGGTAGGTAGCTTGGCTTTAAATAATACGTTCCTCTCAAGATGGTACCCAACTGCAGCAATTTGAGAGTTGGGGAATGACAAAAGAGATGGATTCTCCAATGTTGGCCTATCACGCTAGAAATCTAGGGGCACCTTCTGGCCACACTTAATTAGCCTTGCAGCCATGGACCAGGCAGCTCTCCCTAGGGTAGATGATGCTTTAGACAATTGGTATCTCTCAAGTATGTTTGGGGGTGAGGAAAGGAAACTCAGCTGGATAGAAAACCCAACAGGATTTGAGGCTTGCTAGAACCGTGGGCTTATCCTGTGTGTAGGACCCTTCCGTTTTCACCAGGCTGGGCTGGTTTTCCATGAAGCTTCTGATTTTCTTCTCACTGCTCAGGAGTCACTGCTGGAGATGAATGCTGCCTCCTCCTCTCTTAGCCTTTGTCCTTCTGTTGCTCCACTCTTCCCAGCTGCCCATCCTCCCCTTTGTGATGTCCAATTCTTCTCCGGCCTTTCTCTTATTGGAATAGAGTTCATTCTCAGTTGTCCCAGCTCTTCTCCTTTCTTGCTACATCAAGGCAACTTTCAATCTTCCATCCACTTCCTGCCCTTATTTCAAGCCACCTTTCTTACTGTGGCTAACAAGGACAGGCTGAGCTGTATGTGATCTCCCCTTTCCACCTCCATTATCTTTGTGACATCAGCTCCTGATCATTCTCCTCCATCTATACTGCCATTTCAGTGTTTTTCAAACGTGCCAAGGAGAACTCCTCCTTACAGCCTTTGCATTCACTGTTACCTCTACCCAAAATGCAATGCCAAGATCCATGCTTGGCTCATTCCCTCACAGGTCTCAGATCTCACTTCAGTGTTATCATTTCTGGAAGGTGTGCTATCCAAACCGAAGCCTGGCCCACTACATTGCTGCTTCTCATTCTTTGTTTTAAATCTTACATCTATCTATCTATCTATCTATCTATCTATCTATCTATCTATCTATCTATCTATCTATCTATGTATCTATCTATCTATCTATCTATCTATCTATCTATCTATCTATCCACCCACCAATCTATCTATCTATCTACCCACCAATCTATCATCTATCTATCTATCTATCTATCTATCTACCCACCCACCAATCTATCTATCTATCTACCCACCAATCTATCATCTATCTATCTATCTATCTATCTATCTATCTATCTATCTATCTATCTATCTATCTATCTATCCATCCATCCATTCACCCACCCACCCATCCATCTATCTATTGATTGTGTGTATGTGTGTGGGCATAATGTACTGTGGTGTGCCTGTAAGAGTTAAAAGACAACTTGGGAGTCAATGTTCTCCTTCCATGATGTCGGTCCTAGGGATTGAACTGAGGCTGTCAGACTTGGCAGCAAATGGACTTATTAATGGAATACCAAGTGCTCATTGATGGAGGCTGGGCTGACCAGTCAAAGTACACCTGTTACAACAGTGTGACATAGATAAACTAATGTTTCTCCTCTTTGGGGTAAGGGCTGCAGGGTTGGGATAAGATGATGGTATAGACCCTTTTAGAATTGGCTCTCTCCTGGACTGCTAGGGCACATCATCTGCCTAACACAGGCAACCAGTCCTAGCCTCCCTCTTCCATGGCAACATCAAGTATCCCTCTATCCACCAGATCTTGGAGCTTACCAAAAGTTTGCCACTTTGAAAGTACTGTCCTTAACACCTTTTAACTTCCAACAGTCACATTTTTTATCAGCCTGGTCGTGACATTGTCTTTCTGGCCCAAGGACCATATTTTCTAAGAAAACAAGCTTCTTCAAAATGCACAGTCCTTCTGCCAAGCAGGCGAATGCTACATCATCTGTGGTGGACGCCAGCATTTAGGAGGAAATAATTTTCTTTCATCTGTTCAAGTAAATCTTTCCCCAACACTTGTAAAGCTGATTGCTGCCAATCTAGTGGAGCAAACACAGCCATTTAGAGGGAAAGGCATTCGTAACCAGAAGATACTTAGAGCATTTAAAAGAGGGTGGACTCTTTTTCTGTTCTTATTTTCTGCCAGGTTGCAGGCTTTTTGTCTCCCCTCTATCCCCGGCGTTCACTCTTCTGGTTTTGAGCAGGGAGGAGGAATATATTCATGCATGTTTCATTATGCTGAGATAACATGCTGTCTATATGCACATACATATGTCTGCATATGTATGTGTGTATAGAGATGGTGTGCATATGCAGTGCACATGCAGCTTTAGATATGTCGAGAGAGAAAGAGGGAAGAGAAACTCTCCCTTTGAGCGCATTTCCTTTCATCGCTGTCCAGACATGAAAGGAGGCAGTGCAGACATCTGCTAAGCTCCATCCTGGCCCCGGTGCTCATTCTCCGTATCGTATGCACCAGGCATTGCTGCTTTTACTTCTTGCAACTCAAGCATGGGAAAAGAGGAGGGGAAAAAAGAAATAAAATAAAATGAAACACTTCCTCCAAAGAGCACAGCCACGGGAATCGCAGGACTAAGAGCAAATAATGATTTTCTTCTCCGCTTTTTAAGTAAATACTGCTGCACAATGAGCTATCGGGCAGGACAGGTGCAAAATAATAGACTCCTTGTCTGGCCTCCTCAGCCCCCATGGGGCCACTGCTAACTGCATCGGGCACTCAATTTTCTTTTGTTATTTAAAAATGTGTTTGTGGATTCCTGTGGGGGTGGGGAAGGAGGGGGCGAGCCCTGATCTAGAATCACCAAGAGGATTTATATTTTGCTTTATTAATGGAAAGCTACCTGCCGGTGCCAGGGTTTGTCTTCCCGGGGAGGCTTTTAATGCATCTATCCAATGCAGTGGGGCTTGGGAGGGAAAAGCCATTCTAATCAGCATCCTGAGTCTTATGGAGTCGGTCAGCAGAGACACTTGGATCAGCTTCCCCAGGCCTGTTTCTCACTCAATGACAAGAAGAGGGGATACTTTTCTCACCTGTCTCAAGGTGTTTGTTCATGATAAAATTATTTTAACCTCACAGTGGCCTCAGAACACCACAGCTCCTCAAGAGGGTAAAGAGGCACAGGAGGGAGCAACGCCGGAAGAGGTTCCACTTCAGAAAGGTTTTATTCAATTGGGTAATTAATCCTTTCTCATTCTCCATTTTTAGAGCAGTTCATCACTTCAGATAAAGCCAGACACCATTGCTGGACCATCGGCTGAAAGGGACCCCAGAGCCCCTTCAGAGCCTCGCCCCCCACACTGAGTATCTCTGTGGCTGTGATGGACCTGGGCCTTCATCTCCTATATTCCTCAAAAGCACCAGTCATTATCAAAGGAAAAGTCTAGGATAGAGAGAACCTGTAGCCTTGAGCAATAATTTCTGAAGATATTGTATTATCGTGGTAATTATAAATTTTATAGACCATCTCACATTTGCTCCCCTCCTATCCTCTAACAAAATAATAGTGAGTTATGTTTTTAAAGGTTTATTGTATTTTTAATTGTGAGGATATGTGTGTGGGTGTCTACCTACAAGCATAGGTGTCTGTAGAGTCCAGAAAAAGGTATTTATTGTGTCCTCTGGAGCTTGACTGGCAGTTGTTATGTCCAACATGGGTACCAGGAGTCAAACTTGGGGTCTCTGCAAGAGCAGCCTGTGCTCTGAAGGGATGAGCCGTCTCTCCAGCCTATCAGATCGATCCTTGCCATCTGCAATGGAACACGTGAGGATGCTCCCCCATTCCACATCCAGTTTCTTCTCACAAGACTGCAGGAACTGCCTTGAAGCTAGGACATTTGTGAAGTTTCTGTTGTGATGCAAGTCTAAAAAGAAACCCTCCTCTCTTTCCAGAGCCAGGAGCAGTAAGCAAAAACTGAGGGACCAGAGAAGTTTCTCCAGGTCTAAGCTGAGTCCATTCTACTTTACCTTTAGGAAATTTCGCTTGGCAGTTCCAGTTCTCCAAGGGCTGTTGCATCTCACCACCCTAAACTCTCGGTGCTCAGAGCTTTTGATGTGTGCTATGACTGGGAGGCTAATGTCCGCTGTGGAGCTAGACCAGGAAGAGTCAGCGTCCACAGCAGCTGAGGTCCAACTAGTCCCCTGTCCACTGTCTTCCCCTGTTTTGTTAGGCCTTGGACCAATGCTCTCTTTTCTCCTCAGGATGATCCCAAGGGAAGATGATCCCACACTATCTGGAAATCCAGATTTGTTACTTGTCATTTGGTTGCAAAACTTTGCTCAATTTTCCCTTCACCGGTCCACTTCATGGATTCTGTGGGAATGATGTATTAATTCATTAGCATTTATTAACAACCACCCAATTTAGTTGAATAAATTACCAGAAACCATGGCTTCTAGTTCTAAGGCCAGGGACACTTTGACGAAGAGAAAAGAGAAGGGTTCAAGGACATGTCCAGAGCTGAGGGAAGTGCCAGGAGAGGTCCAGGCAGTGGGTGCCCTGGTCAAGGTCTCTGATCACTTGGGGCAGAAACAGGACAGTGGCACTGCTCAGGATGGGGTGGCAGGGTCCACAGGACACCTGCCCATCTATATGACAGACACACAGTTAGCTGAGGACAAACTGTCCACCTTATACTTTGTGTATAAATACCTCTTTTCCACTAGTTGGAGTCACAGGAGAATAGAATTTCAAGACAGAAAGACATTAAGAATGCTGAAATATCAGGAAGCTGAAAGTTTAAAATTGATTTCTATTTTAGCTTATTGTATTTTATTTTAGATACAGTATCTTGTTATGTAGCTCAGGCTGACCCTGGATTCACTATGGGGCCCAAGTTGCCCTTAAATTTGCAATCTTTTTGCTTCAACCTCCAAAGTCATAGGCGTGCATCACTATGCCCAGATGAGAGCTATATTTTACCTGTGTTTCTGTCATGTCCTCCCTATATACCAAATCATTATTTAACCACCAAGCCAGAGTTTCCTCATCTCAGAAAAGGCAGCAATGATAGTTCATAAAATTATTCTGATGACACCATGAATAGAAACTTGAAAGTACCAGCCCATTGGTGGTTAACTAATGTTAGATGTTGTCTTATACTCTTAGGGCTTCTGTGATGTAGTCTACAAGAAGATGGCATAAAGAGACAGCTTCAAACAACCTTCTCATAGTTCTGGAAGCTTTAAGGTCAAGGTCAAGGTTCTCATATGGCTAGGTTCTGTCGCATGGTGTCTTCAGAGCCAACAGGCAGATTGCCTCTCACTCTGGTTTCATGTAGGAGAGATCAGAGGGAAGTCCATTGATCTTTTCTTCTAAGACCCAACTCTCATGAACTAATTACTTCTAAAGTCCTAATTTCAAATACCATCACTCAAGTTATTCAACTTCAACATGTGAACCGGGGAGACAAAAACATTCAGACCAAACCAGATACTGTTATTTGTTTCCCCCCACTTGCCCAGCTGAAGGACCCTCTGCCTGTAGACCTGCTCTCAGAGAGCATTTCAGAATGATCCTTTCACCTACCCATTCTGATATTCCTAACATCAACTGTACCCCTAAAGGGGTTCTTTAAAATGTCCTTAGCATTGAGGATAATTTAGGTGTCCCCTTAGACATATAAGAGAAAAACATTCAATATCTAATATGCAACAGAGAAAAATAAAGTGTTCAATAAAACAAATAAACACAGAAACAAACACCAGGCTTGATTGTAATAAACACCGAGGTAAAAGACTATTAAATTATACTTTTTTTTTCAAAATGAAAAAAGGCTTAAACATATGAACAGAGAGTCTTTCCAAGGATATGGCCAGGGCAAGTCACCCCACCTGCTGCTCGCAGGGGTATAAAGAGGCAGAACCTCTCTGGTATGTACTGTCACAATATGAAGCAACATGCTCAGTACAAAAGATGAATTCACAAAGCATCAAAATTTAGTGTGTGATGAAGTTGAGATTTCAAATTAACGAAGCAAGGATGAATGATCAATGAGTGTGGCTGAGACAACCGAACAGCCATCTGATAAAATATTCATCTGGATCCTTATCTCACCACTGATGCCAAAATGAACTCCAGGTGGGTCACAGACAGGACAAAGGAATCTTGTCCTGTCTGTAAAGGCAATGGGAAAAAGCAGGGGGGCAATCCATTATGATCTGAGAGTGGGAAAGCCTTTCTACGAAGATGACTTCATTTTTGTTTCCATACACATATGATTTATTAGGTGCTAAACAGCTAGAAAAATATTATCACATGAAATACAGCCCAAGCTGGTGATAGCTGTGACTAATACTTCCGTGAGCAGATTCATCTGCCGAGTTCATGTCTGTTTTGTGATTCCATGATGCTTTTACAACTCTTTCCACAGGGAGACCCATGTGGACAGGAGGATGAGGGTCCCCTGGTGCTAAACCCAGAATGGACCCTGGAGTAAGGAAATCTTTACTTTTCCTATTTTTGTTGGTTTTGTTTGTTTGTTTTTGCTTCTAAATACATGGGAAGCAGCGATATGGAAAAAGAAAATACAATGATTTTGTCAATGTTTTTCAGTTTTTAAAGAATCTGAGACCACACTGGGTTTTTAATTTTGTTTTTAGAAAGAGCATACTGTGAATATATGGTATATTGTGAAACTCCTCCAGTAGCTTCTGGGGCAGTATTCTATAACTTGAACTGCTGCAGCTAATGGACCAGTGCTCTCACTAACTGGGATGGATTAAAAACTCACATTATCCCACTTCAAGTTCTACATGGCTTTCCTACAGAATTTATGAAAACTCTTAGCTTTCAGAGCACAGTGGGTAGGTGAAAGAGAGCTTGCATTTAAAGAGGGCCTGCACATCAATAGAGAAGGAACAACCACTCAGAAACTGAGAAAGAATATGAACAGTCCACAGGAAAGGAAATACAAATGGCTTTCAGATGAGCAGAAAGGTCACTGATCCCATTGCTAATGAAAGACATGCAAAATATAGAGAAAAGACATCGTTCTTCATGGACCACCAGAGCAAACATCTGAAGTGGGGCGAGATGCTGGCGATGAGTGTGGGGAAAGCCATACTTTGAAGTGTCACTGGTGAGAACATCTACAACTACTTAGGTGAGCTATTTACCAATTGTGGCGGTTTGAATGTGATTGTCTTCTACAGTCTTCGGCATTTGAACACTTGCTCCTCAGCTGATGGAACTGTTTTGGAGAAGCGTGGCCTTTTTGGAAGAAGAGGTCACTATGGGCAAGCTTTGAGGGTTTAAAGGTTCTTTCTACTCTCAGTTCCCTAGCAACATATAAAACCAGGTGTGGTGGTACATGTTTTTCTTGGCTCACAGTAAGTTAGAGGCCAGCCTGGGGATATGAGACCCTATTTTTAAAAACTCAGTTATTATCTGTAAAGGAAGACACAAAATAGTGTATAACCAAGTAAGGAAATATACCTAGGAAAGGACAAGAAGGATTTGGACAACAATATCTTATTCTGAGATTTCCTCCTGAGTTCTTGTATATGAGTTCTTCAGGATGCTGGGTGCAATGATGTGTTCAAAATATCATGGTTCTGGTACTTATGGAACCCCTTATCGCCCATGTATAGTCTAGCAGGGAAGTTGCCAAATGAAGAAAGAGCAAAGATCCCATGAGAACAAATGGCAAGAGTTGGTTGGACGAAGCATCCCTGGGGAGCTGCTAAGAAGGGTTACCCAGGGATGCTGGGATCTGGGCAGATGGAGCAGTGGATGGGATCTGTCATGGAAAGGATGGGACCCAGTGAATGCAGAGCATGTTATGGGGAAGAAAGGAATCGATGGGAAAAGAAGGCTAGGCACGGAGCACACAGCACCGCCCACAAGGGCTATAGTGGGGAACTAAGATTTTATTCCCGACCTAGCAGTTTCGAGAGTTTGGCTGTAGGTAACATGTCTGTCTTCTCTCTACTTTTAAGATTACCACCATTCACGCGGTCTGAAAGTTCACCATGCCGCATCCGTGAGTCAATTTCTGTCTTCTTGTTTTGATTGGATTGAAAGGACACTCGAAACTGTCTTTAAGCATTTCTGGAAAATTCTCAGCCACTGTGGTTTCATACACTGTCTCGGCCTCGTTCTTTTATCCATGTAAATCTTGAATCAAACAAGGACCAGATCTGCTTCTTCACTTTCAGTCCCTCTTATATGTCTTCCATCAGGGGTAGAACTCTCTAGATACTGAGTAAGCTTCTGTTTCCCCTATTCCTGTTTGTCGTTAAACCTATCAGCTTAGCCACAATTACTCTAGTTTTCATTTCTAGAAATCTCACTTATTTCCATCTCAAATACCTTAGGTTGTGCCTTTGGAAGCCCCCATGAAAATATTTTAAAATCTCTTTTACCTTAGAGTAAACACATGCCTTCCATAATGCTTCTGCTAACTCAGTGTGGGGCTGGTGGCTCTATTCTTTTCTGCCTGTTGTTTAGAATGAATTCTCTCTCCTAATTTTCACTTGTATCTTGGTATTTTCAACTGTGCTTTTCTCCTTGTCCTTGAACATTATTTCTGAGACATCTCTGAAACCTAGAAGCATTTTCTGAACAGATGGATTAGGGTTTAGTTTTGCCCACATGAACTTCCAGAGTTTGGTCATAGCGAACCAAATTCACAGCAATAAATGACCTTTTCAGTTCCAAAGAATTTATCCCAAATGGTAATTAGATGACCATTTTGTGCTTACAATTTCTAGGGGAGAGATTATTTTCTGATGTCCTGATCTTCGTAGAGCTAAAAACATGTTTTAAACTCCTGAGATGACAATCCAACATCTGCTGCCCTTTGATACACCCTCCACCCTACCCCTTGGCTTTGTATAGAAGTTGGTGATCTTTTTGTTTTGTTTTGTTTTGTTTTAAACTTTATTTTCTAAGTTTTTTTTAATTTACATTCAAAATCATTTCCCCTTTCCCATTTCCTCCCTCCCCGAAAGTCCCATAAGCCCCCTTCCCTCCCTCTTTTCCCCATTCAACCCCCTCTCGCTTCTCTGTCCTGGCATTCCCCTACATCCAGTCTTTCCAAGACCAGGGGTCTCTCCTTCCATCTTCTTAGAAATCTATTGATATGCGAATTGTGTCTAGGGTATACCGAGATTCTGGGTTAATATCCCCTTATCAGTGACTGTATACCATGTGTGTTCTTTTGTGATTGGGTTACCTCACTAAGGATGATATTTTCAAGATCTGACCATTTGCCTAGGAATTTCGTGAATTCATTGTTTTTAATTGCAGAGTAGTATTCCATTGTGTAAATATACCACATCTTCTGAATCCATTCCTCCATTGAGGGACATCTGGGTTCTTTCCGGCTTCTGGCTATTATAAATAAGGCTGCTATGAACATAGTGGAGCATGTGTCTTTATTGCATGCAGGTAAACCTCTGGGTATATGCCCAGGAGTGGTATAGTCGGATCCTCCGGTAGTGTCATGCCCAGTTTTCTGAGGAACAGCCAGACTGCTTTCCAGAGTGGTTGTACCAGCTTGCAATTCCACCAGCAGTGGAGGAGTGTTCCTCTTTCTCCACATTCTCGCCAACAACTGCTGTCTCCTGTGTTTTTGATCTTAGCCATCCTGACTGGTGTGAGATGGAATCTCAGGGTTGTTTTGATTTGCATTTCCCTAATGACTAAGGATGATGAACATCTCTTTAGGTGCTTCTCAGCCATTAGATATTCTTCAGGTGAGAACTCTTTGTTTAGCTCTGTACCCCATTTTTTAATAGGGTTACTTGCCTCTCTGGAGTTTAACATCTTGAGTTCTTTGTATATATTGGATATTAGCCCTCTGTCGGATGTAAGGTTGGTAAAGATCAGTTCCCAGTTAGTTGGTTGCCACTTTGTCTTTTTGACAGTGTCTTTTGCCTTGCAAAAACTTTGTAATTTAATGAGGTCCCATTTGTCTATTCTTGATCTTAGAGCATAAGCTATTGGAATTCTGTTCAGGAAATTCTCCCCTGTGCCCATATGTTCAAGGTTCTTCCCTAGTTTCCTTTCTATTAGTATCAGTGTGTCTGGTTTTATGTGGAGGTCCTTGATCCACTTGGAATTGAGCTTAGTGCAAGGAGATAAGTATGGGTCAATTTGCATTCTTCTGCATGTTGACCTCCAGTTGAGCCAGCACCATTTGTTGAAAAGGCTATCTTTTTTCCACTGGATGGTTTTAGCTCCTTTGTCAAAGATCAAGGGACCATAGGAGTGTGGATTCATTTCTGGGTCTTCAATTCTGTTCCATTGATCTACATGCCTGTCACTGTACCAATACCATGCGGTTTTTAACACTATTGCTCTGTAGTACAGCTTGAGGTCTGGGATACTGATTCCCCCAGAGGTTCTTTTACTCTTGAGAATAGTTTTAGCTATCCTGGGTTTTCTGTTATTCCAGATGAATTTTTGAATTGCTCTTTCTAACTCTATGAAGAATTGAGTTGGGATTTTGATGGGGATTGCATTGAATCTGTATATTACTTTTGGTAAGATGGTCATTTTTACTATATTAATCCTGCCAATACATGAGCATGGAAGATTTTTCCATCTTCTGAGGTCTTCTTCAATTTCTTTCTTCAGAGACTTGAAGTTCTTGTCATACAGATCTTTCACTTGTTTGGTTAGAGTCATGCCAAGATACTTTATATGGTTTGTGGCTATCGTGAAGGGTATCATTTCTCTTACTTCTTTCTCAGCCTGCTTATCCTTTGAGTATAGGAAGGCTACTGACTTGCTTGAGTTGATTTTATATCCGGCCACTTTGCTGAAGTCATTTATCAGCTGTAGGAGTTCTCTGGTGGAGTTCTTTGGGTCGCTTAAGTATACTATCATATCGTCTGCAAATAGTGATAGTTTGACTTCTTCCTTTCCAATTTGTATCCCTTTGACTTCTTTTTGTTGTCTAATTGCTCTAGCTAGAACTTCAAGTACTATGTTGAAAAGATATGGAGAGAGAAGGCAGCCTTGTCTAGTCCCTGATTTTAGTGGGATTGCTTCAAGTTTCTCTCCATTTAGATTGATGCTGGCTACCGGTTTGCTGTAAATTGCTTTTACTATGTTTAGATATGGGCCTCAAATTCCTGATCTTTCCAAGACCTTTAGCATGAAAGGATGCTGAATTTCGTCAAATGCTTTCTCAGAATCTAATGAGATGACCATGTGGTTTTTTTCTTTGAGATTGTTTATATAGTGGATTACCTTGATGGATTTCCTTATATTGAACCATCCCTGCATCCCTGGGATGAAGTCTACTTGATCGTAGTGAATGATTGTTTTGATGTGTTCTTGGATTCGGTTGGCAAGAATTTTATTGAGTATTTTTGCATCGATATTCATAAGAGAGATTGGCCTGAGATTCTCTTTCTTTGTCGGATCTTTGTGTGCTTTTGGTATTAGTGTAATTGTGGCTTCATAGAACGAGTTGGGTAGTGTTCCTTCTGTTTCTATTTTGTGGAACAGTTTGAAGAGTATTGGTGTTAGGTCTTCTTTGAAAGTCTGATAGAATTCTGCATTAAAACCATCTGGACCTGTGCTTTTTTGGTTGGAAGACTTCCAATGACAACTTCTATTTCTTCAGGGGTTATAGGACAGTGTAGATGGTCTATTTGATCCTGATTTAATTTTGGTATTTGATATCTGTCAAGGAAATTGTCCATTTCCTCGAGATTTTCTAGTTGTGTTGAATACAGGTTTTTGTAGTAGGATCTGATGATTTTTTGAATTTCCTCAGTTTCTGTTGTTATCTCTCCCTTTTCGTTTCTGATTTTATTAATTTGGATACTGTCTCTGTGCCCTCTGGTTAGTCTGGCTAATGGCTTATCTATCTTGTTGATTTTCTCAAAGAACCAACTCTTCATTTTGTTGATTCTTTGGTTTTATTTGTTTCTACTTGATTGATTTCAGCCCTGAGTTTGATGATTTCCTGCCTTCTACTTCTCTTTGGTGTATTTGCTTCTTTTTGTTCCAGGGCTTTCAGGTGTGCCATTAAGCTGTTAGTGTATGCTGTCTCCCGTTTCTTTTTGGCAGCACTCAGGGCTATGAATTTTCCTCTTAGCACTGCTTTCATTGTGTCCCATTAATTAGGGTATGTTGTGCCTTCATTTTCATTAACTTTCAAAAAGTCTTTGATTTCTTTCTTTATTTCCACCTTGACCAAGTTATCATTGAGTAGAGCATTGTTCAGCCTCCATGTGTATGTGGGTTTTCTTTTGTTTTTGTTGCCATTAAAGACCACCCTTATTCCATAGTGATCTGATAGGAGGCATGGGATTAGTTCTATCTTCTTATATCTGTTGAGGTCTGATTTGTGACCAATTATATGGTCAATTTTGGAGAAGGTACCATGAGGTGCTGAGAAGAAGGTGTATTCTTTAGCTCTAGGATGAAATGTTCTATATATATCTGTTAGTTCCATTTGGTCCAAGGCTTCAATTAGATTCACTGTGTCCCTGTTTAGTTTCTGCTTTCCTGAACGATCCATTTCAGAGAGCGGGGTGTTGAAGTCACCCACTATTATTGTGTGAGGTGCGATGTGTGCTTTGAGCTTTAGTAAAGTTTCTTTTATGAATGAGGGTGCCCTTGCATTTGGAGCATAGATATTCAGAATTGAGAGTTCTTGTTGGTGGATTTTTCCCTTGATCAGTATGTAGTGTCCTTCTGTGTCTTTTTTGATGACTTTAGGTTGAAAATCAATTTTATCTGATATTAGGATGGCTACTCCGGCTTGTTTCTTGGGGCCATTTGCTTGTAAAATTGTTTTCCAGCCTTTTACTCTGAGGTAGTGTTTGTCTTTGACACTGAGGTGCGTTTCCTGCATGCAGCAAAATGCTGGGTCCTGTTTACGTATCCAGTCTGCTAGTCTATGTCTTTTTATTGGGGGCATTGAGACCATTGATATTAAGAGAGATTAAGGCATAGTGATTATTGCCACCTGCCATTCTTGATGCTATCTTTATGTCTGAGTGGTTATCTACTTTCGGGTTTGAAGCAAGAAGGTTACTATCTCATTTTTTCCAGGGTGTTGTTTCTCTCCCTGTATTGGTGGTTTCAACCTATTATCCTTTGCAGGGCTGGATTTGTGGAAAGATATTGTGAAAATTTGGTTTTATCATGGAATATCTTGGTCTCTCCATCTATGGTGATTGAGAGTTTTGCTGGGTATAGTAGTCTTGGCTGGCATTTGTGCTCTCCTAGTGTCTGCATGAGATCTGCCCAGGATCTTCTGGCTTTCATAGTCTCTGGTGAGAAGTCTGATGTGATTCGGATATGTATGTTACTTGGCCCTTTTCTCTTACTGCTTTTAATATTCTTTCTTTGTTTAGTACATTTGGTGTTTTGATTATTATGTGACGGGAGGTATTTCTGTTCTGGTCCAGTCTGTTTGGAGTTCTGTAGGCTTCTTGTATGTTCATCAGCATCTCTCTCTTTAGGTTAGGGAAGTTTTCCTCCATAATTTTGTTGAAGATGTTTACTGGCCCTTTAAGTTGCAAATCTTCACTCTCATCTATACCTATAATCCTTAGGTTTGGTCTTCTCATTGTGTCCTGGATTTCCTGGATGTTTTGGGTTACACGTTTTTTGCATTTTGCATTTTCTTTGACTGTTGAGTTGATGCTTTCTATGGTATCTTCAGCACCTGAGATTCTTTCTTCCATCTCTTGTATTCTATTGTTGATGTTTGCATCTATGACTCCTGATTTCTTCCCAAGGTTTTCTGATGTGCCTTGCCCCAAGTGATGTTATATTGGGGAGTCCCTGCACATCCAAGGGCTCAGCATAATGGATTCCCGGAGCAGAGGTCGCCAAAGGGAGGCTGGTAGGCTCCTGCCCTGTGCAGGTGTGTGTGATCTTTCCCAGAGTGGGGGGGGGAGGGGGCGTCCCTCTGCAAGGCAGATGTCCCACAGCAGAGCTGGCACGCTGGTTACTGCAGATCTGCCCAGCTCTTGGGAGCAGCGTACACACAAGCCGCCCAAGACGCAAGCGATATTATGCCTGTCTGTCTCCGAGCCTGGCAGTCCCAACTACCTGGCCACTGGAGCAAAGATGGCGGAGTGCACTCTGCACTCTCTAGGTGGCGCAGGTCACCCTGCAGAGGGGATGGCCTACAGCAGATCTGGCGCCCAGACGACCACAGCGCTGCCCCGTTCTTGGGAGCAGACGGAAGCCCCAACAGGCTGTGTCCCAAGCGATGTTATATTGGGGAGAACCTGGGTACCTGTCTCTTCAGTGCAGTCTACCGGAACAGAGGTCGCCGAAGGGAAGCTGGTAGGCTCCCGCCCAGTGTGGGGGTCCCTCTGCCAGGCAGAAGTCCCACAGCAGAGCTGGCGCGCTGGTTACTGCAGATCTGCCAAACTCTTGGGAGCAGTGTACACACAAGCCGCCTGAGACCCAAGCGATATTATGCCTGTTTGTCTCCCAGCCTGGCAGTCCCAACTACTGGCCACTGGAGCCTTGTTTTGTTTTTTTAAGACAGGGTTCCTCTGTGTGGCTCTGGCTATACCAGAAACCATTCTGTAGATCAGGCTGGCCTCAAACTCAAGAGATCTGCTTGCCTCTGCCACCAGAGAGCTGGGATTAAAGGCATGTACCACTGCTGCCTGGCTGAAGATGCCTATCTTATACACCCACCTTGAGACTCTTGGGGATTTGATTCTTGTTTCCATTCTCTCATGAGCCTGTGATTGGCTGACCTATTTCAGGAAATGATAAAGGGGCCAAACTCACTATTTGACTATCTGGATTCTTAATTTCCCTTACCTTTTGACTTGGTAGTTCCTTATTATACAATTGGTAATTCAATGTTTTTAAATGAAAAATTTAAAAACACTATTAATATTTAGTTGTGGTCAGCACAGGGTTTTCCAAACAACTGAACTGGTCTTATTTGCAGAAAAAGTTAATTCTAAAAGCAGTTGGGAGCCACTAAAGGCATTAGGCAAAAGAACTGCAAGATCTAGTTTTGCTTTCTCTCTCTCTCTCTCTCTCTCTCTCTCTCTCTCTCTCTCTCTCTCTCACATACACACACACACATCTCTTTCTCTCTCTCTCACACACACACACACATAAGTACATCACATACACACAAGCATATCATATACCTACAGGAACATCACACTTACACAGGCATCTCTCTCTCTCTCTCTCACACACACACACACACACACACACACACACACACCAATCATAACAATAATAAATAAAAAATAGTAACAAAATGAAGCTTTTGCACACCGGATAAAGTACAGGTTCTTTTACTTTGGGGCTATTGCTCAGTGGTAGAGGGATTTCTTAGCTTATGTGAGGCCTGGACTTCATCCCTAACACTGCTGAAAATACATCTTTTGGGAAGTAGAAACTGATAACTTTCTGCTTTTGTCTTGTGTATGTTACTTGTGTGTTTCCACATCTCCCACATTGTGAACCATTTCTGATGTATTTGTCTTGGGCTCCCTCCCGTCTGTCACATTGCCCTGCACATAGTCAATGCTAGATAAAGGCCGAGTAAACGGAAGCATTTTCTCGATGAGGATGCTCAGTAAGTATCGATCAGACTTTCCGTGAGGATGTTGTGACCACCGACATCTTCCCCACTCAACCCATGGGAGACGAAGCTCACTTTCCCTTACTAAGCTCGGTGTGTGTCAGCTGCGCGCTACTGTAGGGAAATGCCTGACACAGAACACTTATGAAGCAAAAAGAGTCCTGATTGGTTCACATTATCAGAGGATCAAGCAAGCATCCCCATCGTTTGGCCTCTGAGAGCTGCAGGCAGAAACTGCTATAGTTTGGACCTAGAATATTCTTTAAAAGTTAAGGTGTCAAAGACTTGATCCCTAGAAGCCAGGGGCAGTATTGGGGGGTGGGTGGGTGCTGGGAACCTTAGGAGACTGAGGTCACTTGGTGGAAGTAGGTTATCCAAGAGTATGTCTTTTAAGGTATCGGGAGACTTTAGTTGGTCTCCTCCACTTCTGTCTTACTCTTCCTCCTTTTTACCATCTCCCTCCTTCTCTTCTCTCACATCCCCTCCTCTCCCATCCTCCTCTCTCTCCATCAGGATGTAAGTAAACGTCATTGTCTTTCTTCCTATATTCCTCCTCGAAACTCTCAGCCTCAGTCCAGAGTCAAGTGACTGTGTCCTGAACTCATGAGCCCAGACAAGCCTTTCTCAATTGTTTGGGTTGGGTATTTATTCCGGCGGTAGAAAGCTAGTGTAGCAACCTGTCGTGGTTGGAAGCAGGCATAGGAGTGTATTATGACCCAGAACGCAGAGGGAAAAAAATGCACAGGGCTGTTGGTTCCTTCTGTAACACCCCGGAGACCTCAAGCAGCTGCACAGCTTTGCCTGGTAATCCCAGGTCACCTAACAACCCCACTCCCCAGCAGTGCCACCCAAAGGTATATACGTTTTGACATATAGGCCATAGGGGGTACCCTCATGCAAACCTCAGCACTCAGAGAGGTTGAACGGCAAGCCTGGTGAGCATAGCGGGAGGGGGGGACTGGGGGGCTGGGGGGGGTGGAGACCTAATGTCTCAGTTGGGCTGCAGCAGTACCAACCATAATGCATTTGTTTGCCTCCAGGCTTTGTGACAGTGCAGATGGTCTGGAGACCTCCCCCTGCTCAGGACCCCCCAGACACAGCACAGACCTGCTTTCCCCCATAATGAGTCTCCTCTCTCTCCCACAAGAACAGACAGTAATGATGATATTTCACTCAGCAAACTCTGGACGAGAATGGAGGTTGGTTTCCTCTTGGTTCATTGTCTTTACTGCTGCATAAGTTTAAACCATCTTAGAAATCCCTGCGTGTAAAGCCAGAGATAGAGCTGCCTCTATGGAGCCACTAGGCCCCTCTCGTGTTAATTATGTAGACACTGGTGTCATTCTCAGGGCCAGACCCCGGGTAGGCCGTATAGCATAGGCAGGTATTTAAAAGTCAAATTCACCCAGTCTCTCAATGGGGTAGTAAGCAAGATATACAATGCAGATCAGAAAATGACAAACATGTCCCGAGTTCCATAACTCCCTCCGCCTCTTCTTCCCTTTCTGGAGTTTCTCCGTCCAGCTGCAACCTCAGCGGTGAACTGACAGAGACTTCTCAGAGTTCCTGCAGGGAACTGCCGGCTACCAACTCTGCTCCAGTGATCTTCCCTTTGGCAGGTTCTCAGAGGGCCTGTGCCAACCCCGCAGGCTATCTGGGGAGAACACCCAGCTGGCCACCCTGAGGAACACTGCCACAGAGACACAAAGCCAGTCCCGAGCAAGCCGAGGACAGCTGTTGCAATGGCGCTTTGGGGAGTGGAGGCTGCTGCCTTGTGCTCCGTGTCAGCAAGGCACCGAGGAGCATCTGCAACCCACAAAAAACAGCGCCTAATGCAGACATGCGTGCTGCTGCCTTCTGACTCCTTCACTGTCCTCCCAGGATGTGTAAAACAGCCAGCCAATGCATGCTTTCTGCCTGTAGCCATATCCTCAGATCCTCCCGCCCATGGCTTTGTTCCATGGTGGCCAGGACACTTGAGAGTTGACACCCTCCCTGCATGCCTGAGTGGGCCAGCAAGAGGCATGGAGATTGGTTTTCAGGTAATTGATGTTCAAGCCAAATTTTCTACATTCTGAGACCTTCCTAGCAAACAGCACTGGGGTCCAGAACATGGCAGAAGAAGGAACAGGGATGCTGGTGTAGCCGGAGCCCTAGGTCTGTTGTGTCTTGACCTAGGAGTGGGTACTAAAACCCCACTTGCATTCATTCGCTGCTCCCCTAGGAGCAGCTATCCAACAATCCCACAGCCTCAGCTGAAAGCAGCAGGAGAAATGTCAAATACTTCATTAAAAGCAGCAAGAGACTCCATTGTAAGCCCACGGCTCTTGCCCATCAAAGATCAGACACAGGGATCCAAATCAGCTCTGGTTTCAATCAGAGACCAGATACTTGAGAGGGGCCTTTCGGAGTGCATCCTTTCTATTTGCAGCAGGAAGCCCCACTCTGGTTTCTCCTGTTTCTATCTTATTTTTATACCTTATAGAGCCCTTCAGGAACTGCTGCTGGACACACACACACACACACACACACACACACACACACACACACACACACACACACATACGCGCGCACAGGCACACGCACACACAAACCCTCATTATGCTGAGGCAGAAGGACGCAGTCAAGCACTTCAAAAGCTAGGCACAGACTTGGTTTCAGGTTTATAGAATTCCAGGAAATGTTGTCTCTTCGCCTGAGAAAGGTTAGTGTTTGGAAACAACTTTAATCTGGTTGAAGAAGAGAGAGAAGAGAGAGGAGAGAGAGAGAGAGAGAGAGAGAGAGAGAGAGAGAGAGAGAGAGAGAGAGACAAAGAGAGAGAGAAGAGAGAAGAAAGAGAGAGGGAGAGAGACAGAGAGAGAGAGAGAGAGAGAGAGAGAGAGAGAGAGAGAGAGAGAGAGAGAGAGAGAGAGGAAGGAGTTGGCTGAGGAAAGCAATGGAGGGAGAGGGGAATTGTTAATTTCAATTGATTTTCTGATAAGGTTTCATATCCTGAAGTGTGCTTCAAATCTGAGAAGTGACATCTGCAGAGATGCCCGTCAGTGTCTGAATCCTCCTGAATGTAATTAGATCTGAGACAAGATAGAAGACTCGCTACGGTGGCCCTTAGGGAGGAAATGGTCTTTGAAAAGAATTATGTTAATCAGGCTAGCCTTCTTCTTGCATCTGCTCTGCTGTTATTCTGGGTAAAATTAATAGGTCTAAGGAAGGAGCCGATCATAATGACAATCTGGTCTTCACAGCAGGAGGCTTTATAAAGGAGCTGAACTGTGCCTTGTTGAGAACACTTAAAGTAATTAGTTACAGGGCTACTCACTTTCTTTCCTTTTTAATAATAATAATGGTTATTAATGTTTACAAATTAAAGAGTCTTACTCCAGATGAAAGGAGTGCTGAAATGGAGACTCTGGTGCAGGAGCCCTGGTACCTTTCTGCCTCCCGCTGAGGGGCTCAGCATGCTAAGTAACCCCCTCAGTCCACAGGATCATACTGCCCACCCTGCCCCTTTCCAGGGCACCTAGAGCTTGCAAAGGGGGAAGGGGGCCAGTAGAGCTCAGGGCAGAAGCAGAGATCTCCAGTCTTCATATGCCTGCTACCTGGCACAAAGTAGATGTTCAGTAAATGTTGATATTGGTTGGTTAGACTGTAGAGAGAGCAAGAGAGAAATAATAGGGTTTTGTTTGTTTGTTTATTTGTTTAGGATGTAAGAGGCTGGAGAGATGAGCCCATGGCTAAGAGCACTTGCTGCTCTTCCAGAGGACCCTAGCTCAGACCCAGGTACCCATATCCCTATCTGGAAGTTTACAACTGCCTATAACTCCAAGTCCAAGTCCAATGCTTTCTCCTGGCTTCTCTGGGCACCCACACACATGTGGTAGACATACACTCAAATAAATAAAAATAATAAATCTGTTTCTTATAAAGGAAGTGAGACTTAAAAGGAAAGAACATAAAGAAGAAAGACTCAGCAGAGAGGTAGGCGTGGAGAAGAAGGGCAGGAAGACAGGAAAAGCTTCCTTGTAGCTTCACTGAAAGACATGACTTCAAAGCAGGGACAGGCTTTGTGCTATAGTTTGTGTCTCAGTCTCTTCTCCATCAGTCTATCAACCAGGGGCGGGCATCCTGTAGCCAGCAGCTAAACTCTGCCCACCGTCTGTTTGCATGGAAAGAGTTTTATTGTCTGTAACTGCTTCTCTACCACTCTTGGTTTGAGTAGCAGTGGCACTTCAAGCCTAGAGCTGTAGCAGGTGGTCTGTCACAGAGGGAGCCTGCTAGCATCTGCTGCCATCTCCTAAGATGAGTGTGTGCTAGGATCCTTGAGTAGAGACTCAGGAAACATCTCAGAAGAGGGGGCAGAAGGATGGGAGAGCCGCAGGAGAGGAGAGGCCACTGACAACCAGGGTCTTCTGCATGTGGCAGGCATGCTGCCTCCAGGACTCTTCTGCAGCTCTGCCTGCCTGCATAAGACCACTTGAGTCAGTATTCATGGAAGGTTCACAAGAAGGCACTCCATAGCTGAGGAAGCTACTGGTGGTTATAGATGGTTACTGGGGGTGGAGAGAACAAAATTACCTTTAAGGGAAAGGTAGATTTCCCATGGCCCTATTTCCATACTCTCATACATATAGGGTACATAAATGCAGCATTAACTGGACTTACTGGGTTTTACAGACATGCACACACACACACACACAAACATGCACGCACGCATGCATGCACACACACAGACACAGAGAGACAGAGAGAAAGTGGGGAGTTGAATAGGAGGTGTAGTGGGAAGCTGAGAGATGGAGAGAGTTGAGGGTAGCCATGATCAGGATCCATTTTAAATGGGTGTGAAATCTTCCAAGAATAAAAGGAAACAATCCTTGAGTGAAACCAACATTCCCAAACAGAGCTCCCCATCTGCACAAGGTCCCAAGACCTTTAGTGAAGAAAAGCACATACCTGGAGACAGGTGTCAGGGCAGGGCAGGAGGCAGGCGAGATAAAGCTGCACTCCCATCTCCTTAACTTGGTAGCAAATACTGACAGAACAGAGGAATTGTGTGTCCGCCCCATAAATGCAGGGATGGGGGTTGGGTGGGACCGAGGAACAAGGTTGAGGTCTACTTGTCTTCCAGCAACTTAGATCTGAATCAGAGCTTCCTTTCATTGCTGGTCATCTTACCCATTGTTTCTTACCTGTAAAATGGGCTTGGAGATATCACTTTATAATCTTGATGTGTTGGGTAAGCAAAGCATATCAAAGTTGTTTGAGGACCACACAGACATACTCAAACAGACCACACTCATTACAATAGTCATTATACAATAACCTAAGGGATCTAAGCTGCTGTGTGGATGCTGTGGATGTTCAAGAGTTAGGCTCCTGAGATCTTCCCCCAGTAGCAGGTTACATGCCTTGAAGATATTTTTTAGTGAAGCTGGGTGTGACAAGGCCCTCAAGCTTGAAATCTGTATGCCCAATGAGCTTACAAGAATTCTTTTTTCTTTTCTTTTTTTTTTTTTTTGCTTAGACGTCTTATGGTCAGCTAGAACTCTGCTGATCTAGATATAGTCGTCTGAGCTGGGCTGCCGGTTACAGGTCTGGCCCAAAGAGGATGTGTCTCTTCATGTTTCTGAGATGAGCAGTTTCCCAAAGCGTGTGCTCTTCAGTGATAGGCATATCTAGCATCTGCAAGCATCACAACTATAAATAGCCCATTTGCCACAGCAAGAATCAAGAAAGTACTCTTTTTAAACCTTGAGGCCAAGACAAATCAGCCACATGGCCAAAATCAACACTGATGGATTCAAAAGCATATTCCTGCATGGAGATCAGTTGATGAGATTATTTGCTGAAAAATTATCTCCTATTGATCAAAGCATTCGCTAAGCAGTGTCTGGCACAGACTCAAACTACTGGACTCAGTTGCTTAAATGTGTTACCATTTTGATACATGCTAACGGTTGCACACTGGGGTTTGAGTATAGGGACTAGGCTATTGATCCTCTTGCCAACCTCACACCAAGTTACCCTTGACCTCATACTTGCAGTGTTCCTATCTGTGAACTACATTACTCAAGCAAAGAAGACTGAAGTGTTTCTCCAATAACTCAAATGCACTGATCAATTTTATAGAAAGGTCTCAACTACTTAAGAAGAAATTAGGGCCTTTGGGAGAGATGGGGGTTTAATAAAGACAGAGTAAGATTGAAGGAGGTGATAACAAGGAGGCGAAAGGAATCCAGGACCAAAGTTGGATCTCAGCAAGAGCGGAGGTCACCTTAAAGAAGAATGACAGCCATGGGCAGGGGGTCCAATTAATTAATTACACCTTAATTGAAAAAAGCTGCCTCTGTTCTCGCACTGTCCTTACTGTCCTCTAGAACTACAGGGAGTGCTGTGGCATCTGGGGAAGGGAAGGGACAGAGCCAGTTTCTCTGTCTCCTTCTCTCTTCTTTCTGATCCAAAAGAGGTAAAGAAAAGGTTACCATGGGATCAACAACTTCATAAATATGCAGAAGAAAGACAAATCAACCTGAAATCCAAAAAACATTAAAATATAAATAGACTTGTTTGTTTCAAGGATTTGCAATGAATGCTTGACTCAGTCTGAAGATTAATCAGTGATGGGTAATTATAGTCACACGCATGCGTACGCACATATTCACATACAAAGATAACCCTAGTTCCCTCTAAACAGCAAAAATGCAGTGTGAGTTTTCTGGTTCAAACAGAAGTGAAGTCACCTGAAGCTCTGCCCTAGGTCCCAGAGTTCTTTTCATACCCACTGCCAGTCTCCAGCCCAGGATGGTTATGACGGCATCACTGGGATCTGGAAACAGCTGCATCCTCCTCCTCCTCCTGTTTCTCCTCCTCGTCCTCCTCCTCCTGTTTCTCCTCCTCCTGTTTCTCCTCCTCCTCCTCCTCCTCGTCCCCCTTATTCCTCCCTGTCTCCTCTTCTCTATTTGTCTCTCCAGCATTTTCCCTGAAATTCTAATTTTTCTTACCAAAAAAGAGTCAGTCTTTAATCCAGACATTCGTGGACTTTTCTTCCCATGCAAGCTCTGCCATAAGCAACGAGCTGAGGACACTCAAGTTCAGACCCCAGGGACTTAGCCTAGAGCAACATACGGATGTAGTGGCTCACCCTTGTAAATCCTGCACTTAGGAAGTGGAGGAAGGAGGACTGCTATGAATTGAGGCCTGCCTGAAGTACATAAAGAGACCAAGACCAGCCTGAGATATACAACAAAACTAAATGAAATGATAACAATGACAACAATGACAAGAGAACAGCTTTTCTCAACTGGGGATAATTGTGATTTTCCAGGAACATTTGACAATGTCTGGAGACATCGCTGATGGTCTTAGATTAGGTGAAGTGCCACCAGAACTCATTGGGCTCAGGCCAAGGAGACTATCCTACAACACATATGAAAACCCTCAACACAGAACTATATGTTCATGATGAGGTTGTTTGAGAGAAACCCTAAAATACTCGGCCCAGGAGGAAAACCAAACTACAAACACATTAATGGATGAGTTCCTTCCAGCTTTCAATTAAGGGCCCGGTATGTTCTACAGTCCTTGAGCTGAAAGAAATCACACATCTTAGTTCTTTCTCCACTCTGGGTCTTCCAAATCAGTTTTCTCTTGGCTTTGCTGCCACCTTTGTGTCACAGAAACGAAACATATGTCCCCTAATGTACCATTCCTGAAAGCATCTCAGTATTTGATCATCCATTTAACCCACCCGCCCTAGTAGTCTTTTTCCATAGTCTAGTCTTTTCTAGTAGCTTATCAATAAAAAAGGAAAATAAATCCACATTCAGCATTATGAACTAGAAAGACCACAGACTGAATATTCCATGGCAGTGGTTTGGCTGAATGACCACAGGCATGTGCCAGCTTCCTTCTGTCACTAATGTCTCTCATTCTCCATCTGTTAAATGGGAGCCATATTCCCACTCCCTCCTGCTGGAGGGAAGAGATTGGAAATGGAAGCAAGGGATTGCACCTTGACTGTGCCCCTACTGGCTTTGTAGCCTTAGGCAGGTTTCTCTCTTGTACAGTGGGGACAGTAATGAAGCTTGCCTAGGAGTCACTGACTGAGTGGTGCATGCAAGGCCCTAAGAACAGTGCTTGGTACACAGTAAGTGCTCAAATCCTATTAACCATCATCCCAAAATAACTATCACCATGACCAAGTGGCCACTAGCTTGGGGGAGTTATGAAAAATCTCATTAAGCAGCAGAGGTTTGTTTGGAGAGCAACAGTGAGAACCTGCAATGGGATCTCTGAGCACCTTTCACCACTGTTAAGACAAGGCTTTCAACCTCAGTATCATTGGCATCTAGGGCCAGGTCATCTTTGTGCTTGAATGGGAATGTCTTTAGCACCAGCGAATGGAAAGCATGCTGTCCCAGACCTCTATTCCACCTTGTGTCCTCTGGGGTGCAAAATTAAGTTAAGAACTATTGTTTTAAATAATAACAAAATTTACTGAGTTATAATAATTATTTATAAGGATTTGCCCTCTGGTCACCTGCAACTTTCCTTTCAGCTGAATACAAGGGCAACTTTGCATGTATTCGATGAAAACAAAGATGTTCCGAAAATAAACTCATTCTGCAAATTCAAGACTCTTTTTCACATGACCACCCAGTCACGCGCCCCCCAAGGTGGTGCACTTGTGGCCCACACAGGTACTGTGAGGTTCATAGGTTGCAAATGTTGACGAGAACACATTTCTTCCTAAGAATGAATGGGAATCTCTTGATTAATGCACATATTCCACCCAATTAGGATGTTAATATAAACACGACTTTGGAAAGCTAACAATATAAATATGGATTAATCAGCAATCACACGATTCTATCAGACTTTCAGTCAACAGGTCTTGACTTGGGGCCTCAACGAAGTCACTAATGAGATGACTGTAAGCCAGTCATGCACAGTCTCACAGTCTCTAGTCCCCTTCTAAAAAATGTGGTTAGTGATGGATGCTAAGAGAATTCTTAAGTAAATGAGAAGAAGTTAGTGCAGAGAGAGGCACAAATGAAATATCCAATAAATATTACCTGCTATTGTTAAAGAGAAGATTAAGTAAACTAGAATGTTAAAAACAAGACTAACCTGGGGCTAGAAAGAGGGCTCATCAGTTATGAGCACTCTTGCAGGGGACTTGAATCTGGGTCCCAACACCCACATAGTGGCTTATGTCCATAACTCCAGCTTCAGGGGATCTGGTGACCTCTTCTGGCCACTGTAAGTACCACACACACATGCAGAAAAAGTATTCCAACTTATAAAATAAAATCTGAAACAAACAAACAAATTCCACATGGTCCTAGATGAGTGTTCCTTCCTTTGAAGTTTTAATTTGGGTGTTACTTAACAAAACCTTGAGTGGTCAGTTGACTAGGGTCTCTCAAATTCATGTCCACCAAGAAATACTCAGAATGAGGGGGCCAGTGAGATGGCTGAGGGTAAAGGTTCTTACTGCCAAACTAGATGAGCTGAGTATCAGCCCTAGACCCACATGGTGGAGGGAGAGAACCAACTAGTGTTAGTTGTCCTCTGATCTCAACAAATGTGTTATTCATTCATTATTTTCTTTATTTAATGTGTATGAGTCTACATTCACTAGATAGATAGATAGATAGATAGATAGATAGATAGATAGATAGATAGATAGATAGATAGATACATGTAGTTTTGTTTTGTTTAGAATTGTTGAGAATGAAAAGTCGCACTCAGAGATAGGACTTCTGCCAATGTGCTTGGTTTTGGCAAGGGCTTCCTGGACTAGAGTGGGTGGTCCCTGTGTCCAGTGACTGGCTCCTTGAGAGGAGATCACATGATACACAGGAGAGAGGGATGTGGGCAGGGGGAGGTAGTAATCTGAGTGAGCTGGTCACAAACCTGGGGACACAAGGCTTACTGGCAAGTATTATCTGTCTGAGGGAAGGAGGCATTCTTTGAAGTGTACTTCCTGGGAGGGTAGGGCCCTGCCAAGACCTTGATTTTAGATTGCTAGTCTTCAGAAGAAGATAATAAGTTGCTGTAAAAGTCACAAAGTATATGGTACCCTGTTACAACGTCCTGAAGATACTAATATGACAGCTTTCACTATCTCAAGCTCTCTTTGGTGGGTATGACTGCTTATTGATTTGTATAAAAAAATTGGTCTTCTTATAAATGTTTTACTTATTTATGTATTTATTTATTGATTGGTTGATACAAGGTCTTGCTATGGAGACCAGGCTGGCCTCAAACTCTTAGACCTTGCTTGCCTTTGTCTTCCAAGTGTAGCACCATGCCTGGCCCTTACAGGTGTTTTAAATCATCTGCTATTTACAACAGAGTCAGACACACTTCTTAGTTTTTTTAGCTCTATTAACAAACTCAAGGACACAGTCAGTCACTCACAACAAGGCCTAGTCTCCCTCCTGAGCAGAACACATGGGTTAACTCACATACTTCTTTCCATCCTTCTCCTCCCTCCTCCTTATGCCGAATGGCCCCAGAGCAAAGTCTGGTGGTCACACTCTTCCACCTTCTTGTCACCAACAAAATTTCTCTTACTTAAACCAGGCAACTCTTGTATGATACATGTCTTCTTTATTACTATCTGTCGTCTTTACTCAGATCAATGGGTCCTCATTACTCACTGATCAGTTGATTCCGCCAAGTGTTTGACCTGTAGTAGATATCACTATAGACACCAATGGCTGAATGAACAGCTCTTGCCATTGTCCCACTGAATCTAAAATAAAAAACTCCTAGCATTCTGGGCTTACAAAGAACCATAAAAGACATTACTTCTAATACCTTCCACCTTCTACTCACCACTGAACACTAAGCCCAAGACTGCTTGTGCATGACAAACCACCCTTGACCTAGTGCTGTAGAGTGTAATAATTTATTTTAACAGGTTCTGTGAGTCTGGAGTTTGAGCAGGGCCACTGGGCATGCATATGGTACAACATGCCTTGATCTTCATTGAAAGACTCTGGCCATGGAATGAGGTGATGGAGAGCTCTGCCTGCAGGCTGGAATCAACAGGCTGACATACATGGTGGCCAGTCTCAGGTGGCACTGTCACTCCAAGCACCTGGCCTTTGTATGTGGTTTGGGTTCCTTTAAGCACGGCAACTGCACTTCAAGAGGGAGTGGTCCTCAAGAGGGAGTGGCCCCTATCAAGAGATGCAGGTAGATGCTGTTGACATTACCTGACCTCTGTTTCCCTGCTTTCTCTTGGTCACTTCTTGATGGCAATGCCACAAAGTCACCTTGAATTGAAGAGTGGCATGTGGTGTAAGCTAAGAAAACCTCATTGCCCTCATCTCTGGAAAACAGAATCTAGTAAAGTATCCCATGAGACTCTGAATACAACAACCCTGAGCTGAGGAAAATCCTAAGAAGGGGGTCTTCTAACCAGGACACAGTCTCAACTCTGCATCAACAATCTATCTTATCTCATCCTGTCCTCTCCATGTGACTTTTCCACAGAGAATTTTCATACATCCATGGCTTGCACTCTGAATGTGCAAGGATGGATGTGGTATTGCAGGTAGCTTTTTATCAAAAGGCCAAGACTAGACATCTCTGCAGAAAGTCCAAAGCAAATCTTAAAATGGCACAACCATAGCCAGGGATCATGGAGTCAGAGAGCCCACCACCATATATTTCTACAACCTGGTGCACTGTCAAGCCAACTCTACACTGGGTACATACTGCTTAGTCCAGGGTGACAGTGAATAAGCTCTGAGTGCTAATCTTTCTGCTTTCTTCAGAGTTTACACAACTCCAATGCTAATCCACATAAAACCCCTAAATTAAGTCCAAGGCACCAGCAGAGGCTATTCTGAGAGGCTACAGTCAGGACAAGAAAGAACAGTGGAGAGAATCATGGGAAAAAGAGTTCCCAGGAGCTGTAAATAGTGGGAATACAGCACACTCATCTCTTCCGTCATTCGATGGGAACAAGCAGAAGTGATCATCTGCAAAATGCTGTAATGTCCTGTCAAAACACAACTGACTCAAAAACAAAACAAAACATTCCATCAGAGAGCCATCCCTGCTGGGAAGGACCAGGGCACAGCGGTTATTGTCTATAATAGCCATCTGGCAATTATCATACATTGTCTCACACCTCGCTTTGTATCTTGTATATATTTGAATGCTGATGGATTGGTCTCCTGAGCATACAGAGACTCTGCGGCAGGTATGATAGTCTCTCTGAAGTTTCGCATACTTCAGATGTGCAACTTAGTATCCTAACTTCCTCATCATTTTATTTATTTTCTGGACTGTCACTCATTAAGTAACCCCTGGAGTATATTCCATGTTCACTCCCCCAATACAAATGAGACTAAATTCTCAAAACCAAACCCAATGCCATGTTCACCAAAGCCCTCTCCCAGATTTCTCTGAGTATGTACCTCATACCCATCTCCACCTTTCCAGAAATTCCTGTCACACTTCCTATCTCTCTGCCCCACCCTTTGATCAGGGCTGGCATCTCTTTTTATTTAACATTGTATGTCTCTGCTGAGTTTTCTATCTGGCTCAGAGTTCCTGGAATGGCAGAGACCAGCTTTTGTTGTTTCCTCCATAGTCTATGTATAAAGCAGGCTCAGCTGTTTGGAAAGAAGCAGCTTCCGGTAGATAATCCGTGCCTTTCCTCTTGTCCACTCCCCTTTTGATGTAGAAAAGACTTTTAGGGAAAGTGTAGCTGTTATTGAAGCCTCATTCAGAAGCATGGGATGAGGTGAACTGGCTAGGGGACTGAATCTGAGCCTTCTAGGAGGCACATGCTGACCTCTGCACAAACCGGTGCATGTGTGCCCTTGAAACAGTTATGAGAGCATAGGAGGGCAGTGACAGGCTACTTCCTGTAAGGAACAAACCCAAAACAGCTGTCATTCTAAAGAATTTCCCAAGAGCCCTAGCTAGCAGATAAGAGCTATGACGGCCCGCGCCTGGACATTCCGTAAGGAGACTATGGACAGGGGAGTTTGGAACTGGCGATAATTCGCCCAGGAGCCCAAGGAACTAAGCACCCAAACCTCTGTCTGTGCTCTCATTATCACCCCACACCTCTCTCCTGAGCACACCTCCACTAACAGGTGTGAGCAGGTGTGAACGAGTGTGAGTGAGTAGGCCTGGAAAGAAGGGATTCTGGTAAAGACTGATTAAAACTTCAATGACACGAAGGGTTGGAATGTTGCAGTTTCTCAGCGGAATTATTAAGTGCTCTTGGGCGATCCTTAGTTTACTAAATAGCCATTGCTTGCCCCAGCTGTGTAGAAACTACCATGCTGCCAGATAGATAAAGACTTCTGGAATGTTTTAACATAACAAAATCCCGATTTCCCACCAAGCAAAGATCTAAGAGTGTTGTGAGATCATGCCTAAGGTCTATAGCAGAGCTCTCTACCTGATGTCATCACAGATGTATTTGAAAAGGGTCTTGATATACCGCTCTTTGTTCTGTCGATATAAAACATTCAATGCTACCTCATTGGAACATGTACTTGGAAGACCTAAGTCTGTGTCTCTAGACCATCAATGGCTCATATTTGGCTCCAAAATAAACCTTTTTTGTTTTGTTTTTTTTTTATTTCTTTGAGGTGAGAGCTGTTTTGTCAGCACTAGCAACCCCCAAACGAGGCACCTTCTGTAAACTTTGAAGGGTCTGAAACCCTAGGGTCCAGTGGGAGTACTGAGAACAGAAAACTCTTTTAACCCAAACTAAAGGGGATTCAGGTGGGCCAGACCCCTCATTAGGATACTTGGCTTTAAGGTTTTTCTTGCTAAGGACTTTGATGAGTATTCCTCATGTAGGGCAGGGGTGGTCAGTTTGTTTTTTTGTTTTTGTTTTTTCCATAAAGGGCTAGCAGTAAAATATGTAGGCTTGCCGGGCTATTTGATTTCTGTTCGAATTGTTCATCTCTGTCATTAAAGCATAAAGGGAGTCATATTTCAAGTAAGCATGGCTGTTCCAATAAAAACTTGTATTTATAAAAAGCGATGGAAGACTGGCTTTGGCTTGTGACCCTTGATCCCAGGCAATTTGTTTCTTAGCCTTGTTTCGTTCCTATGGCCCGCACTCTGACTCCTATAACACAAGCCACTTCAATTGCTTCATCCCTTCCCGCTCCATCTACATTCTATACATTTATTTTAACTTTTTGGATTTTCCCCATGAAAATTTCATAGACTGTTCCAACCTATACAACTCCAGAAAGTGTCTTCTGTAGCCCTACGGCATGTACAGCAGGTACTGCAGAATTTAGAGTTTAATTGTTTTGGAGCAGGAGATTCTTAAGTGAAGAGAGCAAGTCTGTATGGACATATATTTCCCACTCCTCTCTCAGTAGGACCTGACACACAGTATGCCCAATAAATACTTGCTAACTGATTCATTGACAAATAGCTACAGCAGATCTGTTGGTTCCTTCTTCTTATGATAGGCTGATTAATGGCCCTTCTACAGGATATAGCATGGAGACATCTTGAGGGAAGAGACATTTCTATTTAAGAACTTGTTTGACAGTGCTATTAGGAATAAATTCCTCATATCCAATAGAGATACTGCCAATGTGATTAAGTGAAGGTTCTAGAGGTGAGAGGAGCCCAGATTACTTGGGGGTTTGCCACTCAGAAATCCCAGGTATCCTCATAGAAATGAAGCAGCAGAAACCAGGGTGATATAGAAAACAGAATCAGAGACATGGAGTTTTGAAAATCCTCTGCTGTTGGCTCTGAGGATGGAAGAGAGGTACAGCTAGGATGGCTGCCAGTGCAAACTGGAAACGAATTCTCTCTTGGAGCTTGTCTAAGAAGCAGACCTTCCTGACTCCTTGGAGGAAGCTCAGTGAGAGTCATTTCAGAGTTCCAGCCCCTGGAACCTGAAGGGATAATAAACTTATTCTGCTTTAAGCCACTTCATTTGTAGGAATATGCTGCAGAAACAATAGAAAATTAATACCTCCTGCAAAAGGAAAATCGTGTAGTCATGATTAAAGTCACCAGGTCTTCTATTGTGCTCAATTCTTCCTGAATGTACCCTTACAACACACCCCACATTGCCTTTTAACAATCACCTGGGAGATTCTCATTCCAGATGACTGGAAAGATGGGACCATCGCAGCACCTGAACCTGGATGCCACATCTTTGCGAGAATTTATCCTCCACTTGGGAGGAGACCCAAAGTACATTATTTGAGAAGACCATGGAAAGTTTTTGTTGAAACAAACTTCCAAGTGACATTCTGTATGCAAGCTACTCTTCAAGGTCTAGACAGAGAAGCATTGGCCCTGGAAATTTGGGTTTAAGGTCTGACTCAGCACCTGCTCTCTGACTTTGAATGAGTCACCTAACTAACCTCTTTGATATTATAGCCAAATGACTGCAAAGGTTATGGAAGATCTGTCCAGTCCCATTTAATTGGCCCCAGAGAGGGATATTTAGCCTCTCTCATCACCTGGACTTAATAAAAATTGTATTGCAAGCTTGTAATAAAGCTATCCAGTGACAAACCCAAGAGGTAACTCTATCATCCAGATTTTGGGGGTATCTGGGACACTAGCAAGACCCCCATCTGCAAAGGAGAAGTGGCAATGACTCTTCTACGACTCCTCTAGCCAAAGATAGCACCAGGTACAGGGCCCAACAGCAGGCATGTCTTTTAAGAATGGGTTAGAGTGTTTGTGTGTGTGAAGGTGAGGGGATGAGGTTGATTATGTGCCTAGATTAATCATAGAAACCCTGTTTCGACACCAAGAAAAGCAAACAAAAATCTCCTTTTGGAAACCTGCCACAGTCTTGAACTTCCCAGTCACCGTAAATGCCATCGCAGTCACCCTCACCTCTCACCACTACCCAGTCACCTTGAACATCTTCCTCCCTACTCTTGTCATAAAATAATTAACTCAAATTACTCCCTACCACACTATCCTTCATAGATAGCTTCAAAGGGGTGTCCCTCCTCTGTGACCTCGCCTTGCTATCACCTCCGTCTCTCACTACCATCCCCCTCTCCAGCTTGTATGACGTTGCCCATTGTGGACAGTCTTCTGCATTCGTGATTCCATTGTCTTGACCTTTGGCTTTCCCTCCTCCTCCCCCAGCCACGGTCCCTGGGTCCTACACTTGGTCCTCTGCTCTCTTCAAAGCCACTCCGTGCTCCCCTAGCTCCTTTTTGGATCACTGCTCCACACTCTAGTTCCAATTTTCCAAATGCATTGTAGACATTTCCCCACAGACATTCAAATGAAATAAGTCTAAATCTGAACTCATGCTGACTTCTATAAAAAAAATAAAATAAAATAAAAATGGGATGGTTAAGAAAATGGCTTTTCACGCTTTTATAGGCTCTAGTTCCAGGCTCTGTTCCTAGCTGACTTAGCTGTGTGGTCCTCGGACATGCATTTTTGGATCTCTATCTCCTCATCTACAGTAGAAGAAAATAAAATTACCTGCTTTCCAGAGTTTTTTGAACGGGTTTTAAGAGTAATGTACTGAAGTCACATTGCTAATGCCTGGGGCGTAGTCTTGGTTCAATAAATGCTAGTTGCTGATATACCTAACAAATTTTCCTGAAAAAGACAAATTTTTCTTTCTGTCAATCAACTTCAGTTTGTCATCCTGACTCCACCTTACACCCACTTGTTAACTGTAGTCATATTTCAGTTACATGGGGCATTAGGCCTAGAATCCCTATGGATGTGAGAATTCAAGGATGCCTAGTCTACTTCCATACAATGATAGGCAATTTGTATAAGTAATCTCTAGATGACTTATAAAACTCAAGACAATATAAATAAATACAATACAACAGTTGTTGTACTGGATTGCCTAGGGAATAACGACAAGAATGTAAGTCCAGCCCTTGTTCAATACTGATACACTTTTACTCAGGTCCACGGTTGGCTGAGCCCGTGAGTGTGGAACAGAGGATGTGGAGGGTCAAGTGCACCGCATGCCTTGCTTCTATTTACAGCTTTCTACTTATTCAACCCTCTTGTTAGGGCCAATTGTAGCCCGCTGCCGGCTGTTGCTACTGTTCTGTCTCCTCTCCCATCTCTCCTGCACACCTGAGAGTTTTGTCTTCCAGAAGTGTAAATTCCGCACATTATTTTTCTGCCTCCAGCCCCCTAGTGGCTTCTTAGTACATTATGAACATCTGGCATGCAAGGCCAAGGCCTTGGATAAGCTTATCATCCCTGGCACTGTATCCTTCCATTGCCTGGTAGGTACTGTGCACTACACTGAAAAACCATAGTACTACAAGCAGGCATCTTGCTTTTCTGATTTTTCCCTCTCCTGTGTCACCCACACTGCCCTTAAAGCCAAACAGCAGCAGCAGTAGCATTTAATGATTTTAAACATTTTTGAGTTACAGCTTCTTTGAAAATCTAATGAAAATTTGAATTTCTCCAACAAAGATGTAAATGAACCAACACCCACGCCCACATAAATTTCCCATGCCCACGGATGACCTCACTCCAGTTTTCTTTTGTCCACCTTGGGATTACTTCTTTTCATCATTAAATTCATTCATTAAATCATTCAAAGGAATATGAATATCTTTTAGGAAACCAATTATATTATTCCCTATAGTTCCGTTACTCTTATTGTTGACTTTTCTTGATTTCCAGAGACAGGTTTTCATTGATGTTACTGTGGACTGAATTTCTAAATAAGGTCCAAAGAGTATCAATATTGAAAGGACAAGATTGCTGGACAATAAAATGAGACTCTTGGGTGACACTCTAGAGCACCTAAGTCAGAATCACTGAAGTTGGTGGGGGAGATCCTGAGACCAAGTTCCATGTGTTGACCTCACTGAGGATGCTAAGAAGCTGTGGTGTCACTCATGATGGAACAAGTATCTCAGAGACAAAATGTGTAGTGACAGTCTGGTACCCCGCTATCCCTTCTGGTCATTGGCCTCAGGAGACCTTTCTCCTGCCATCTTGCACTAATCTGGTTGGGCTATTTCTTAACCAGCACACTCTGGAGTGGGATGGAGACTGGTGTGTGCTCAGGGGCCCAGCACCTAGGTCACTGTGCTGCCTCTCCTGCAGATGGCTTCTTGTTTCACACCCTGATCCTGCTATGGTGAAGAGGTTTCTGCTTTATCTTCCTTTGGTACATCTTACCATTTACAGGGGATTCCAGCTTTCCTGAATTATGATAGTAATTTGGGTAAATGCCTTATCGCCACTTTCTGATTGTGAGGCTCTTCAGGGTAGACTAAACCAATTTCCAGGTTTGGCACAGCCATTGCACTGCCTTATTTCACCCAGACAGATGAGCTCTCTTCCCTCTCCCTCCCCATTTTAAAGAGGTGAGAGAACACTACAACGTCTCTTTTCCCTCTCTACCACCCGCCTCCGTTGCAGTTTTCACTTTTTCCATAAATCTCTTCCTAAGAAGTTATAATGTGCACTCAACACTCCACTTTTAAAATGCTTGGAGTACTTACAGCCTATTTCAAAACAAAACAACACAACAACAACAACAAACCCAAAACTTTGGACCTAAAATTTTATGGCACAATAGTTTTTATGGTTTGGATTTTTCTGCACAAAGATTTATGTGTTGAGGCTGGGCTCCCAGTGTGATGACCTGTCCAGCAGGTCTAGTTATTCAGGGTCCCGAAGAGGCGCTACCTGAGGGTCAAGGTGGAGAGAAAGGAAGGAGACCAAGCAAGGTTCCATTGTCAAGGTCTCGTTTATTGTCATACAGGCAGCACGTTTTAAGCAGTGGGGATGAGGAAGTCGGGAAGGGGAGCTAGGGGGAAGTGAGCTATGGGCCAAGCCCTGAATGAGGAAGTTGGGAGGGGGAGCTAGGGGGAAGTGACCTTTGCAAAATGCAAAGGAGGGAGGGGTCAAGGTATTCTTGGCAGCAGGAAGTGCAAAGGGCATCTGGTGAAGACATCTGGTATCTGTGCACGTAGGGACATTCCACGGTTAAGGGTGGAGCGATCCGTAGTTACTCTCGGAATCCTTTTGTACTGGCAGTTCCTGGGCAGGTCTTTGTTCAACAATCTCATGGTCATAAGACAGCCATGGCTGAATGACCTTGTTTGGTTCCCCACAGTGTGATGAGACTGAGGTGGTGGGACCTTTAAGAGGCAGGGCTCAGAGTGAGGGAGTCGAGTTTCCTTCCCGTTGCTGTGATAAAAACATTCTGGCAGAAAACACTTAGGGGAGAAAAGGATTGATTTGGTGTATACTTTTAGGTCACCGTCCACCATTGAGAGAAGTCAGGGCAGGGACTAGAGCAGAAATCACAGCTTCCCCAGGATACAGGGGCTGGACCCTCCTGCATCAATTACTAATCAAGAAAATCTCACGCAGACATGCCCATCATGTCTGGACAATCCCTCAATTGAGACTCCTCCTCAGGCGACTCTAGGCTGTGTCAAGTTGACAATCAAAGCTAAGTACAGCATGAGGTAACAGCCAAATGACCAAGCTATTGATGGGATTAATATTAATCTCCAGAGTAGGTTTGATCTCACAGCATCACAATGTTTAGATTTTTCCAGCCACAAAACTTCAGATATGATTCGATGTCAGATATGTGGTTTTCAGAAACATGGACTAATACAGTAGGTTCTATATCCAGGCAAACATGTTTTGAGAATTCCATTCCAGCTTTAAATAAGAGCCTGGTTTGAAGTTAGCTCCAGGACTTGGTTCAACATCCATAAAACAGAAGCAATATCATATATCTACATCTTGTGGTGCATTTACAAGACTTCAATGAGATAATGCATATAAAGCCCTCAGCACAATGCTCAGGATATAGTAAATACTCAATAAAATGTTAGTTTTATAGAGCTACCTCGTATAAATCAGATTAGGCTAAGTTATGCTATGGTAAGAGGTAACCTCAGACATTGCTCTTGACGGAAGCACGGGGCTATTTCTCACTCATGCTAAAAGTCTCACGGAATCAATTCTATATTGCTCAGCTCCAGGAATCAGGCCGACAAAGGAGCTGTTACTATAACATTGCCGGTCTCAACAGGAAAAGAAAGTGAGACTGTGGTATGGCAAGAGCTGGCTCGCAGAGCTTCTGCTGTGAAGTGACCCCTTCCCTTCCCTTCACACTCCACTGGCCAGTCACACAGTGGCGTCTAATACCACTGGGACAGAGAAGGAGCAATTCTACCCTCAGAGCGGGGAGGGGAAGAAGCAGCTGTAAGTGCTTTATTTATGTTTGGTTTCCTGTCTCAGTCATGTGATTGGCATGTCTTGGTGGCCCTCCGAACCCAGCATGTAGTAGTCAGTGAATGTATATTGTGTGGATAGATGGAAGGTGTCCATCATATTTCTACATGATGTCTGAACTGCGCTGAGTGGTTGAAGGAGAGCCCTTCACTGACACATGACAAGTGTCTGGGAGTGTCAACTGCTGAACTGACAGCAGAGAACCACAGACCCCCGCTTCTTAAAACAAATGAAACCCGTCCACCTGTGACATCTACCGCACCTGAGCATCTTCCAAGTTTACCTGTGATGGCTCTTTTTGGTTGACCACTTGACTACACCTGGAATTAGTTAACTAAGACCCACGCTACTGGACACACCTGTGTGGGATTTTTCTTAAGTCATTTGAAGTGGGAAGATCCATTTCTCATCTGCACCTTCTGAGGTGAGAAGATCCAACTTTACTCTGGACCACACCTTCTGTTGGCAGCCCATATACAGGTCATGGAAGAAGGAAGCTTTTTATCTCTTAACCTGCTTGCTTTTGATTTCACTAGCAAGTCCGTTCCTTCACTGGCATTAGAGCCTACTTCTTCGAGATTCAGGTGTATACGGAAGACCAGCTGAGACGTTCAGTGTTGCGGGCAGAACAACTACTGAATTTTTGAATTTCTGTCAGTAGAGAACCATTGTTGAACAGGCTGGACTACAGACTTTCAGACACTTTAATAAATCTCCTTTTTATACGTATAAAGAGACTCATTCTATCAGTTCTGATCCTGTAGAGAAACCTGATGAATACACCACTTTTGCCTCACGGTTTCCTATTAAACAGGTTGGCAAGATAGCTCAGTAGGGGGCTCAGTGGGTAAAGGCTCCTGCCACCAATTCAGACTTCCTGAGTTTTGATCCCTGTGACCCACATGACCAAAGAAAAGAATCAACTCTTGCAAGTTGTGTCCTCTGACTTCCATACAGCACATATGCATCCTTCCCAGACACACATACCTGTGCAAGCAAAGTAAATTAAATAAAATGTAAAAGATGTTAAAAGTGATTTCCTTTAATTTTTTTATTGGTTTTCTGTACAATTCGTGGTGTCTCTACCAGTTTTATCTATAGATCAACAACTCTAAGACCCATGTGTTTTGGGTTTTTTTTGTTTGTTTGTTTGTTTGTTTTCTTCCTCCTGGGTCCCTAAGAGCAATTAGGACATCAACCTTTGCGTTAGCTGGGGAATAAGCACGTAGCCTATATATCTGTGCAGTGAGTAGTTCTAGTTTGCAGAAGGTTGTTCTTTAAATAAATGCACGTCAAAGAGAGATATCTGTAGTCTGAACGTTTAATCTTTAAAGAAAATAAAACTTTATCCCCCAGGAAACTTTGGATCTGTCTCTATAATTATTCATTATTATTGACTGTCTAGTCCTGGTTTTATCCCTAACTTTGAGAGTATTTCTTTCAAGCCATTCTCAATTTTGAAACTTGCAGTTGAAATTCCTTCCTGGGGCTGTCTTCACAGTCCCACTCCTGTAGTTTCATCAGATGTTCCCATCCCTGGAGTCCTTCTTCTGCCAACAGCAGATTACACCTCTATTGGGAATATCCTTCACTCCTCTAGAGCTTCCTTCCTGTCAGCAATGATCAGATGTTTCACGTGACCCAGCCACCAAGTTCTCCCTGCTCAGAACTAGAAAGGAATTTCCAGTGGGGCAGCTTACTGCTTTTAAGTTCCTTACTCTCAGCTTACCTCTTTCTTTAGGGGAGAATCCCACACGGGGACGGATGCGATGAAATCACTTAGAGCTGCTGGTCTGGGGACTGGTGGGGGTAGCCAGGAAACTGATCAAAGAGTTCCATAAAATGGAAGGATGTCCTCTGTTAACTCACTCTTCCCTCCCTTTCTTCCTCCATTTGTTCTTACCAATGTTTTCACTGAACTATATGTCAATCAATTTTGAAATGAGTCCTTTTAGCTACCATCTCTCTCACACAACCTGCTTTAGATTTACACTGTGTACTTTTAAAAGCTCGATACATGCCTCTTTCCAATGCAAACCAATGCAGGATAGGTGGCAATGTAAATGTACTTATAACTATCATACTGTTACAATAAAGAGTTCTCTGCTTTGTTCACAGCTCCCACATCTCTAGAGTTGATCATATTTCATAACACATAGAAAGTGTCAATGAGAAGTCAGAGATGAAAGTTTGGGGGGCGGGGTGTAGTGTCAAATAGGCATCAAATCCAGCAAACTTCCAGAGCTCCAATCCCACTTCCATACCCACTGGTTCTACAATCTTAGATGATGTATGTGATTTTCTCTGCCTTGGTTTTCTCACCTATAAAATGGCTACATCAGGGTTTCACTGGAGATAACATGAACACTCCTTAGGGTTCCTCAAGCAAAGGTTCATCACAGGGGACCAGGTACTTATAAAACTGTTGAAAGACACATGGAGTCTCAGCCAATATTAAAACGTTCCAAAAGCTCTCCGTGTACCAACCAACTAAGAGGACACTTACATCTGCCAGTCAGAAAGCTGGGGAAACAGGAGGCCACTGTCCAAACTTCTGAGCGCAGGGAGACATCACCACGGGAATAATCCAAGAATACGGGGAACGAAGAGACTTGGAATCTGTCATTACCACCGCTGACTCCAGAGTCAAGCTGTTATACCATCTGAGTACGCAGTAGAACACGAAAAGCACACTTAAAACTCCTCATCACCCTACTTAGCTCAGTGAGGAGTTCCGGTTCTGACTTCCAAATGGATGAACCAAAATCACACGAGGACTATAAGCTGCAAGGCATTCTGGGAAGTGTAGTTTTTAACCAGCCACTGCAGGATGGGAAGTAATCCTGGAGGGGGTGCAATCGCCATTGACCACAAGCAGCCACAAGATGCTGCGTAGGAGCTAACGGAGACTATGAAAAGTGCTTTACACAGAGCCTTAGCACGTAGGGAGCATCTCACAAATGTTATCTCTTGTTATCATTTTACCTGGGAAAACCTAGCATGTTAGCTCTGATGACGACTGTCACATGCATTTCCTGAGGGTTATAGGCATAAAGTAACTAATTTAATCTAACAGCCTCATATGACAGGACTCTGTTATTTTTTGGTACTGGGTATAGGCAGAGTCCATACATTCCTCTTGGTGTTCCACATTTCTGGATTTTTTTCAGACTGAAAATGTAGGCAATGATCCACTTTCAGTCTTCTGATTGAATATTGTACACTCTTGTTGGGGATGACAGGATAGCCTAGCCTCTGGGAATACATATGCTGGGATTTAGACATTTATTGAAGTTCTTCTATAACTATTGGTCAAATCATACCATTTACAGGTGTTTCATCTGAGGGGTCTGAGACAGGGAGTTGTGGGGAGAGGGGTGGCACATGCTCATTTCAACACCTACATGCTCCTCCCATCTTTTCAAAACACCCAACTTCTTCCTGGTGCCAAGTCTGAATTTCTATTTCTCTTCTTCAGGCAAATCCTCTTCATTACCAGCTCCCGTGCTGGGCCCTACACGATGAGGACGGTAAAACTCTTAAGGAATTTTCTGTTTGTATGAGGAGACAAATGTCTCATGTTGTTAAATGAGACACTGTTGTGATTGGTAGTCATGGAGTGTGCCTCGCAATACAAGAAATATAAGCTGAGAACTGAAAGAAAAATGACTAATGGGAGTTTCTCAAGTCAAGAGAACTTAGGGAATTAGTGTGTTCCATTAAGGGGTGGGGGGCGGGGGAAGGCATGTATTAAAAGATCAGTGGTTAAAAAAGTAGCTAGATGAACTGGAATCACTGTTTTATGATTATTGGAAATGCACTGACATCAACTTGACCTCCAGAAGGTTGGTATCTGCCCCTGAATGTGACACTTGTCTTGCCGAGCCAGGTGCTCTGCCATTCCACAGCCAAGCTGTAAGCAGGTAAAATACTCTAGAACAAGGAGGTATTCTCCTTGGGGTTTGGATCTTAAATAGATTAGAAGAACCTGAAGTGATGTGACATTAGGTTTTCAACTGCCTGTGGTTGGTGCCACTTAGGCAATCTGTCCTTTGTGAAAGTGTCTCTGAAGGTTTGGCTCAATTCAATGTGATAACCCATGTTTCCCAGCGGCTTTCCGTTTGGTCTCTGTGGCTTACAACTCAGAAACTTTATGGAACAGAGAAGAGAGTCCATAAGCCCAACTAGAAATTTTCGGACATACTTTCATGGGTGAGAGTAAAGGAATTTAAGCCAAGTTTGGCTTCACTTTTCTCCCCAGGACAGAACGCTATATAGATTGTTTATGTATTTCTACCCTCTGAGGGGGATGGGCAGAAGACACATCACCACAGATGCTTCACAGGATGTGATTACACGTGATCTTTATTGTATTCATGGTGCTTTCTGATGCATTCCAGAATTTCTATAATAAACTGTAATGGGAAAAAATACTAATAAAAACAATAATATACATGACTGTTCCACCTGATAGGAATGCTGTAAGAACCGAATTAAATAACGTGTGTGAAAACCCCTGGGAAATGGAAGTCATCAATGTGAACACATCCGTCTATGTTCAGAGTTGGTACTGTTTTCAGAGTTCAGCCTTGGTGAGCACGACTACACAGACACGGCCTTGTCCCCAGGCAGGCATGGCTAGGGTGCTTTGTGTACTCACTTCTGTCTATGGATCTCATCATAGGCATCTCCCCACATCATCGTTGCTTCCAGGGGAGCTGTCAAAGTGCTACTGTTGGGAATGTCTTTGATGCTGGGGAACTAATGCTACCCATGCACTTGTAACCAACATATTTGAACCAACTCAAAAGAGACCTAGGATGCCCTAGAGAAGCCTCCTGGAACCAGTTGCAGCCAGGAGACTCTTCTCTGTACCTTTCATTCCAACTTCTGCACTCTCGTTGGCACAGCTAGAAAATTCTTTGTATCAAGGGGCCAGAATCCCAAGCTAACATCAGCTACCACATAAATACTTGGAGCAACTGCAAATGGAGGGCCTGTGAGAGGTCTTCTCTGACAAGGTCCTGGGAACAGTAGTTACCCATCTTGGGCCCTGTGTAGAACTTTGGGAGACCACTGGTTTCTAGCTTCTAGTATTAGATTCTGACATCTTTCCACCAGCCTTTAAGTGTGCACATGCTTGAAAATTCAGGCAGATTTATCCATGATGTTTACAGTTAATACTGAGGGTGTATCAGCAAGCAATTAGTACTAAGGGCAATTCATAGACCTTCAATTGAGGAGTATGCAGCTCAACTCAAGTTCAAATCCATCCTGTTTCTCTAATAGTTCCTTAGACCTTAAGAAATAATTAACTGTCCCATCACTTGCATTTCCATACTACTTTATGCATATCTCATTTATAGCATTCGTCACAGTCTGTTACAGTTATAGTTCAGATACATTTCCTTATCTTGACATAGCCTTAGTCATTGTCTGAGAGTATAAACAATTCCTTCAACAGGTTAGTCAACAAATTTCATGCACTAGCTTCCCTGGGCCAGGAACTATGGACATAATGGTAGGTAAAACAGAACAGCCATCTCCGTGGTCCCGACCTTCCTGGGGTGAGGGTGAGGTGGGGAGAGAGGCACAGACACACTGTTCTGGATGCCCGAAAAGGAACATCAACATATTTAAACAGAGACCTGAGTGAAGGAGTGGTCCCATTTGCAATTCGTGGGAAGGACTGTTGCCAGCAGATGCGGGAACAAGAATGAATGACAAGGAACACTTGGAAGTGGAATGGAGGAGGTAAGAGGAGGTAAGAGGAAAGAATGGATGAGGAAGGGCCCAGCTGACCGTGGTGAGAAAGCCAGATTCTATTCTAAGCCAAGTCTGCACAGACGTGATATGCTCTGATACGTGTTTTGATTCGACCACAAGAGAATCAGCTGAGGAGGTGGGGCCAAATAGATGTAATGGCTTTGGCAGTGATGGTCAGGCCCAGGATTAATTAACTACCTATTGATGATGAAAGAGTCCAGGGTGGTAACCAACAAGGATCAGTTAATGGCATCACTGTGGAACTCTGAACTGACTGAGAAGCTCCTACGTGTCTGGCTGCTGCTTAGAGAAAAGTAAGGAGGGAAAGAGGGGCACTAGAGGGCACCGTGACTACTTAGTCCAGGGCCCAGATTGCCCCTGCTTCATATGCTCCCCAAAGCTCCAAACCAGGTGGTACAGGACTTGGGATTCTGGCAACAAAAAGCGCTGAGACCTTCTTAGCAGAGCTAACAGCTGCTGTATCCCCACCGGCCCTATCTGCCCGCGCAAGACAAGGGGGAAGGAAATCATAGAAAAGGAAACTCCTGCTCCCCTGCCCCGCCCCCAGCCAGGTCTTGCTCTCCAACATGCTGATGGGGACAGGAACCAAGAGGTATATCCTTGGGGACACAGCACACCTTCTGTCATCTCTTGGGTTCTTTAGAAGCAGCTGGCTGTGCAGTTTTCTTGCAGAAGTAGGGCCGGTGTTGGCCACCAAACTTCAGGGCTGAACAGCCCTCTGGATCAAGGCCCTCCAGTTCCCAGGTGCCGCTTTTATGTGCTCCTCGTTACTGACAGCTGCAGGGGATGACGATGAAAATGCTCGCATAAGGATCTGATGTGATTTCTTCCTCTTCTATCTTAGTGCTGGTTAAAAAGCATGTAAAAAACAAAAACAAAAAACAAAAACAAACAAACAAAACAGAGAGGCTGGGAGGTGATTCACAGCCAACCCAGCTGAGGGTGCAGACCTCCAAGGAAACTTCTCAGGGATATATTTACCACCCTCCGAGTGGCTAGCTAGTAGACCCTGCAGAAACACCCGCATGAACACCCAGTACATCTTAACACTTCCTTCATCAAAAATTCTTCTCTGTCGGCCCACTGGGGCCTCGATGTTCCACCCCACTCCCATACACTCACTTACATTGGAGTCCTCTGCATCTGAAGCATCTTTCTATTCGGCTTTCTGATTCTGCTTGAGGTGGACACTCAAGCCTGTCCCTACAAGTCTGCCCTCACCTATTGGGCCCAGATCTCTGTAGTAGACAGAATAACAGTCCCTCCAACAGGTTTAGGTTCTATGCCCCACGAACATGGTACCTTTCCTGACAGAAGGGAATTGTGGTTGACATAAAGTGTCCAGAATGGGACAGACATTATCTTGAACCATCTGAATCATTTGATGTAATCACAGTATCCTTATAAGATGGCAGGGGTTAGAGTAACAAAGAGATGTGACAAGAGGGCTAGGGAGATGGCTCAGTTGGTAAAGTGTTTCCTGTGTGCCCACCTATCATCCCAGTGGTGGGGAGGTGAAGCCAGGAGGCTCCCAGGAGGACCACTCGCTAACCAGACTAGCTGAATAAACTCTAAGTTCCATAAGATGCTCTGAGTCAAAAAAACAAAGGGAAGAGATGATGGAGGGATATACTGGAGAATGACCTCCACATGCATGGCATGGGTGCCTGCACACATGTATGCATATGTACCCATTAACATACTTAGATGCATACAACACATACACACACACTCATGTGCACACATACATACATGCAAGAGATGTGACAAGAGTTGGGTTGAATGATGTGCTTTTGAAGGTGGAGGAAAGGATCTGAGCCAACCAATGCAGAAGCTTCTAGATGCTATATAATGCCAAGAACATGATTTGTCCAGAAGCTTCCAGAAGAAATGGAGAGTTACCAATACCTTGCCTTTTGGACTTCTGATATTCAAAAATGTGACAGGAGAAATCTGAATTGTTTTAAGTCACCAGGTCTTTCAGTCTGGCCACTACAGCTCTGCATGCTTCTGTCATTGAGCACATACTCACCCCATTTATGGCTGCCTCATTGTGTTCTGTCTTCTACTGGGCCCTGGTGAGAGCACTTGCCTTTTCAGCTGATCTGGATATTCTAGGAACTCAGAGAACAGAGTTTTTTCACATCTTGAGGATTTAACATAGTATACAATAATATGTAGTGAAGGAAGAACTGGAATATGATATAATTGCAACTATCCACAAAGCTAGCACTGGCAATGGGCTGGGATGGAGACAGGAGAATCTCTGGAACATGCTGGCCAGACAGATTAACCAATCTGGCCTCAGTGAGAGTTATCTCAAGGGAAAAAAAACAAAAATCAAAAACGACAGATTGATAGAGGAAGACACCTCACGTTGACCTCTGGCCTCAATATGCACACACAAATACACATACACAAAACACACTAACACATGCAAATATTAAAAAAAAAATAAAAGAAGGGATCACGGTTAATTGAAAAACTATCACAAAATCCTTCACTCCTGCTCAGATTTGTAGACAGCACACACTCACCTCATTGTGACTTGGATTTCCAAGTATGTCTTCACATTCAGGAATTGTTCTAGGCTTTCTATGGCTCAGGCACTAATAGGTCTTTGGCATCCAAAGCTGAGGTCAACAGATAAGGCTCCCTTGACAGGAAGTCCAACAGGTGATTAAAGAAACACAAGCAAGCAATATGAGCCATCTATGTTACAAGGAGCTGGGGGCTGGTGCACACAGTAGAGACAACTAAATTGGTCTGTAGGGTCAAGGAATGTAACTGCCCACAGTTAATTTGAACGGGTTACTGGGTTACCTGGAAGGAAAGCTGGGGATAGAACAGAGTGGCAGAGAGAAACATGAAGCCAAGACAAATTCCCAATCAAGGCTCCAAGTTTAATGGGGGTCTCCAAATATATATAGGTGGGGGGAGGAACCCTTCCCCCAAAGGCTGGAGACTCTCACAGAACTGGCTCGCTTGCTTCGCAGGTGGCTGATGCCTCTCAGGAAACTGCAGGTCCTTGGAGAGCAGTGGGCTTCACCTTGGTCTGTGTCAAGTTCTTGCCAGGTGGCATGGCACCCCAATAAGACTCTCTACAAAGGAAGGCTTTCCCAAAGAAAAGATTTAAAGGTGAAATCAGAGTTATAAGCAGTAGTTAAAGTCATCTGAGAGGGTGATGTAATGGAGGAGGGAGAAACAGCAGGGTAGAAAAGTATTCATGTGTCCATATCATTACAGCACTAGTCACAACAACAAAATAACAAAAAAGGTTTTGTTTTAGATAAACCAGACTTCTGCTAATGGAAGAATAGACCAATATAACACATATATGCCTTTGTATGTCATCAAGTACAACAGAAGGGGACTCTATTACATGCTACAGCCGAGATGAGCCTTGAGGATGTTGTTGTGTTCAATGCAAATAAGCCAGGCACCAGGGAACAAACCTGGCTCCACTAGATGCAGAACCTAGAGAAGACATATTCCTAGAGATAGAAAACAGGATGACAGTTGCCAGGGACTGGAGAGAAGAACACAGGTAGTTAACATCACAATTTGAGAAGATGAAAAGTACCCGAAGAGGGTGGGGCAGGGATGGTTACACAGAGATAAGAATGTTCTTTGAAATAAACTCTTCATGGTTTGAATAGGTATGGCCTCCATAGACCCATGTATTTGAATGCTTGACTCATAGGGAGTGGCACTATTAGGAGGTGTGGCCTTGTTGGAGGATGTGTGTCACAGTGGAGGCTGGCCTTGATGTCTTCTATGCTCAAGCTATGCCCCATGTGACACACAGTTCTTTCTGTTTCCTGGAGATCAAGATGTAGAGCTCTCAGCTTTTTCTCTAGTACCATGTCTGACTGGATGCTGCCATGCTTCCCACCAGGATGATTTTGGACTAATCCTCTGGAACTATAAGCCAGCCCCAGTTCCCCAATTAAGTGTTTTCCTTTATAAGAGTTGCCTTGGTCATGGTGTCTCTTCACAGTGATAAAACCCTAACTAAAACATTCATGGTAGCAAAGATATTAGATTTTTATAACATATACTTTACATCAAGTTAGAAACAAATTTTAAACACATTGACCCAGGAAGACCACAGACACAATATCTGTGATCATCACTAATTTGCCTCCCTATGAAGACAAAACCTGATTCTATCCTGGGAGCCTGAGAGCTTAGAGGGGGTGCCCATAAAAATGTCACCTCAGTTTGGAAAACCTCAGTTCTATTGTTCTACACATTTTCTTTGTATTTATTTATTATAGTCTTCCTTCCTCTGGTGTCTCTATACTGGTCCCTAAAGAGCTAGAGAATGTTACACACAGTCAATGACTTTTGGCTCCTTCCGAGACCTTCTCTGTAGGTCTCTAAAACTTGGATGCCTCTGAAGATTGAATAACTGCATCCATTGTGTGTGTGTGTGTGTGTGTGTGTGTGTGTGTGTGTATGTGTGTGTCTGTGCTTGAGCAAGCACGATTTGATGAGCATGCTCATGTATGCATGCATTCTCCCTAGCAGTGTAGTTATGAATTTCCCGAGTGTTTCTCCCTCCCAAACTACTGATTACAGCCCAGCTGGTGGGGAAATGACACTCTTTTATGGCCTAGACCCTGTAAAGGTGCCAACAGAAGAGGACCTGGGGCACTTTATCACACAGGGCTCCTTTCTCAGCCACAGGGACACAGATTCACTCGAACATGGAGGGCAATGAGGAGCAGCAGGCTTCCAGATCCCAGATACCAGCATGAGGATCCCCTGTCATTGAACCCCTCAGAACACATGGCTAAGCCCAGCTTCCCTGGTCAGGGTCGTTACCTGTGGACACTTCTTTCTGTAGGCTTTCATTCTCTCTTCTGTGATGACTTCTGTCTGTCAGACATGTCCACAAAACTCTGCACTCAAAAAGAGTAAAGGGTCAGATCGTTTCCCATGTTGTTCCTAGCTCTGGGGAAATCATGGGATGGTGCTCGACACCTATAACAGAGTCCCTGAACACTTCCTGACAGTCAGAGTGCTTTTTCTCTGCCCAGAGCTCAGAGCAGGCCTCAGGGGGAGTGTCGCTTAACCTCAGAGTTGTCATATTCTAGCGGCAGCCAGGCCACCCTTTGTACCCACCTGTACGCAATCTTATAAGTGATTTCCTAGCACTTCTGAATTACATGGTACAGGAGAACAGAGGTGAGGAGATTGATTCAGTCTCGGAAAGATGGCCTGAGAGAAAAGCATGCGGATGAGGTGACACCCATACTCCCTGTCATCGAGGCATGGCCTACACAGCAGCATGGTGTCCCATTATCACATCCTCATGTTGCATGCACCCACACATTCTGCAGGTTGCACCTCCCTAAACATGACCATGAAGAGATGGAGTGGATTAGGAGAAAAAACCTTGGACTTGTGAGCAGAGAACTTTGAATCACTTCTTGGCACAAGCAAGGTCCTTGAGCTCCGGGTGTGACTTTTTCCAGAAAGACACTCCATGGGCAGCCCCTTATAAGATGCTGTGTGTCAGATAGCTTGGTCTAGGAGACCATGCTTCACAAACCATCTACCACTCCACACACATAAGATGAAGTAAAACAGCATAAGAGAATCTTCACCATATCAAAAGGATCACAATAAGAAAACATCAATGGACCGGTGAAATGGTTGATCGCTACTTTCCAATTACCGCATTCTACATATTTGCCATGCTCAGAAAGCCCACTTTTGGGGGATGGAGAGGTGTGCAAACTCACATGTTAAATGTCCATCTGGGTTCTTGACCAGGAAGGACAAAGATAGTCTTCTCACACCAAGCTGTCAGGTGTCCTGAGTGACATTAACATTGATCCATTGTGCTAGCTTCCCTAAAAGCACGCATCGTGTCAGCATCTCACTGACTGCAAGTGCCAGAGACCAGAACTGTTTTCAAGGGACTGTGAGCTTCCAGAGCATTCTGTTAAGAGCAGAGACTGGTTCCTCACCCGAGAGGGTTGGCCTTTCTTATTTTGTTCCCCCAAATTGTCCCATGTGTGGGGAGAGGCTACCCCATGTCTGTGCTGTAATGTAGACATCAAAGAAGGTTGCAGAGCGGGAAAGAGACTCACATACACTTAGCTAAGTTGTTAACAGGGAGGTCGGGGAGGGTTCAGGGAAGCTGAGCAGGTCTTGCGTTGCCATGGAGTTTGTTGAATTAAACAAAGAACACGGAGATGCTGGCTTGATGAGGTGACCCTGGCTGCCTGACTTCCCGGACGTCAGGTGCATATATGGAGTCCTGCTGGATATTCACCTGGCCGGCCATCCTTCTTCTCTCATTTATGGGGATTCGGGCTCTGGAACTGAGGATGGAAAGGGTATGGAATCCTGTGTTCAAGGGACAAAAGCAGGGGAGATCAAGTTAGACATTCTAACCCTAGGCCCCCAAGCAATGTGGAGGTGGGAATAGGGAAATTAAGAGCAACTGGAAAGTACAAGTCAAGATCTCAGGCAGGAGGAAAGAACCAGGAGCTGCTGGTACCAACAGAAGCAAAATATAAGAAGTACAGCAATGGCTACCAGGAGACCTGCATGTCACATGCTTCTGGTGATCACCAGTTACAAAGTCTACCCATAAGAGGGACAGCTGAAAGACAAAAATCTGGCCCTTTTGTTCCTTGGAAGTATTAACCTATTTTTTTTTTCAGGCATATTTTTCTCTCCATCTACTCCTACCTCCTGCTGGAAGATTCCCCTTACTGCTGACCCAGTAAGCTCTCACAATTAGCACCCAGGTCTCAGGTCTGCTTACAAGTGGACTTAATGTTTGGTATGAAACTCAACCCTCGAGAGAAATCACTTCCCATACTGGGTGCAACCTCATCATTTCTCACTTCCATCCAACATGCCGTTCTGTAGACAGACTTCCTGTGTAAGTTGCTAAGAAGCATTTAGCACCTGCATACGGAGCACGTGTTCATGGACCAGGAAGCAGGCCCAAAGCGCCTGCGGAAAAGTCTCGGCTTGATGAAAGCCATGATGATGCTTGCATCAAGGCTTGTGCAGTATCTTATTATTGCTGATAATAAAGCATGGAAAGCAATATCCCAGTTGATTTATCGATGGCCTTACCTCATACTTCTGCAGTATTTGCAATTTTCCTCTCCCAGTCCCCAGAAGACAATAGCAAATATTTTACTTTATTAAGCACTTTAAGGACAAGGCTCAGAGGTCTAGAATCCAGCATTCAGTCACTTGGGCTTTTTTATAGTCTTTGATGTTCTCTGAGTGTCTTTTGTAATGCTGTTAGATAGTTTTTTTCTGGTTTAGGTTTTTCCTTCCATCTCAATGTTCAATAAACTCACCTGATGGTTTTTGAGCATTTGTGATATATTAGCTACTCTTCCAAGCACTGAAGGTCTAGGGCTAACTAGAGCCACCAAGGGTTCTTACCCTCCTGTGGTTTACTATCTGTCCAGAGATAACCATAAACAAGACAAATAATTATATAGATATACAGTGTGGAGTGTTGGTAAGATATTTCTAAAAAAAATTATTCTGAAGGAATAAAGTTTTAAAGATATATAGGGGTAGGGGCTAAAATTAGAGACACTGGACTGAAAACATAACTTCCTAACAGAAGTGATATGTGATGGAACATGAGGGAGCTGGCCATATGGATTCCTTTAGGGAGAGTATTCCACATAGAAAGAAAAGCATGTGCAAAGGCCCTGGAGTATTCACGTGAACATTGTGACTGGAGCAAATGAATAGACAGACAGCAAAAGACAAGGCCATAATTAAAATGAAGTCAGCCCTGGCCTGGGGGTCATTGAGAGACTTGGGCTCTAGCCTAAGGGACCTAGATCTTGAGCCATATCAGCTAGGCTGCTGTGCTGGAGACACAACATAGTGGCAAAGAGCAGAGCTGGGGTGAATAATCAGGAGTCTTGTCTTAGGGTTTTACTGCTATGAGCAGACACCATGACCAAGGCAACTCTTCCAAGGACAACATTTCATTGGGGCTGGCTTACAGGTTCAGAGCTTCAGTCCATAATCACGGAGGCAGGAACACGGTGGCGTCCAGGCAAGCATGGTGCTGGAGGAGCTGAGAGTTCTACATCCTCATCTGAAGACTTCTAGCAAAATACTGGTTTCGAGGCAGCTAGGATGACAGTCTTATAGCCCACACCCACAGTGACACACCTACTCAACAGGGTCACACCTTCTAATAGTGCCAGTCCCTGGGCCGAGCATATACAAACCATCACAAGTCTGTTGTAAAACTTCTGGCTAGAGATGTGGCTGGGAGCATACTATGACAGTGGGGACAATGAGAAGGGACTGGATACTGATTACATATTCTGCAAGTATATTTCGAGGACATTTCTGACAGGTTGGCAGAGTTGTTGGCACCACTGAGACTTTGAGGCAGAACAACGGAGGGAAGACAGTTGTCATGAACTGAGGTATGGGGTTCTGGGAGAAGCTGGTCTTGTAGGAAAGCTCAGGAACTTGTCCATGAACCTGCATATCTCCTGATGTCTGTCACAGATGTGGGGTGCCAAGTAGTCATCTATGAATATACAGATGTGGAACAGAGCAGGGAGACTGCTTGGGGGATGATATTTAAAGCTACAGGAGTAGCTTCCCCCAAGACAATGAGTAGATGGGTGGAAAAAGAAAGACCTCCAAGGCTGAGCCCTGACATGCTCCAATATTTGGGTGTAGGAAGGGGAGTCAGCAAAAACAACTTTAGACAAAGCAGTTAGAAAGCCTAATGGAAAACCAGTGGATATGGCCATTGAGGCTCAAGTAGACAGAGGGTAAGGATCCAGTGTATAGATATTGCTCTCAAGATGTAAATAATGTGAGTCATGAGAAAGACTGGTAAGGCTGGGGTAGTTCTGATAAGAGGCTTGAAGGAGTAAAGGAAGAAAAGGTCCAAACTGGAGTGGGATGTGCAGGGAATGGAGGAGAGGAAATGGAGAACACGAGAGCAGACACTTCTTAGTTACGTTCTTACTGCTGTGATAAAAATAATCTGACAAAACCAACTTTAGGAAGAAAGGGTTCATTTTGTTCCAGAGGGGTACACTCCATCCTCCGGCAGGGGAGACATAGCCGGATCAGGAAGCGTCTCCACTGAAGAAGAGTGAACAGAAAGTAGGGCTGAACTACAAGGCCTCAAAACCCGCCCCCTGAGACTCACTTCCTCTGGAGAGGCCCCGCCCCTTAGAGGTTCCGCAATGTTTCCAAACAGCACTGGCAGCTAGGGATCAAATGTTCAAACATATGAGCCTAAGGGGGAACATTTCACATTCAAACTACCAAACCACAACAGCCTTTGCAGTCTTGTTTTAAAGGCGAAGAGCAACAGAGGTGACTGTTAGAAGAACAGGTCAAGGGAAGTCACTTTAATAAGAGAGATATCAGAGTGTGCATGGGTGCTGACAGAAATGAGCCAATGAAGAGGGGAGCCATGATGTTTCTGGAGACTGGGATAGAGGTGGGAGCTGCTGGAGAAATGTGCATCTAGGATGCAGTCCCAGAGTGTAGAGCAATTGGCCTGCCTAGCTCCTATTTCTCACCAGACAAGGTCACTGGGGCAGATAATTCAGCAGTCTTTACTCACTGAAAAGCCATGCCAACCATACCAGACAGAATCCCAGAGCAGGTGGAGTGGAAAGTGATTGGATTTGAAAGACCTGAGTAGCACAAAGTCAGCCCAGGATATCCAGCCTTCTTTTTTCATCCCTATGGCTTTCTACTGTCTTGATGAGTCATGGACATTATTTCCTTATGCTAGGTACTGTCCTGGCAGTTTGATTCCAGCCATCCATAAGTCTAAGGTCATGCTGTGGTCGTACACAGTGTGTATGAAACTTACTGTACATATTAGACACGGTACCTGAAGAAATTACTACTCCCTGAAAAAGACTGAACACAGGATGCAAAGAACAGGAACAAATGAATGCCAGTCTTGTGGTTGTAATTGGATACCAACCTACAAGGTTGACCTAAGTGCCAGGTACTTTCATTGGCCTTGGAAAAATAATGGAGATGGGTCTAAAGATCACAAGCTTGGGAGTTGGACGGATGTATAATTTTGATTCCCAAGTTTATATCTCAATTAGATATGCTCCTTGATCTATATGAGATTCATTTATACAAGAGTAACAGTTGCTTCTAAGTTACAAAATTATGAAATTAGAGATGTCTGTGTGGGTAAGAGTGCTTGCTGCTCTTAGGGAAGTCCTGGGCTTTGTCCCCAGCACCCACATTAGGTGTCTTGAAACTGCCTGCAATTCCAGTTCCAGGGGATCTGAAATCCTCTTCTGGCCTCTGAGAACACTTGTACATACCTAGTGTACATACAGACAAGCAGGCACACATGCATGTATGTAAATAAAGGTAAAAACAAAAACCACAACAAACGTTCTTAGTGTCTTTGTGAAATGCACTGAATTTTGAATCAAACCCACCAGAGGTTCCAGAATGTCCTCTCCAACCGTGTAAAATACTGCTTCTCTCTTTCAACATGGCATCCCTTCTATGAGGGATAGGTTCCTTTCCTCCTCCAATGAAGGGATTAATCCTCACCTTCTGAGTTGTTTCTCTTTGTTTCAGGTCTGGATTTTTTTACTTTAAGGCAGTGTTTTATCACCACTACCTTAGATGAGATGGAGTTGGAGTGAAGATGGGGAAAGAACTACTTTGCTTCAAGTCAAACTTTATAATCCTTCCCTCTCCCAATATATCTCTCAGAGATACTCCATGTAGGAGGAGTTAGATGAAGGGTATTGGTTTGTTGGGAAGGTCTGTGACTAGCCTTACCTCCACCATGCCAGCAGAGGAGATAACCCTGTGGGGCCTCTTCACCCTAAGCATATCATGTGTGGCTAAAAGGAGATTTTATTTGACATGTCTTTTCAAACATGATCAAGAACGTTTGTCAGGAACTATTGTAGGCATTAAGGGTGTTCTCACAGGATCCAGGAGAGGTTTACAGTGAGACATCATTCTCAGATCCCAGGGCCACTTACAAGATAAGGAAAGGAAGGGGAGAGGTGATGGGTTTCAAAGGAGGATGGTCTAACTATGAAGAAGCTTTGGTAGAGCAAGATAGAAAATACTTGAAGAGAGATTATCCAAGAAGATAGGCAATGAAAACTGTTAGTGTCTGAGTTCGAGTTGGATGCATTCTCCCCAGCAGCAATCCCTATGCTACCCTATTGCCCCTTCACATGAATTACATGTTTGAATTACAGGCATACCAATCAGCCCCCTACTCCAAGGAACTCCCAAAGGTTCTGCCCCCAAGATGCTTAGCTTTACCAACTGCCTGCTGTAAACTTCAGATGTTTTCAGGGTTCTTCATTCTGCATCCCATCACCCTGGCAGCTCTCCATCAAAGCCCTAGGGAGAGTCTCAGAGCCCAGGGTCACGGCTTAACTTCCCAACCATCCCAAGTGCTGGCGAAAAAAATATTTCCAAGTGCACCATCATCTCTGTCTACAGAATCCCAACTGCGAAACTATCTGTGACCACTGCTGTTTCTACACATTTCTACATGAGGAAGATGTATGTGGAGAACATAGCAGCATCCCAGAAGAATCCCACAGAGTCCATGGGACAGAATGGAAGTGTAAGGCAAGACATACCATGACAATGCCATGGGCGGTGCTTGAAGAGAACTGATGTCTAGGCTTGGAGCTGGTTGCTCCACGTGGCTTATTGAGATTTTTGTTATAACCGCACAACAAAAGTCTAATCATTGGATCATGGAAAGGAGGATGCAAAGCTTAGAAAGCTTGTGGAATTTTCCTCAGTGACATAAGTATCAGTCATGCTTCTAGTACCAGGAACCTCAAAGATTATTTTCTCTTTCTACTTCTAAATTTATTTATTATTGTATGTCTATGTGCAAGTACCCACATGTATGTGTATGCATCACATGCATACTTGGTGCTCTCTGAGGCCAGGAGATATCTAAGGATCCCCTGAAATTGGATTTACAGATCATTATGAGCTGTTTACTGTGGATGCTGGGAATCAAACAGTCCTCTTAGGTCAAGATCAGCAAGTGCACCTAACTACTGAGCCATCTCTCTAGCCCCTTGGACCTATGCTCTTAACTAAGTGGTGTATCCATCCTGTAAGTCAGGGAGGGGGAACACAGAGGAGTATAGAGATTGATTCTTGTTGCTTGAGGTAGGAAACGGAGGAGCTGCCTTGATCCCAGTCTCTGACAAAGCTTTGAGGACCTGGAGGAATATGTGTTGGGGAGAGTGTTATGTGGTTCCTACAGTGTCTGCCAAGCCTTTGTCTCCTCTGAGATAAGAAGTACAACTAGCAGGCTGTAGTTGTGTCTGTGTCTTGGTTTTAAGAGATATGGAGGCTGCTGAGATCTGGAAAGGGATGGTGGATGCTTAGGGAATCTCACTAAAGTTTCAAGACTTCCTCCTTTTGTTAATGGGGTGAACATAAGTATAAATACTTGGTCAGGAAAATGCACAAAGAGCTGCCTCTACTGCAGCCCCAGGTAGTTGAGCCCCATGCTAATCCTGGGCAGGCTAACCCCATAAAAAGCTTTCCCATTTATCTGATGTAGAACTCTAAGATTGTAAGGAGTTACTAAGTGGCAGACAAGTTGTCTCCCATCTTAAGTCAGGTTACTTAGAGAGCTCACTAGGCTTTCTAGATGGATTGTTTTGTGGGTGGTGGTATAGTGGTAGTGGTGGTGGTGGTGGTGGTGGCAGTGGCGGCGGCAGCAGCCACAGCTGCTACTGTTTTGGTACAAGGGTTCAAAGATTTCTAACCAATAGAATCTAAGGAGAATGAAGGAATTGTTCACAGTATCTAGGTGTCAGAGTTTGGAGGTAACGTGTTCTGCCAGGCTTGTGTGTTTAAACATGTGATTTCTCAAACATGTGGTGATGTTTGAGAATCTGTGAAACCTTTGGGAGGTAGAGCCTAGTTGGAAGAAGTAGAACTCTGGCCAGCAATCTCCAGAGATCCTCCTGTCTCTGCTTCCTCGGTGCTGGGGTTACAAATGGGGGAAGCCATGACTACATTTGGCTTTTTAAATGGGTGCCGGGGATCTGAACTCAGGTCCTCCTATTTGCATAGCCAACACTTTACTGACTGAGGCAGCTCCTCAGTCAAGGTTGTAGTTCTTGTCTCCAAAACATGTATAAGATTTTACACACATAACTCTAGTATGAGAGGGTTTCCTATACATTAAAGAAGAGTATGAGTCCATGCTCCTCAGAGAACATGAGACTCCTTCTGGTTTTCTCTCTGGATATTAGACTTACAGAAGATGCTGAAAAGAACTCTAAAGGCTTGGTGTGCATTTAAGCCATGTGTGCGATCCTCATCTGAGGACACAATTTACTGGGGTAACCGCGGGCAGCCAACTTATTAGTCAAAAATTCTTCCTCCTATAATCTTCCCAGAGGAGCACAGACTGTCAGCATGAGGGACTCTTTAAGGTCGTGTCACAGTGCTGCTCTCAGGTTGCATGGTGTCCTAGTTTGCACCAAGAGAGTCTTGGCTGCTGCTTCTGACATCAGAAGACCACATGTCATTGCTCAGTCACCTCTGAGAGCTGATCATGAGACTTAGACTGAACCCAAGGGGATCTGGGGTTGCACCAGCTTTTGAAGGATGCCTGTGAGACCCGATTTTAGCAAGGTGAAGGGCTGTGTCTTATCCAGAAGCTTACAGCTATGTCCTCTAACCATCCTTTGGAAGAACTGGAGAGCATCTCACTTGAAGGAAGATGTGTGGCGGGTCCAGGAAAAGTGCTCTGAGCGTTACTTTAGCCACAAAGGCCAATGATAAAAAAAAAAAGAAAGAAAAAAGAGGAGAAAAAAAACAAAGAAAAAAGGAAAAAGAAAAAAAATCAAAATGGGTATAAGAAATGAAGTTTTTTTGTTTGTTTGTTTGCTTTGGCAAGGCAAACACATTAAGACAACTTTTATAGTATTCTCTACTCTGATTTGCACAACCGTTGAAAGCTGGTGGCTGGAAGAGCACAGCCCCTTCTTTCCTACCTTCACTTTTTCTTCCCATTTGGTTTCTCTGGGAGGACATTAAAGTTGTCCCCTGGTTGAGCCAAGCTGGCCAGTGGACAGACGGGAGGCAGAGCTGTAGAGGTGGTCAAATGGGGATTGATGTCATTTGGAGGAAGATCTGAGGGCATATGCAAGGCCAAGGGGCTGAAAGCAGGGAGTATTTAGCTAAGCCAAGAGGGATTAGCTGCAGCTTACCAGGGCAGGCTTTCATGTGTCTAGAGAAAGACAAATGAAACAACAGGCCAATGGGGAAACCAAAATGCCTGTGTCCACAGAAGTCTGAAGCCCTCTGCAGGGAGAAGGCAGTGGTGGATATGTAAGTTGGGAGAGTAATGATTCCCCAGCTAGCCTCAGCAAGACAGCCAGGGGTCTCAAAGTAAATTTATTTTATGCTAACAGAAATTGTATACAAAGGACTTGAGAGCAAGTCTTTCTCACAAGGCAGAGGCTTCGAGTTCAATTTAGAGCCCACTCATGCTAGAGGATTCCCTACCCCTCGTCCAGGAGACTCAGGTTCCCTGAAGCTATTAGTGCAAGGGGAAAGTTCCATCTAGGAATGGACAATAAACATTCCCCATTCTCACTCATGTGCCAGCCTCAGACGCCTACCAGCCGGTTACACCCCCACATCCCGGCTCTCAAGTGCACACAGACACATATCCATGCATATGCACCTCGCATTAACCCCACTCCTTGCTCTGTCAGTCTCATTTACATAGAACATTGTACAATTTGCGTGTGTGTGTGCGTGTGTGTGTGTGTGCGCGCACATGCTATGGACAATTTAGACAGTCTGATAAAACCCAGGAACTCCCTTGGAAAAAAAGTTGTTAATGCAGAAATGAAAATATCTAGGATTAGACAGAAAGCTAATCAAATTCAAAATATCTTTAAAATTTTGGGTTTGGCACTACATGTGGTTCCTGCTTTAGATAATATTCAGTGATAGGCTGTACAAACCAATAGTGTAAAGGCTATAAGTAATACTTTGATATATCTCAAAGAACCATAAAGTAATATGAAAATATATGGCATTTCTATTGGCATTAAACACATAGACACCACTAATACCACTGCTCCATGTATTGTTACTTATAGTTGATATTTCAGTTCATGATGACAAAAGTGTTCTTCAAGTTCACAAACCATCTTGTCTTTCCCTAGAGCCTTAGAGACCCATAGTTAATCCCAGACTAATGATGGCCCTAATTTATCTACAATACATAATATGCATCTTCATTTATTACATTTCTAAGCATTTACTCACCAATGACCCATTTAAATATTTCTAAATCCCACTTCATAAGCTACCCAACATGTAACTGTGTACTGGTAAATGTTTATCAGTCATCTGTACAGGTTTCTCTTTTTTTGACTAGTCAATCTTGTTAGCATTCATGGTGTTAGGATGTCCACCATGGCCAGTTTCAAGGTACCAGTGCAAAGCCATGAAAGAGATGAGCAGTGTACATCACTGCATTGTATTTCCACCACAGAGATGTAGTGGATGTAAGACACTTCAAGGAAACTGGGTGCTATGGTACTCTACCCTTGGGGTGAAAGAGAGAACAGAGATGGGCAAGTTCCTGGACCTCATTGGCCAGTCAGTCTAGTTGAATCAAAAAGTTCTTCAGGTTCAGTGAGAGACCTTGTCTCAAAAGTAAGATGGAGATTATATATAGAGAGATTTTACATAGATCTCTGCCTCTCCTGACATGTGCACATGAACACACACACACACACACACACACACACACAACCTGGAGGCATAGTTGAAAGCAAATTGTAAATTAATTAGGAAGGGATGAATTTTAATGATCTATTAAATGTACTGTTGTATAATTTATTTGACTAAGTATATACTATCTAATTTTACAACTAAGTTTAACAAAAAACTTTCACACTTTTTAAATTTAACACATGGCTTACATCATGGTGTATATAACAATACCAAATACATATACATATACACCTAACCTTAGATTATTTTCCATATCAGTCATCCTCACAGTCACCATTGTTCATGAACACCCTTTCCACTAACACTTTCACTTACACCAAAAATCATAGCACTTACATCTTTCTACCTATAGACATAAATAATCCATATATACCACACACACTGCTTTTTAGGTGAACATAAAAGATACAATTCAAATATGCCTTCAAACTTATACAACCCCAATGTTGAAAATGCAAGCACAACATCCCAGTTATAACATTATCATTAACACCACATAACCTTTCCTATATAATTCCTACTTTTGAAGACACACACACACACACACACACACACACACACACACACACATACACACATTTTTTAGTTACACACATGAAAAACATGTCAAACCTGTCAATGTTCCCATCCATTCTGTTCAAACACATTTAAGTATTCCTATTCTATTACACGTACACATGTATGTACATGTTCAAGTGTGCATAATTCTCCTGTTGTCATGTGACTATATTGCTGGGGAAACTTGAATAAATGTCTGCTTCTCCCATGTAGGGAATGGGTAACAGACCAAAGTAAGGATATTGCCAGAGTTTAACTTGGTGAATTATTTAGGTCTGGGTGAGGGGTTACTAAAAAAAGCAGAAGTGATTCAAAGACAGCTTTATCACCAAAAGCCCACACCTATGGGCTATGGCTAATGAAGGTGAGGACCTACAGGCTGCTCCACAACTTTCAGGCAGTTCAACAGGTTAAAGGATGTCTCTTTGAGGCCACTTAGCTAGTTTCTGCAACTTTTAGACAGTTGAAGTGGTGTGAGCCTCCTCCAAGAAAACTGTTTTGTCTGAGAGTGTCTCCCAGTAGTCTTTATTCCTTATATATGCTAAGGGATGGAGGAACCTAGTGAATATGATCTGTTTCAGGGACTTCCTGAAGCTACTGGGTTGTTTACTTCCTGAGTCTAATGAGCTTCCCTGCAAGTTAGAATGTTTCACCTCTGTTAAGAACATTTTGTGTCTTAATGAGTTTCTCATGAAAATAGAACATTATATGTGGGAAGAAGCTGCTACAGGACTCCCCACAACAAACACATATGACTAACCCCACCTGTGCAAGCATTCACATGAAGTCACAAATATACATAGTATTCATGTAGATTCATTCATGTGGATTCTCCATCCCCTTACAAAGACGACTCTCATATTTTAGCACCCACACCCACCCATAAACATGTGAGTCTGAGCCTGATTCCTCCTTCACAGAAAAGCCTGTTCATTGCATTTGACTGCACTTCAAGAATGTGAAGGGCCAAACTGGGTGACTTCAGATGAATGCATCAGGAAGAGCCAGACAGAAGCTTAGCCAGAAAGCCCATTTCCTCAGCAGAACCCTAATCTATCATTGTCTCCTCTTTTGTCTTTTGACTTCTGACTCAGTGAACTTCAGATCCCTTTCATCTCTGCCAGTAAAAGGGATTAAATATGCTGTGTGTGAGGAGTGGCTGACAGGGAGAACCATGGAAGCTATTTCTCTGACACCATTGAGTCAAAGAAATTTCCACATAGTTTCCCATAAGTTGGAGTTTGGTTGGACATATAACAAACACATCAGGCAGAAGAGAATATATCAAGACTACTTCTTTCCCAAGTAGCTGGATCCTGGGTCTTGGAAAAACATAAGAGATAGAGTGATAGGGCTGTTTGCTAGGGTTGTTAATGGAGGGGCTCTCTAAGAGTTCTTGGCCGTAGGACCTACAGTTGCAAAGAACTGGGGGCAGTGTGGTCTATGAACCCACTGGATTATGGTTATGGTTATGGTTATGGATATGGTTAGGGTTAGGACCCTTCAGGATGCAATTCAGGAACCCATATGTGGTTAGAATCAGGGTCTGCTTTTACCATGAGTTTTCTCTGCCTTAGAGCAGCAGGAACTTTCTAGATTGATCTGTGGCTTTATTAATGTTTCATAAAAGATATCTTCTGAGAACCCCAAGGGCAGAAATGTTCTGCCCAGGCCCTGACTCAGCAACTTATGGTCCCAGGCCGGGGTAGTAAGGGTTTGCCTGGCATTTCAAGATCATCCACAGGGCCTGGCATCTGCATCTAGCCCCATCTGGTCCATTCATTTGACTGGGTGTGTCACTTTCTGCTGCTAGGGTACGATACTTAAGATAAGCTAAAGGAGGCTCATGGTTTCAAGGATTTTGATGTATAGTCATCAACCCTGTTGCTTTGGGCCTGTGTCAAAGTAGAGCACTGTAATGGAGGAAGTCACTCACACTCGTGGTGGTCTTGGAAACAGAAAAGTTTGAGTCAAGGGTCTATAATTCTTTTCAAGGGCAAACCCCCAGCAACCCAACTGCCCTTCATGAGTCCCTTCCTCCTAAGAGTTCAATCAGTTCCTTGTTACACAAAAGTCTGGGGACAAAGCCTTTAACAAGTGTTTTGGGGAGAACGCTTAAGATCCAAACTGTAATAGTAGAGAGGGGCTATAGTTGGCACATCCTGTAAAGATGTCATGGGAGGCAGGGAGCTTGGCTCTGCAGCTTACGTCACAGGGTGGCTGAGTGCCCTTGGACATTCCTAAACCTCTTGGAGTTACATTAGTCTAGAACAGAAACGCTTCTTGTAAATGACTTTTGAGTTCTTTGTCATCTTGGGCTACCCCTGTAGTGAAGGTACAGGGATGACCTAGGCATGACAAGAAGAGGGCTTACAGTCTCAGTGATCCATGTCCCAAGGACAGGAGAAAAGACTGAAACCAGAGGGACAAGTCCAGATTCGGTGTGACAGGCAATCACTGTCAGTTATAGGCTCTAGCGTTCACTATGTGATAAACCTCTGTGCATGCCTGTGAGGGATCCTGCACTACGGTTACTGACACATTAACTGTAGGCAATACTGTTTGCATGAGCTAGGGGCTCTGACTGTGTGACATGGAGCAGGTGAGTGAGCACATTCATCCCTCAGCTTCCTGGCCGTGAGTACCACAATGTGATGATCCGCCTCACGCTCCTGCTGTCATGCCTTCTCCGCCATGATGGACTGTGCTCTTGGATTCTAGATGAAACAAACCCTCCTTCCTCAAGTTGCTTTTTGCCACGTATTTTGTCACAGCAATGAGACAAGTAATGAATCCACCTAGACTTCATTTACTTGGCTGCTTATGGAGGCCGGATAAGTAGACTGCTCCAAGGATAAAACTATTATTAAATAGAGGGAGTGGAGAGAATTGGGGAGGCCACAGTTCCTGTCCTTAACAGGATCTGCTTTTGGAAAGAAATTAATTCTAAACAAGAGTTTCAGAGGTGTGGTCCAGGCAGGCAGGAGGAAGGAAGATTGATGGGCAAGGGAAGCATCCACTTTGTCCAGCTTGTCTTGCTTGGGAAGTTGGGAAGAGCAACAGCTAGCCTTTATTGTTTTCTGCAAATGCTAAGAAAATTGAGTATTTACTTCTACGAATAATACCACTCTATGAATAGATACTTTTGGATCTATTATTATCTGTACTTTATTGCCTGAAGAAAAATTTAAAACAAGAATGGTTAAAATTGGCTGCCACATCTGGAAAGTCCAAAGGTAAAGCTAGCATAGGAGGCTAAGGTCTCAGGCTAAGCCCCTTCAGGACCCCCTCTCCTGTCTACTTTCCCTCTGTCCTTTCCCAGCCCGGAGCCCTTCTAAAGAGTGCCCCACCCTTTGCTAATACCATTAGTGTGTCTGTCTAACCTGCAGTCAGGATCCACTTCGGTTGCACAGAGCTTGTTGAAGGCCCATTTGCTCAACACATAATGGGGATTAGAATTCATTAATGCACTACAAATTAAAGTATTAATAACGGCTGCGGAGTTTAAATGAGAGGCAAGGAAGGGATCTGGGCGAGTGGCTGCTCCCCTTGTGTCCCCCACCTCGCTGCATTGTTCTGGCAGGGGCAATCCTGCGCTCTTTAATATGCTGTGACAGCCACTGAAGTGACCCCAGACAATAAACAGTGCCTCCTAGTTAAGTATTAATCTGCCAAAAGAATGACCTTCATCCACTAAAGAAGGGATGTTTTTAAAAACCTTGCAAGTGGAGGAAGGCTCATTTGCTTGCTCATTTAGCATATTAAAAGGGTATTATTGCTACAAACAAGAAATCTAAATGAGGCCTGGGCAGGAGCTGCGGATAACACTCCTGATTAAAGGTGCAGGGTAATGATGAACACGGAAGGCTGAATCTGTTACTGTTCTCCAACATGGCAGGCCCTGGCTGCCAGGATGATAAAAGAATTCAGTCTGGACTAGGCTCTGTTAGACAAGTGTGAAGTAGGTTTTGCTGCTGCATGTTGTCCACCTCTACCAGGTTGGAGGAGGGATGTCAGAGGCCACCCTAGAACAGAGCTGAGAGAGAATTCCCAACAGTGATGGTGTCAATCTATATTTCCTATTGTTACCCTCTGACTTGGTTACTTCCTGTTTCTTGGGTCCATGCTGGGACACTCTGTGGACAGTATCTTCTCCTTAGAGCCCAGGCAGTTCCCCAGGGGATCAGCTCCCACAGTTCTTAGAAAAGCATCTGACAGGGAGACAGGGGGAAAGGAAAGGCTTGTCTCCTTGTCTCTTCTACCCAGGAGAATTCTGAGTCCTACATTTCACAGAAGGAGAGATTTTGAGAGATCAGGAGTCTACCGAGAGAGGAGGATGGGTGCATTGGCAAATCCATGGATAAAGAGAAAACAGAAACATAACTGAATGGAGAAAACAAAAAGATATAAATACTGGGTGGGAGAGAGGACTCACTGATTAAGAGTATGTGTTCAGTCCCTAGCACCCCCATGGTGGCTTATAATTCTAGATCTGGGGTTTCTGATGTCTTCTTCTGATCTCCATGGGCAACAGGTACATATGTGGTGTGCATAGATGCAGGCAAAACATCATCTACATAAAGCTTTAAAAATGTAAAAAAGTATAAACACAAAACTCTTATTCAATAACCGTCTTTGGGGAAAAGGAACAGCTTATGCATGGTTGGCTGACAGGGAGGTAGAGCCTGCCCCAGGCAAGGATGAACCACCTGAAACCAACAAACATGAAATCAAGTTGTTGTTGCTTTTATTTTTTTTTATTTATTTACATTTCAAGTGTTATCCCCTTACCTGGTTTCCCCCTCCCAGAAACCCCCTCTCCTACCCCCCTCCCCCTGCTTCTATGAGGGTGTTCCTCTACCCACCCACCCACTCCCACCTCCACCCCTCGATTCCCCTACACTGGGGCATCTATCAAACCTTCATAGGACCAAGGACCTCCCCTGCCATTGATGTCTGACAAGGCTGTCCTCTGCTACTTATGCAGGCCAGAACCATGTGTACTCCTTGATTAGTGGCTTAGTCCCTGGGAGCTCTGGGGGTCCGGTTGGTTGATATTGTTGTTCTTCCTATGGGGGTGCAAACCCCTTCAGCTCCTTCAGTCCTTTCTCTGACTCCTCCCTTGGGGATCCCATACTCAGTGCAATGGTTGGCTGCAAGCATCTGACTCTGTATTTGTAAGGCTCTCACAGCTATATCAGGCTCCTTTCAACCTTTCTTAGCCACGATAGTGTTAGTTTGGTGACTGTATCTGGGATGAATCCCCAGGTGGGACAGACTCTGGATGGCCTTTCCTTCAGTCTCTGCTCTGCACTTTGCCTCCGTATTTGCTCCAGTGAGTATTCTGTTCCCTTTTCTAAGAAGGACTGAAGCACCCACGCTTTGGTCTTCCTTCTTCTTAAGGTCTGTGTATTGTATCTTGGGTATTTTGGAGCTTTTGGGCTAATATCCACTTATCAGTGAGTACACACCATGTGTGTTCTTTTGTGATTGGGTTACCTCACTCAGGATGATATTTTCTAGTTCCATCCATTTGCCTAAGATTTTCATGAATTTATCGTTTTTAATAGCTGAGTAGTACTCCATTGTGCAAGTGTGAAATCAAGTTTTAAGGACACAGAATTTTGAGAATATAAACAGTATAAATAAATGACAAACAATAGAAAAGAGGGCAAATTTTGAGGATTCAAAAGGAAGTTTCATTTTTCTAAGAACCTGTAGTATTCAGAAAGTCACTTCTCTGCTATGCAATCCTTGAGGACAGTGACCCTTTCTTGTTCAACTCTCAATTCTCACCCTAGCAGGCACTGTCAGAATTGAGGCTATTTGTTCTCTCTACTGAGAGTTCTCTTCCAAGGTTCAGACATGGAAATATTTCCCAGCCTTCCTTGGAGCCAAATCGCAAGCAGATGACTAATGTTTGACAGAGAGGACATAGATAGAAGTGATGTGTCACCTCTGGCCCAAGGCACAGCAGATACAGTGTTCCTCACCCATCTCTTTCTTCCCTTACGTTGGCAAGTGAATGATGAAGAGGGCCATCCCAGGATAGAGTCTGAATCCCTGTGTCATGGACTGAAGAACAACCCTGCTAGCCTACGTCAACATTTTCTGGTTTCTGCTGTGTTGAACCACCGAGATTTAGGGCTGACATCTGGAGGTAATACGTGTTGTCCCCATTAATAAATGTGGTACTTGATGAATATTTTTGGAATTAATAAATGTAGGCTCTCTTTTAATCTTCACACTAGCTATAAGTTAGATATTTCCAGTTGATGAAGAAGGAGATTCAGAGTGAAGAAGTAATATAGCCAAAAGTTAAATTTATGTCTTCAAATTCCAGCCCCCTTTTCACTATACCTGGCTGTCTTTCAAGAATATAGTCTGATACATATTTTATGTGAAATTTTACCCAAAAATACTTTATTATAATAGAGGTTCAGGACTTTCCAATGATGAGTCAAAGGCCGTCATGTTGGATGCAGTCAAATCCTCCAGAATTTAAACTCACCAAAGAGGGAGATTTTTGTCCTTGGGGTTGGGGGAGGGGTCCTACATTTCTTAGCTTCCTGTAAATGGACCATTCAGTGAAGGTCACTATCCTGTAGGAGGCGCTTCCATCTTACCTTCAGAATGATTTCTTAACCTCCCTCTAGCCTCCACAGTGTGGCATCCTGGTCCACTTAAATTGGTACATCAAAAAGATAGCATGAACTAATAAACAAGTGTACCCGTGGACCACTCCACCTAGGCATGGCCCACAGAAAGAAGGCAGAGGATTTTCTAAGAGAGGGAATTGCTTCTACTCTAAGCCAATAAGAATAGGTTGAGTAGGGCCAGCCACAGGACCAGAAATAGGCTTAACCTCTGAGAGAAAAACCTTAAAGAATCAACCAGAATGGATAACCTTAGTTATGACAGAGACATACGAAACATGAGTCTGAATTATTCTATTCTTTTATAGCCAACCCCTGGCTTTCTGTAGGGTCTGGTGCTCATTTCAGCTAGAAGAATTTATTGAGTAAAGAGTATGTGCCAAAGAAAGAGTTGAGGATGCAGATGTGACTGAGAAGAACCAGTCCCAGGCTGTTCCCCAAAGGCTTCCACTAAACAGGGATCCTTTGCCCAAAGATGACTCCTATAAAAACAAGGCTGTGTGTGCAGTAGGCAGTGTTGCTCAGTGGTTTCCATAGTGGCCAAATCCCCCCGGTTCTCTACTCTCTATCCTTCCTGTGAGATGTGTTCCCTTGGACCAGATCTCAGAAACTCAAAAGCAGTTCTGGATCTAGAACTGGACAGATCTAAAGAGACTGTTGTCATACAAATTCTGTCTTAAAGATGAAGAAGACAAGAATTCTGAGTCCTACATTTCACAGGAGAGATTTTGAGAGGTCAGGAGTCTATCGAGAGAGGAGGATGGGTGCATTGGCAAATCCATGGATAAAGAGAAGACAGAAACATAACTGAATGGAGAAAACAAAAAGATATAAATACTGGGTTGGAGAGAGGACTCACTGATTAAGAGTATGTGTTCAGTCCCTAGCACCCCCATGGTGGCTTATAATTCTAGATCTGGGGTTTCTGATGTCTTCTTCTGATCTCCATGGGCAACAGGTACATATGTGGTGTGCATAGATGCAGGCAAAACATCATCCACCCACAGGCCAGGGTGGAGGCTGTCCAGTCTTCCTATCACAGGAAAGAATGCTAGCTGTCTAGAGCAAGCTTGCCAGATGAAGATCCAACTCGCAAGTGCTTTGTGCTCACGTGAACTACTCATGGATAGACCGTGGGCAATTTCTCTGCCAAAGGAACTCTCCCAGACCTGTAGTTCCCAACAGTTTTTCCATCCAAGTGTTTTAGACGTGAAGACTATAGATCACCTGCAACAGATTTGGGGAAGTAAACTGGAGGATGAGTTTAAACTGAGGAGGATTAGAATGGTGTATACTGACCCCACACTGTTCTGAGGGGAGAATGACCTTTCCTTCTTGCCCACCTTGGTCATCCATGAGTTGGTTTACTCCAAAGCTCAAGTAGATTCTCTCGTTTAAATATTAATGTGCTTAAATGGCATATGACATTTGTTCTAGGAAAATCCAAAGGACGGCCTCCATTCTGTCATGTCTCCTCCTTTAGGTCTTGTCTTCTTCTATGAAAAATCAGAGCACTGTGGGGTAGACTTTACCACCCAGCTTTATTTGTAAAGACCGATGGTCCAGAGCAGTCAGACAACCAGTCTGAGTTTCACAGAGAAAACTACAGAGTTAGATGAAGCTCTAGCTTGCCTAATCTGCATCCCAGGCCGCTCCACAGACAATACTTGAGCTTATTCAGCATGCCCTGCTTATAAGAGCCCGTGGTTTGAGACTGTCAACACTATCGGTGGTCTTGGTGGAAAGAGTCCCTAATTTTCTGGGATGCCCTAAAGTCACACACAGCCTAGACTTGGGCTTGACAGCTTCATCTCTCAGTGACATCTGCCTCTGCATATGGTCCCTGCTCCACTGGCAGGTAAGCCACAGTGTCTCTGCTCAGTCTGCCTCTGGCTGCCACGGAAAGGCTTCCCTTGGATTCTGGGTCCAATTTCCTCATGATATCTATTGGATATTACATAATAAAGACAAAGACAAGCTCAGCCTGCAATAAACACACGACACAAATCCTCTGCATCCTCCTCAGGGATCAAGTAGAGCTGAGCTGTATGAGCTTCCCCGCTCTGACTCTATCACATATTTGTACAATTTGCTGTGTCTTTGTTTGCTGGCTCTTGTTGTTATCATTAATCTATCTATAATCTCACTCTAACGAACGAAACAACACCCATGTTAAGTTTGAAGTCATTTAGAACCCATTTCTGCTCCTACTTTACACAGCTTCCTGGGTGGAATCTAAGTGGCTAAGGGACACCTACTGTATATTACTGAGAACAGAGGCTGGGCTTAAAGGAGCAGAGTTTGGATGGGGAGGAGAAGAGGCTGGGCTGGGCTGAAGAGAAAAGCAGCCAAGTGAAGCCAGAGATGGAGTGATGGCAGTGGAATGGCCACAGAAACCTTCCAAGTGGTGGACACAAAGGAGTGGGAGCCCCTGGCACTGGGGAGCTACAGCGACAGGAAGAGGCTATACCCGCAAAGGGAGCAAGATGAGAATCCTGCCTGTTCTGCGTCCTGTTTTCTGAGTTGAGAATTTCACTTTCTCCACCAGGAAGAAGAAAGACTGTCCTTAAAAATACCTTCAGCTTGGGTCTGGGGTGCCAGAGAGATAAGGGTCCAAGGGAGATGGAGGCACTTCAGATCCATCTGGAAAGGCTCTGAAAAGCCAAGAGGTTTTCAATACAGAGAGATGCCACATGAGAGACATCAAAAGAGAAGCCGAGGACTAGAAATAACGCCACTGCAAGCATCTACATTTTCTTAACAGCCAGGATGTTTCAGATGCCAAAACTGCCTACACAGGTAATAGATAGCTCCAGTCCCAGAAATGAGACTCTGTGACACAATTAACCTCTTGATGAGAGATTCCTCTCAGCTAAATTTTTGTTGACAGGTGGCAGAACCTGGACAACTTTGAAGCTTGACTGACAGCTGGAGAAGAAGAGGTCTCGAGCCCATCTCCTCTTTCCACCCCATCTTCCTGCCTCCTCTTCTCCAGTCCCTTCTGGATACCAAGCCCTCTCCTCCAGTGAACACTGCTCAGTCCCTCACTTCTGTTTGAATGAGACCTCTCCTATCCTCCATCTGTGCCCTCAGAGGTCACAGCACATGCTTTGAAACCAGTGAGTAGACATCCTCTAGGCTGAGAGCTCCAGCTTGTGTGTATCATTTTGCCTTGGTTTGCCTCTGTTAGGTTATAGAGGTGCGACAAATACTTCTGAACGAATGGCTACATCGGTAATCACGGAACAATGAATCAGGTCCAGTAGTCATCCACCTTTGGCATGCTAATGTGGGGGCTTGGGGTATAAAGGCAGATTTAAAGAAATTAAATTACTTGAGATAACACTAAACCAGTCACCCCAAAGCTACTTTGCAACCACCACTGTAGTACACAAAACATCTTGCTGTCTCTATAAAAGCGTGCAAAGCCATTGCACTGCTCACTGAGTGGAATTATTATATGCCATTAAGACTGCTCTCCTACAGGGCTGGGGATGGAGTTCCATGGCACAGTCCTGTCTTGTATTTGTAAGGCCCCTGAGCTCAACCCTCAGCACCACAAACAAGAAAATAAGGGGCAGATGTCTCCCATATCCTAATGACCATGGGCACCTTGGGAGGCAGGTCACATCACCCTCGTCTTATACAAGTTAGTCACAGGGTATCATGCCCACTGTGTAAGAAGCCTGATCAGCACTGTGTCTGCCAGCCATCATCTAAATATTGGGAGAGACATCAATAAAGCCCCCTTAGAGAATAAACCACCCATTGTGCTGTCTCTCAGAAGATACACAGGTAAGAATGAGAGAAGTTGCTTTATGCTGGAGCAAGAAGGACTCTTCCAAAATTCCATGACAATGTCCTCCAGGTAAGGAGGGCAGCAAAAGTCCTGATAGAATTCACTGAGTTGGAAAAAAAATGAAACTTTTATATGGATACTTTTCAGATTTCTGGAGCACAAAAGAAAGTCACTGTATTTAGGATCACTATGACATTTCTCCACTAATACTCTTCCTCACAACTAAGGGGGTCATTGTTGCAGGGAAGAAGTCAGTGTTGAGAAGGTCTATGCTTATCTCATGCCTATGAGTGATGGGAAGGGTATTGGGAACCCCTTAAGTCCTAGGAAGAAAGAAGTATAGATTTGTGGATTTGAATCAAGCTACATCTTAGAAAGTAAAAAGGGCATTTCATGGTTTTCAGTGAGACCATACAACACAGGATACTAGAGGATACAAAGAGGATGAAATACACCATGTGGGGCATCTCCTGCAGAAGCTTCAGTTCAATTCAGTCCGCTGGAGAGGGAGCTGTTACCATGAAGGCCAGTCCACGAGACATTTGCAGCAGGCTCACCTAAATGACGTTCAGAAGGTGGGTTCTGTGTCTGAGGAGACTTATCTGTTAACAACATGTTGCAGCACAGACCCTGGAAAATTAAATTTCCATGTGACTAGCTCCCTAGAATCCTGTGTGCTCTGAACTTTGGAACCTCACATCTTATGCCTTAGGGGCTAAAGGGACTTTTTTTTTTATTTTTTATAGGTGATAAGACTCTGGTAGATGCTTTAAATCTATCGTTGCTCTGGGAAGTTAATTGATCTGATCCTTAGATTTTCCTATGGGAAATAGACTTAGTTATTATTATCATCGTCATCATCATCATCATCATCGTCATCATCATCACCATCACTATGGCCATTAAACATTATTAGATACATTAGGTGAAAAGATTTTGTGAGGTGTTGAGTGTAGTGTCTGGCACATGGTAGCAACTGGAACTATTATGTAGTAACTGTCACAGGCCCTTTGGAAAAATGAAGGGAATCACATGGAATACGTCTGGCATCTAGTAACTGGCTAGGTGATATGCTCAGAGCCCTCATAAGGAAGACACTTTAATGATACCTTCCACACTTATTTTCATAATGGAGAAATCATATCTCTTGCACTTTTCTCAACAGTTTATGTTGTTCTCCAGTTTCTGGGACTCAGTGAATGTCTGCTCAGAGACTGGCTAGGTGTAATCAGGCACCTGGACCTCACTAACTCAAGGATGGAGATGGTACCTACCTTCCAGGACATAATGAAGAAGGAAGTTACAGAGCCCATGTAAAGTGCTTATTGGATATCTGACAGGGAAATGCTTGTTACAAAGTAACTTTTAGTGATGGGGAAGACATAAGAGAGAATAGGCCTGAGAAATCACAAACATTTTATATGTGTATGTGATTGTCAAAGTCGTAGTTTTTAATGGAAGAAGCACACTGGCCTTTCTCAGTTTGCCGAGTACTCATACACTGTTGATCATGAGGTTTGAGATTTTAAGCGTCTACTGCTGTCCATGGATCTGGAAGCCATGGCTTTCTTGTGGAGAGCTTGTTGGTATGATGACACTTAGTTCTGACTGTCAACTTGACACAGTGTAGAATCACTGGTGGAGGGAGTCTCACTGACGACTTGTCTAGGCTGACCTGTGGGCATGTTTTGATAATGTTAGTTGATGTGGGGAGACCCAGCCCCAATGTTTGTGGCACCATCCCTTAGACTGAACCCATGAAATAAAGATGAAAGTGAGCTGAATTAGGCAGGTCCCCATTCTTTTCTCTCTGTACTCTTCACCATGTGTGTGACCAGCTGCTTCAAGTTCCGGCCCTGACTTGCTCTCAATGACAAACTCTAACCTGGGCTTTCGAGCCGAATTACAAGCACACCCTTTCTCCCTTGAAGTTGCTCAGAAAATTTTTATCACAAGAGCAGGAAACAAAATGGAGGCAATGCTCAGAGCAAGATATCTCGCTGGGTATGGTGGCCCGTGCCTATAAGGAAGCTTGAGGCAGAAGGAGTCTAGTTTGAAGCTAACCTGAGCTTCATTGTGATACTTTGTTTAAAAAGAAAAAGAAGAATTGTCAAGAAGTACCTTATTGTGTGTTTAATACCATTAAGTATTATGTATTATAAACCAGAACTTACAGGAGAGGGATACAGCAAAGCGTTTTTCAGGTACCAGGGATACTCTGATCCAAATAATAGTGATATTGAATAGGGAGAGCTGAGACAGAGTGTGATGGTTTGCATATGCTTGTCCCAGGGAGGGCAATATTAGAAGGTATGGCCTTGTTGGAGGATGTATGTCACTGTGGGCATGGGATTGGAGATCTTCCTCCTAAATGCCTGAGGATTCCCAGTCTGTTCCTGGCTTCCTTTGGATAAAGATGTGGAGCCCTCAGCTCCTCCTGCACCACGCCTGCCTGGATGCTGTCATGCTTCTGCCTTGATGACAATGGACTAAACCTCTGAACCTGTAAGCCAGCTCCAATTAAATGTTGTCTTTTATAAAACTTGCATTAGTCATGGTGTCTGTTCACAGCGGTAAAACCCTATGGAAGACACAGAGCCAAGATGGACAGACAAAGGCACATCATGTTCATGTGCAAATGCCAGGTGTTTGGAGAGTGAAATAGAAGACCTACCTGTAAGAGTCACCTGTGCTACCCCAGGAGAGCTACCTACCAAAGTCACCTGCGCCATCCAGGGCAGGGATGCAGTTATCAAGGCCACCACAGAGAGTGCAGGTACACACAGGACTGTGACCTCCAGAAGACAGATGTCAGGTGACAGTGCAGACATGGAAGAAGAGTGAGGCAAAGCCAAACAGACCACTCCCACTCTCTTGTTCTTGCTCAGCATGCAGGGAGCTGGGAGTGAAGGAGCCATCACAACCCTGCGCCTGCCTCAGAGTTCATCCGGCTTCCACTCCCACTGCTGTGGCCACTACTAACCGGAAGCTTTCATCCTGAACTTGGCTCACTGTGTGCATTAAAGATGCTAACTAAGAAGGGTCTGGGGAACAGGAAAGAGTCAGGGTGGGAAGAGAAAGAGTTGCAAGAAATGAAAAACAAATGAAAAGAGAACCATTGGGCGACTGTGGCACCAGGTGGTTAGGAGTAGTTCCAAAGGACAAGATGGAAGCCTGTGAGATCGTCAGCCTGATGCCTCTGTGGTTTCGGTACCCTTCCACATATGTCCGAACTATAAACACTGCCTAGATGATCCTTAGAAATACCTAAGTATTTTTTTTATTCATGAAGTCAGTTGCTAGTTTAATTACTCATGAGTATTTATTGGATTCCTCCTGTATACTATGTGCTACTCAGGTATTGGGAACATAAAAGTAAACAAGATAAACATAATGTCTTTCTTTAAAAATACCCAACACGTATGTTCCTTAAAATGCATTTATTCTTTGACAATTTCACACATGTATACAGTGTGTTTTGATCCTACCCACCCAGCTCCCGTCGTCCTCCTTCTAGTCATCCTCTCTTCCACATCCACCCCATCAGCTTCATGTCCTCTTCTTATTTTTAATATATTTAACTAGTTTATTTTTAATAATCCTCTGAGCCTCAACGTACATGGTTTAGGATAGTCCACTGGAACATAGACACCCCATTGGTACTGTACCCTTATTCCCACCCCCGAAGAAGCTGAGTCTCCCTCTCCAGCTGGTTTATTAAAATCAAATGCTGTAGTTGTGCATGTGGGGTGTGTGTGTGTGTGTGTGTTATGTGCACGTGAGTATATATGGGTGTAAGGCTAGAGGAAGACATTGGGAATTCTGTTCTAGCTCTTGCTATCTTACTCCCTTGAGACAGGGTCTCCCACTGAACCTGGAGCTAGGCAGGGAGCCAGCGAGCTCTAGTCATCCTCCTGTCTCAGCTTCCCACAGATCTGGGTTACAGGTATGCAAGTGATCATGCTTAGCTTTTTACATGAGATCTGGGGACTTGAACACAGGTTCTCATTCTTGTGCAGCTAAGGCCCTTACCAGCTGAGCCATCTGCCCAGTCTTTGAATGCTGTAGTTTACATAATGCTAAGCATTGCAAAAACTAGAAAATAATTTTTGAGACATAGTCCAAGTCTTTGGTGGAAATAATGGCGTATATGAATCAGTTACCCTCTGTGAGTAATTCCAGTGAACTCTCATCTTCTTTTGCTTTGTGTCTGTGTGTCCATACTTGGCCTATTCAGCATCCCTTACCAGGTAGTTTTCATTATCTGGATGTTGACATATCTGTCTGTTTTCCCTTGTGAGAAGCCAGGATCAGCTACTGGCTTCACATTGCCACCACTGGCTTAGTTCTTGGTTCTGTGCAACCTGGGACGGACTCAGCTAGGGAACGCTTCTGGTCTTGGTTGGGTTCATACATGAACCTGCAGGCAGGTGCCGATTGGACAGGCAGCTGCACTTCTGGAGGTGAGATGGGTGTGACTTGAACATAGGTAGGTAGGGTTGGCTAGACAATTAGGTCTCTTACCTGACAGATTTGCCTGAGCTTGTTCCCTTGGTAACCTGGCCAGGCTCCTAGAGAAGAATGGAAATTGACAATGTCTCCCGAAGCCTAGGCTTGGCTCAGGCACATGGCTGCAGCTATAGTCAATCGACTAAAATCTCACACTGGGCTAGCCTAAAATAAAGGCTGAGGGAAATGAGTCCATCCTTTGATGGGGCAGCTGCGTTTCGAGATGTGTGTATACAAGGGAGGGTACGGTGCTGATTACACATTTTTATATTCTCAGAGATTAGGGGCGAGCAGGCACTTACTGATGCTATCAGAGCAAAAAGCCAGTTCAGGGAAGCGGAGAGGGACTCTTCAAGGAAGGACATTTAACGTTGAGGTTTGAAGACTAAATAGGGGTAAGTTAAATGGAGAGCCTTCCGGTCAGAGAGAGTAGTACCTAGAAGCTCCAGGAGCTGGAAGGAGTCTGGGATTTTCCAGGAAGATGGGTAGTGATAAGGTGGGCGAGGACCTGGGCTGAGGATTGGGCAGGGAAATGACACTGCAGGCTCAGGAGGCTGGCATAACCCGAGAGTCCTGTAAACCTTGACAAGGAATTTGGACGCTGTCCTGAGAGCACTGAGACGGCATTAGAGACTTTTGGAGCATAGGTGAGAAATGATGAGGGCCTTGCTTCTAAGAGATCGCTTTGACTGGGATGTATAGAATGGATTAGAGGAAATGGGAGGATAATGAGGCCCTATTCTAAATTGGCAAAGACCGCTTGCAAGATGAGAGGGTTGCCTGCTTTAGGAGTGTGATTTGGGGCAGAGTTCCCATCCCACTGACCCATCGCTTTCTCCTGAGAGCTGTCAGGAGGAGAAGGATATGGAAGAAGGATCCTCTGGGGAGCCCATCCATCTGCCCAGCAGTGTGGAACTCCTGCCAGTACCTCAGCCATGAGCAACACGGGATGGCTCATAGATTCAAATTCATTCTACTTTTCTATTAGCAGAACTAATCATTTGCCTTTAAGTAAGATGTCTCATCTTCATTAAAACAATAGCCAAGAATAAGCAAAGAGAAATTTCTAGAACATTCAGGTTTAATAATGTTTTCATTAATGTTTTAATAATTTTCCATCAACAGTGAGGCTAATCAAACTTTTATCTTTGTAGATACCTAGTGACCATTATTGTTTATTGAGCATCTGATTTGTGCCTGGCCACTTGTATAGTTCATAGCCTACGGTGCTTCTGATGACCTCCCTGCTGAGACTAGAGAAGCACATCATTTATTCATGGTGACAAGGAGATATATCTAACTCAGCATCCTTGCAGCTGTCTGCCATTGCCTATATCTTGCTGAGTTCAAGGTATTGGGACATTCTTGGTTCTGTCTTATTTCTTCTTCCAACATCCCTCTACAGTGAGTGACATTAGAATCTGCTCTACAGAAGGCAAAGGTCAAAAAAGACACACAACTTGCCCAAGGCCAAACCACCACGGTGCAGCCCTAGCCACATTCTACCTTCTCTTTATAAAACCAGGTTGTCTTTGTTTTAAAGGATTTATTTAATTTTTGCCCATATGTCTGTGTGCATGTCTATGTATAAGCATGTGTCCATGTATTTCCCCGTGGAGACCAGAAGAGGGCACTGGGAATTGAACTTGGGTCCTATGGAAGAGCAGCAAATACTCTTAACTGCTGAGTCATTTCTTCAGCCCTGATATTACATTTTCTAGAAAATGAGTTTTCTTAAACAAATATGTTCTTATTTTTGCTAGTCCTCCATAAAACGAAAGCTCCCTCTCACCTCGCCTCTGTTCTTTTCTGAGTCAATTGGAAGCACCTAGAAGACTGGGCTAAGCCTTAAGTCACTATCCCAAATCCAGTCCAGCATGGCAGTTGTCAAAGTTCAGAACATCACACTTGATCTGTGCTGGTTCTCCCCAGCAGTGGCACTAGCTCCAGCCTCCAATATACCTTAACTGCACCACATATTGGGTCTCCAGGCAGTTTGCCTCTCTGTAGCATTTACCCAGTCAGCTCCAACCTCATAACAATGGCTGATCAGTTTATACTCTCCAGGTGCCCCAGCTGCCCCTGGGAACTTGACCATAAGACCACAGCTACACCAGATCTTTAGTCCCCAGCTCAGGAGAGCTGGGCTACAGCTCCTCCGTCAACAGCATCAGAAGGAATAATGAGCTGCTCTGGGTTGAGCTCTTTCTGATCAAGAGATAGATAGGGCTGGTCCAGTGACAGACCCAAAGGTCCCTTCCTCCCTACCCCGCCCCAGTGACATCCACTTCCTTGCCCAGATCTGCCTATCCCTGCACACAGATTTGAGAAGGCAAAGGTGTCAGAGGGAGGAGAGAAGCCATCTAGTGGGTAAGAAAAGGGAAAGCTGTAATGTCAGTGCTATCCTGAGACTGTGCTTACAGGTTGGTTTCCTGAATCACATTGAAACCCCCTCGGGCCCATATCACCTATATCATGAGTGTGCTCATGTAGAGCATAGAAATAGATGCATATTCTTGTAAACATTAAAGGAGTCAGCGGGTAGATCACAGACCCAGCAAAGCATTTGGCAGAAAAAGACAGGTGTTGTACCAATACAGATCCAGTTGTGAGTTTTGAATAAAATACTACAGTGAATGGGCTATTGTTACCCTGAAAAACACTAGGCAGAACTTATTCTTAGCACAGCATTAGCTCAGTACTATTAGCAACATTATCTGAGGCCTTTGTGTGGGTTCTGGTGTTCTCTCTAAGGCGGAAGTTCTCAACCTGTAAGTCGCGATCCCTCTGGGGGTCAAATGACCCTTTCACAGTGGTCACATATCAGATATCCTACATAAAAGACATTTGCATTATGATTCATAACAATAGCAAAATTACAGTTATAAAGTAGAAACAAAATAATTTTATGGTCGGAGGTCAACATAACATGAGGAAGTCTGTTAAAGGGTCACAGCATTAGGAAGGCCACATGCTCTAGAGTATCTTTCAGGCTTTAAATAGTAAAGTCACCAAACAGGTCAATTCCTAAAATTGACAAAAAGTATGGGAGGCTCGCTTTCACTTTGCTTCTGTGTCCCCAAAGCCATAAATGGAACCTGGAGAGGATAAGGAATGGGGACACGAAGAAGCATTCAGAAGACAGGAAACTGGGCAGAGGCAGGTGTCTACTGCATCTGCTGCCTCCAAATCAGATCTATACACATCCATACCCCACCCCACTGGTTCTGGAGTGAATATGGCTTGGGAAAGCATAGCTGGAGTGAGAAGTGGAGGAGAGTTAGCAGAGAAATAGAGGAGAAAAAGGGAAGACGGGAGGTTGCTGCAGCTTGAAGGCATCACCCAGATGTCCACATCTTAGAGATCCCATTCCTCATGCAAGAGCTCTGGGAATGCTAGATAATGAGGTAGCATCTTCACGAACAGATGAGGGCCATCATGGGAGTGGGTCTTTACATCATGAAAGAGTTCAGTTCTGTTTCACATGTTCATTTGCCCTTTAGTCTTCCTTTTTCAGTCTCCCCCCTTAGGATGATTTCGGCAGGAGACTCCCACCAAATACTGACACCAAGTACCGACAAACTCTAACCAGGCCCTATAGTTGTGAGTCTAGTAGAATTCTATTGATTAGATGTTACCAGTCTCAGGTATTCTGTAATAGCCACTTGAAATGGACTAAGACAAAATCCAGGAAGAGATTAATCTATAGGTGAATGAAAGGAACAAATAAGAGAATCGTACCCCTCCCTTCTTAAAGGGAAGGTCCTCTGATGAGCTGAAAGTACTTTTAACCACTGAGCCATCTCTCCACAGCTTGCAAGAGACAGGCCAATGGTATTTTGGTTGTGTAAAAGCACCGTAAAATATGTGTGGGCTCAGCTCTTGCGTCGTCTTTACACAATCAACCAAAATACCTCATATTCCACCTCTGTGTCTGCCATTACGGTTCTCAAGGCCTTCTTGTCTCAGAAAACTTCTATGTATATCCAACTATCACTGCCTGGGAGGTTTTCTTTGAGTCCTTGAAGCTGGATTAGTGTTTGGAGCCCTCTCCAGTTAGACTGGGACCCTGTACATACCTGGGTGGCATTTCTCATCATCTCATTGCTCTGGATTCCTTCCCCTGTCTGTGACAAATGGAACTTGGTCTTGTTCATCTGTGCGCCTGGCATTTGAACTGTGGATCTGTTACCGTTGTTCATGGAATAGCAGCAGGGGAGGAGGAGGAGAGCACTGAGGAAAGGTGAGGACAAGACAGAAAAGGGAGTAAGGAAGATGAAGGGGGAAGGAAAAGGAAAGAGGGTAAGAGAAGAACAAGACAAGAAGAGACATAAGAATAAGCCAAGCAGAATCAAAGGGGTGCAGAGGTAGTGGACACGGGTGGGAACAGGAGGTGGGCTCCCAGAGAATCTCAGTGCTCAGAACTTTGTTCCTGGGGCTGCCTTCCTCCCTCTTCCATCTTCACAGGGTCCCAGTGTTAGACTCATACTGGGCCTACACTCATCAGAACATCTTTGAGTTTGGGTGACTGTAAAACCATGAGAGAATGTGTGGCTTCTTCTTCTTCTTCTTCTTCTTCTTCTTCTTCTTCTTCTTCTTCTTCTTCTTCTTCTTCTTCTTCTTCTTCTTCTTCTTCCTCCTCCTCCTCCTCCTCCTCCTTCTCCTCCTCCTCTTCTTCTTCATCCTCCTTCTCCTCCTCTTTCTCCTCCTCCTCCTTCTCCTCCTCTTTCTCCTCCTCTTTCTCCTCCTTCTCCTCCTCTTTCTCCTCCTCCTTCTCCTCCTCTTTCTCCTCCTCCTCCTTCTCCTCCTCTTTCTCCTCCTCCCACTTCTCCTCCTCTTTCTCCTTCTCTCCCCTCTTCCTCTCCTCCTCCTCCTTATTCTCCTCCTCTTCCTCTTCCTTCTCCTCCTCTTCCTCCTCCTCCCCTGCTCTTCCTTCTCCTCCACTCTTCTTCTTCCTTCTCCTTCTCCTCTTCCTCCTTCTCCTCTTCTTCTTTTTTTGTAAGATGTATTTGTCTTATATGTGTGAGTACACTGTCACTGACTTCAGACACACCAGAAGAGGGATCTTAACAGGTCTCACATTGCATATCCTGATGTTAGCTGTTCTATACTGACAGTCATCACAACACAAGGAAAAGTCCTGGTCCTTCTTTCCTGTTGTTTTCTCCTCTGGTGAGCTATGTCTGAGTGAGCTATGGAAAACTTACCAGTGTCTTTATGGGACAGGCTCAAGTTGCGTTCAACTGGTCCCAATTGGTTTTCTATCCTCCTTGGATTTAACCCCACCAACTATCCCAAAGTACCTGCCTCTCATGCAGTGTCAATCACAGGCTGGGTAGATAGATGTACTGCCTTGGCAGCCCAGGCACGCATCCTCAGGTAGGAACACAGGATGACTAGGAGATGCTTAGCATGTGCTCTGGGGACAGGAACCCTCCTGGGCTCTTCCTGTTTTGGGAAGAGGGGTGATAATCTTATTCTACACAAAACAGCAAAGACTATGAGTTCACAGTACTTGAGCTGAAAGTCATATTATTAGAGAGGGGCGGATGCTAGAGGCTGGGTAAAAGTAAGTGGTTTTTCTTAGTCCTGAGATGCTCAAGTTCTTGTTATATATATCTACTTCATTTCTGCTTCTTAGTCTCAGAGACTGCACCCCTCTCTCTGTGAATGCACTTACTGATTGGTTGTCTCAGTTGCTGGATATGAGGGGAGGCAGTTGAAACTTAGAAAATATTTGCAGCATTGCCAATATTTCTGAAACCTCAGCGTTCAGGGAGTGAAGCCACAAAGTGAGACTGGCTAGGGAGTTTAGACTCTGTCTTCCAGATGATAAGAAGTAAAGCATTGTTAAGCAGGGAGATGGTAGTCAGGCTTGCTCTGTAGAAGGTCACTGAGCTTAGTGTGGATACAGATTGGTAAAGGTTTGTAAGATAAGACCAAAGAGCTGCCACGAGACAGGAGGAATGGAGCAAGAAGTTGAAGGCAGAGGGCTGTGGGACAGAATTAGAACTCACAAAGGGAACAAGAGTCATCCACATTCAACCTACACAGCCTTTAAGAGACTTGGTCAAGGGCTGGGGAGATGGCTCAGTCATTCAGCTGTGAATCTTGTAAGCATGAGAACCTGGCTTCGATCCCCAGAACCCACATAAACAAAGCCAAGTATGGTGCAATTCCAGAATTGAGGAGGCAGAGACAGATGGACCTCTGGGGCTTTCTGGCCAGGCCACCTAAACTATTTGATGAATTTCAGGCCAATGAGAGATCCTGTGTCATGATAAATGAATGAATGAATGAACGAGTGGATATTGCCTGAAGAACAATGCCCATTGTCTTTGTCCACCATATACATGTGTATACATGTACACCTACACATATACAAACACACACATATATATACAAACAAACAAAGCAACTGGACCCCAACAAAACAACACATTCCCCCCCCCATACACACACACACAAAGCTGTATTTTATTCAGCAATCATTAATAACTGATTTGATTCCAGCTATTCCGTTTTACCGCCCCCATATCCCACAATTTTTCCAGTCCTGGTAACAATTCTATTGGTGCACAAGAGGCACATTATAAATACATTTTATATCATTCACTGTATTTTAAGCAAATGTGAGACATCTCTGATTAGGTGCCTTCCCAACGATAGCCTTGTTCAGACAGATAATTGCATGCTGATTTTTTTTATTTTATTTTGTTTTGTTAGTCTTCCCCCAGCTTCGTTCTCTTCCCCTTTGGCAAAGCTACAATCTTGCATACACACGTCAGTGGATAAAAACCCTTGAAAGTAACTCTTCAGAAGAAATCTAATTTACTTTTTAATCTGGGTTCGGAAAATTTGCCAGAAAATTTCCACAGACAAGCACTGCCATTTCTTACCACTTGTCACACACCCAGGCTGGGCTTCGGCTCCGGATGGGGCTAATGTAGCAGGGGATGGATCTTCTGATACATTATTTATTTGACACAATTCCACCCAGATAAGATCTATGGGCTGGAGAGGAAAAAATGTAACATTTCCTTCTCCTACAGAAAAGTAAGGAATCTCCCCCTTTATGCTTGTTTAAGGAACCTTTCTTCCTTGTGCATCAGAAGGCTTAGCTCCTCTTAGAGCCCAGGGACTGTCAGCCCACAGAGATTTGGCTTGGCTGTGACGTTTTTTCCCCCAAGAACTATACCAAACCTTACTGCTTGCTAGTGTTTGACCTTGGAATTATTTCCAAGGATTTTATGAATGCTCTGTTCTACTTTCTTAAAGACAAAGACCAGAGTGACAATCAACACAAATACATCCAAGATTCATGTAAGGTGGTCCCACTTTAGGGAAAGAATGTGGAAATGGGCCAACTGGTGTCCTTATCTACTGACTAGATACCCCAGCATCCTCCTTGTCTGTAGAATGAGGAGGGAGATCTTTGTGACCCTGCCTGTGGGAGTGACAGAGCTGTAGGAAGAACTGAGTTGTAAGTCCAGGTTCTGAAGTTCTGCTGTTGCTATGTTCTTGCTGGATAATTTCCAGGAAAGTAATATATTTGAGCTCCTGTTCCCTGGTGTGTCCACAGGAGGTGCTGACTCCCTCTTTGTCCACCTTGTGGAGTTAATTACAATTATGAATAGAGAAGCTTCGAAAATGGGGATGAACCATATAAATGTAGAACTAATTGTGAATTGATTGATTAATTAGTGAAAATACATTATGAAGTATTTGTAAAGCTGAGAGGGAGAACGGAAGCTCGGACTGGCCAGTGACATTTGCCCACTCTCGGCTGCCAGGTATCGAATGCACACAGCTACTTAGGACTTACTGAAACTTGAGCCCACATGAGGTTGAATAAGTCAGTGTGGTAAGGAGGCCACACACATTCCACAGGGGCAAAAAGTTTCTGAGTAAACAATGAGCAAAAAGTAATTACAAAGTCAAACACAGGAGCTGAATCTGAGAGGGTCTCCTGGCAGCAACCATCGGTGTTACGTCATGTAACATCAGCTCAGCCTTGGTTCTAAGCACTCAAGCAGCCATGATTTAAGCCATGCATACCAACATGCCATGCGAGTCTGCCGTTGGTACCTGAAATCCCTTGCATCAGATTCCAGACTATTGTATGTTAAGATTCTTGGGAATTTTACTCTCTGTGTAGTTTTCTGCTCTTATAAAACCATAATGGCTTAATTATAGAAAACAAAGACTTTCCTCACCATTATCCCTTAGCGTGTAAATATCCAGTTACTATACCCTGGGTTGTATGGGCTAAACTGTTTGTCTTCAAAATTTACCGTTTATGTTGATGAGTTAAGTTACACTTTTAAAAAGTCATTAAATAAAGTTGGCTTGGGATTAGGAGAGAATTTCTAACAATTTCTGAAATGGCCCTACATATACTATCCTGAACTATGTGTTTAAATAGAATTCTCAGCCTTAATGATTATGAAATCAAATATTAATCAACTCTAAAAATTTTTCATGATACTCTATGTTGTGGAGTATCAAATAGCCAACCAAGATTTTATTCTATATGAAAAAACACATAAACATGCATATGGCAAAGCAATAGCTTGCAAATTTACTTTCAGTTTTACTAAATGGTAAATAATCTTTTAAAAAGGATTTTCTTTACTTTTATTTTATGTGTATGAGCACATTTAGCCTGTGTACACATAAGTGTACCACATTCGTGTGTGCTTTCAGTGCCCCTGGGAGCCAGGAGAAGGATCTATTGGAAACGGAGATAAGGGTGGTTATGAGCAGTCATGTGGGTGCTAGACACCGAGCCCTGGTCCTCTGGGAGAGAGGCCAGCTGCTAGCCATCAGCTCATCTCTCCAGTCCAACATGATTATCTCAAAATCGTTTTATATGACTTATTATCAGCAAATGTCTGGTTCGTATTCCTATTTTATATAATTATATATTCAGCACGGCATAAAAAAATCTCTCCAGGAAAGATGGTGAGTGGAATGTTCCCAAAAGGCTCTCAAGTGGGCAGTATCAAGCAAAGGGATATGCCCTGAGTTTTTGACGTTCAATATATCCTGACTGAGAGTTCTTGGCAGACATCTTTGAAATCCCACAGAGCTCCTAGGAACCACAAAACTGGAGTTCATCATCTTCCCTCCCACCAAGTTTCCTTTAAAAAAGAATATGTATATATATATATATATATATATATATATATATATATATATATATATGAATACATATATATAATACACATATTCATGTATACATATATGTGAATGTGTATGTATGTATGTATAAAATATCTTCCTATGCTGACCAGACCTGGGTGGAAGAAACTGTCTCAACTGTGCACACAATGAAAGCCATGAGAAATTGCATCCTTCATCCATAATATACCCCATGGGCTTGTGAGAGGTCATTGGCACAGTGATATTCCATGTGCTAGACCTTATTCATCCACCATCCGTTAAATTCTAAGAGACATCTTTCTTCTTTTCATTTAGTTTTGTACCATTGGTCTCTGACACAACGTCTGTAAGGTAGGAAGGTTTCCATGACTACCTGCTAAATGGGTGAATGAATAGATTGATTCGTTGATGCAACATACAGTAAGTGGTCACTGTCATTGGTTGAAGAAAATGTTTAGGATAATTAAGAGTGGTCTGAGTCCTGAATCAACTCTGAAGATGTTATCTTCTGCCGAGCCTCTGCCTCATCTGTCTCCAAGGCTTCTTGTCACCCTGTTCTCCTTCCCCATCTTCTTGTCTTCCAGAATTTTCTATCCCTGCTGACCCTTGCAGGTTTTCTTTCCTCGGCTGTGAAGGTTCCCAGCTAGTGAGATGGTGGTGAAGCTTTGCCCAGAACACTTTCTCGGAGTCTCCCTGATTTTTTTGTGTTTCCTTCTCAGAGCTATGCTTCCTGTGGGAGGAGTAAATACAGAAAAATGACAACATGTACATTAATGCTCGTTAGAATGTCATCATTATACTCTGCAAAGTGTCTGCTGAGGGGGTCCCCAAAGGACACTTAGAAACGAAGCAGCTGCTCCAGATTTGTTCCAGCTCACATCTTGAAGAAATGACATTGAGATAAATGCAGCTTTTCAGGCTGGAAATAGGGGGACAGTAGGGCTTCTTTGGAGAAAGAGGAGACAGTGAAGAGGAACCCCATATGTTCCCAGGACATGCAGAACAACAATGCAAAGTGTGGACAGAACCTGAGATGCACTGGGAGGAGGAACAGGCCCCATCATGGAGCTCCCTTGCTCTAACCGAGAGACTCCGTGAATATTTAAAGAGGCCATAAGCAAAGGAGTTAGTCCTTCAGTTTTGGCAAGACCAGCCCCTGAAAGAATGGCTGGCCTCTTCCTCAAAAATGAGAAACAAGCTTGGGCATGGATGGCTGACTGGGTAAAGTGCTTGTTGCACAAACATGAGGACATAAGTTTGGATCCACATCTAGCATGTACAAATCTGAGTATCATCATACTGCATGCATACCATGGTACCGCATGCAGTAGTCCCAAAACTAGGGAGGCAGAGACAGGTGAATCCCTGGAACTCACTGGCCAGCCAGTCTAGAGAAATTAGCATTAACCGCTCTACACGCATACACAAGCACATGCACACATTCACACACAGAGAGACAGAGACAGAGCGAGACAGAGACACATGGAGAGCCAGACACATAGAGACAGAGAGAGAGAAGACAGAGACAGAAGGACAGAGAGAAAGAGAAAAAGAGAGGCAGAGATAGAAACAAAGACAGATAAAGAGTCAGACACACACACACACACAGAGACAGACAGAGAGACAGACAGACAGACAGACACACAGAGACAGAATGAAACAAGCTGGTCAACAGGGTGACAAAAGCATTATTCCACTTCACCATTAGAGGTGACTAAGGAGAGATTTTTGAGATAGGGAGCCGAGGTGACATCCAAGTTCTGAGTCTGAGTTTACCTGTAAAGCTATGAACACTGAATAGCAATGAACATCTCTTTGTTCCGTTCATCCACACGAGATGACTGAGTCTTAAAAGACCCATGGATGGCACATCGCCCCGCTGCTCATGCTTCACAGCATACACTCTGTTCAACAGCTGGGTTAGTAAGTGGTTCAGTATGCTGGTCAAGTAACTTAGCACCCTGTATCCCACCTCCCTGAAACTGCAGGTGACAGGGGTTGTGAGACATTCTAGAAATAACTTTAACTTTTATGTTTTATTCAAAATGGTAATGTTGAGTCCAGACTATAAAATCTTTACTTTGGGTCCAACAGATTCAGGCTGTCAACCCTAACAAGTGTGGCCTGGGATGAACTTTAAACCTACAGAGCTTCCTATGTACAACCACTGGGAGTTCTCAACACTGCCCTCTAAAATAATTAGGACAAGCACTGTGATCTCCATTTTACAAATGAGGAAAGTGAGGAAGAGGTTTTCAATTGCATTCGTACAAAACACTTACCTAGAGTATTGGTGTAGCATGTACCTTGGTAAGATTGACTTCAAGAAAGAAAAGCCACACAAAGAGATATCAAAATTCAAACACAGGGCTTAAGACTCTACAATCTGTCAACCCACTGATGTAACCAGAAATCACTAGAACAAAATCTAACCTCTAAGTATCAGAATTCAGCTTTCCTGGTTGGAGCACAGCAGCTTACAGACTAGGAAAGAACAGGGTGAATTCAGCCACCCCAGGAGCCTGTCATCTCCAGTCATAAGACAATGCCTGTTTGACAGATCAGCTAATCAAAAGTTCAAAACAAGAATGAAGTATACAGGACACAGGTTATAAACATAAACATGGATACAAGATCTGCATGACCTCCCATGTCACCCCTCCTCACTGTGACCAGTCTCAGCTCTTTGGAGCCTAAGCTTCCTCTTTGGTAAATTGGGAGATTGAATCTCACCACTTTCAAGGTTCCTGAGGACTACTGGTCAGCCTTCAGACCAGGATTAAACACATGCAGTCTTCTCTTCAGAATGATGACCTTTTGACCACACAGGTCATCAAAGCTTTGTGAATGAAGGTCCAGGAACTAACTCTCTCTCTCTCTCTCTCTCTCTCTCTCTCTCTCTCTCTCTCTCTCTCTCTCTCTCTCTTTCTCTCTCTCTTTATCTCTCTCTTTATCTCTCCCTTCCTCCCTCCCTCCCTCTTTCCCTCTCTCTCTCCATTTCCCATCACTTCTTTATCCCAGAAGTCATAAGTTTGGACCTACAGATGAATGATCTTTATACTCTAGAGACTTTTCTGCTATAGCAATGAAAGGTGAGTTTACATGATTCTGTAGGAAAAAAAAGAACAATCTCCTTGTGGTGATCTATCAGATGTGTTTACACCTCCAAGAGGGCACAAAGCTGCATCTTGCTCTCTTCCTTGCAGAGTTTATGGTCTTGTGAGAAGCAGAGACAGCGACATTCCTCAAGCATCAGTCTTTTGGTGAAGAGTGGAGATAGTGGTAATTAATGACTTCCTTTTATGGTTGCTGTGCATATAAGAGATAATGTGCATAAGTCTTTAATACAATGCCTACATAGATAGCTCTCATTATTTGTGGTACTAATTGCAATGAAACTAGAACTGTGGGTGGGCTGTGCTATGGGAGAACTGAAGGCAAAGAGCCCTTGCAAGGTGTGACCTCTCAATTTTGAACTTCCTGGTCTGAAGAACTATAAGAAAAAAAAAACCTTTTACTCAAAAACCTATCTTGGGTATTCTGTCATAGCAACAGAAGAGAAACCCAAGCAAAGCAGAGCAACATCTCTTCTAAGTGTTTTATAACTAGAGAGATTTAGTGAAAGAAAGAGGCAAAGGAAATGATGGTTTGTCATAGAGAAGATGCTTCTCACTGGAGGTACCCAGAGTGAGGAGCTCTTTAACCCCAGCTCCTAAGTGCTCAACACAAGTGGAATAAGAGAACCAGGGTTTCTGCATCTCAGAACATGCCACTGGGGAGGACTACATGAGTAGAGAGGAGGGAAGACAGCCCACTAATGCAGCTAGCTGCCTCTGACCATGGTCATTTTGTAGAGATTTGCCCAACAGAAAGGGAGAAAAAGGAGAAGTTGATTTGTGTGTGAGAGATTTGTTTCCCCCAAGTTCTGTTCATGATTGTATAACCTTGGGGAATGAGAAAAGGAGGATGACGATTCAATTTTCCATAAACCATGTAACTTACTGTGTAATGTCAGCAAGTCAATGAGAAATGAACTTGTTATGAGGTCTTGTAGAGGAGATGAGTTCTGAGAAATAGGTTTTAAGTTGATGTGAAGGAAATGGAGAACATTAGAAGACAGGGCATGGGGCACCTTCTACACACATCCTGTCTACTCTCTCAATGCCTAAGAGTCAATGCACTTCTCCCTTCACAGATGCACCTGTGTGCTTACACCAGTGCCAAGAAAAGGTAACCAGGCAGAGAGTCCTGCCATAGACCAAGAGTAGAAAGTTGAGGTAAATGAATAATTTTGCCTTGTGTCCTCTTTGATCAATGTGCCTATCTAGATGATGATCTAGATAATCAAATATGATTATCTAGAAAGCTTACTGCTTAGCATTCATTTCTGTGACTAGGGGGATACATGGTTACCTTAGAAACACCCCCACCCACCCATTTCTAGTTCCCCTAGAACAAAGGGTTAGCATTCAAGCTGACCGAGGATCTTGGTTAGACAAAGGAGTTCCAAGATCTAAATGATGAAATACAGAAGTGGAGGTGGTGCAGTTGAGTGGCAGGATGTCAGGGTTTGCTCTGTCTCGGCAAAAGCTTTGTTATAGCAGAGCTGGGGGCAAGGGCGCAGGTGGGCTTTGAATACACACGTGCAGACTTGGGATAACAAGGAATGTTGGCATCTCAACTCAACATCCTGGACAAGAGAAGAGAGAAAGGAACAAGAGTCCATTGCTTGACAACTCCTTGCTTTAGACGCCTGGCCCCTGAAGGAGTCACTGTTTGCTGAGTAACACCACATGTACTATGCAAAGATGAATAAAATAGGACCATTCCCTTCACAGTCAAATGTGGGGAATGGACAAGTAAACAGGAAACAAATTCACTCTGGAAAACATTCTGTGTCAAAAGTACAACTGTACAAGTGGTGAGTAAGCCCAGGACAACTAGGAACAAGGATTTGCTGCTATGTAGGGAAATTCTTGAAGCAATTAGCCATTAGTAAGGAGTTTGGTACAATAACAGAGGTTGTCAGAGTCCCTCCGCTTCATGGATTCACTGTCCTGTCAGAGAAGTTATATTAGAAATTACAATGTGAGCATTTCCCTTCTTTTGAGACTGTTTCCATGAATCCACGAGGCAGAAGACCGAGGCACTGACTGTAAAATCCACTCCTTGTTCACTTTCCCCAAGAGGTGTCCAGTTTGACAGCAAGGGAACCCTCTTTGTTTGTCATCTAAATTCATACTCTAATTTTCTGAATCCTATATTATCCTATCTCCTTTCTGTGCTCATTGAGAAGGAGCCGTTTGAATCTATCCCTCTCTGGGAACACATGGATGGGTCCTGTTCTCTTCTTTTCCATCTCTGGTGCTAACTTCATGGGCTGTACCCAATGGCATTTCTCATTCTTCCCTTACAGCCTATAGCTATCTATCCATTCCCATTATTCTTTTGACCATTAAACAAATACTCAATGAGCAGCAACTGTATGCCTGGTCTGGAAGCTAGGAAGTCAACAAAAAAACAAAAAGAGAAACAAAAGTCCAGTCCAGAGGGAGAGACAGACCATAAGCAATTAAACAACTGAATGCTAACTGGCTGCCAGGCAGCCTGAAGTTCTTACTCTGAAGAACAGCAGGGAGGGTTTATTCAGTGTGCTGGGCAGAGAGTCACAAGCTTGAGAGCACCTCTTGGAGGAAGTAATATTAGAGCTAAGAAGAAACTTAAGTCAGAGGGAAAGGGAGGCTAATGACTGGTGGGATGTGGTTCTAGGTAACACAGATGAAAATGAGGCCAGTCCTCCTATAGTTGATAAACATATAGTGAGAGAATATGGTTATACAGTAGTGATAGAGAAGAAGCTGTGCTCAACAATAAGATGACTGGATGGTTTAATCAAGGTGATTGAAGTCTTTAAAGCTGTGTGAGGGCTTTGGGTCTTGCTTCAGTTCATAGAGAAGCCTTTGAAGAGTTTACAGCCAAGGAGTTACAGTGAAGAAGTCTGGGTTCTAGCAGTCTAGTGGGCTAGGTTCAGATACATATCCCAGTATATGCCATTTCAAAAGACGGTAAGAGAGGGGCGACAGCACAGTGGACAAAGGGTTTACTATACAAACCCGAGGACCAGAGTTCAGATTCTCAGAACCCACATAAAGCAGATGCAGTAGTGTTAGCTCCTATAGTGAGATGTGAGGCAGAGATAGGAGAATTTCAGGAAGTTGACCCATGGCATATGTGTGTCTACATGAGATAAAGTTGGTTTTTTTTTTTTTGAAAGATGAGTGATGACAAAAAGTGGGGAAAGGATAATTAATTAAGATGCCACATTGGAAGAACAGATGAGGGGGTTTAGGGACCCCAAGTCTGTCTTTGGAGTATTCACATAAGGCAGAGTTGGAGCAAAGGGCTACTATGAGAAAGTCCAATGAAGCAACCTGGGGAGTCAGAGTCTTGTTGATGGAAGAACTAAAAGAATTTAATCAGATGAATGGATGTAGGAACATATAAATGATAAAAATCAAGGTATATAAGGTACTCAGAGCAACTGAGTCAGTGGTTGAGTCACTCACTGAAGTCAGACTGAGGGGCAAGGCAGTTTGACATGTGGAGCTAAAGAAAGCAATATTGAAATTAAGAGCTTTCTACTAGGCATCCAATTGGTGACACATGACTTTGAAGAGTTGAGTTTTAGGGACAGGATGGAATCACTTCCCATGTGGCATTGGGGATTAAGGAAAGCATATTCTCTAGCACAAAATCTGGTGCAAAAGGAGTCAGTCCTTGGGTGGGCTACAGAGGGAAACCAGGACACCAGTGAAGAAGAGTTGGGATCATCTCAGGAAGACTGTCACAGACAAAACCACAACCCCAAGGGACCCCAGGGAAGAATTTACATGTAAATAATAAGGAAAGAGGAATTCTCTCACCTCACAAGAACTTGGACCAAAAGGACTTAAGACCATGAATTGTTTATCCACTTTCTGATCCCAGGCAATCTCTTCAGGATATACTGGAATCTATGAATAGTACTTTCTCTATAACTCTTGGGTAAATCTGGACAGAAGTAAAAGATGCTAAAATGAGGTCCTGAGAAATACCAATGATCTATGTTTTCTAAAACATATGCCCTTAGCTTCTTAAGGTCATGTCAACTAGTTTGATAGCCCAAACCCCAACACTAATGGTTATTCCTTGCTTTCTTCAGTGTGTCCCAATAGTGGCCATCCCAACCAGGGTAAAGGAAGGGAGTCTGTCAGCTAGATCTACTGCAAGTCTGTGAACAGAGGTTGGAAACACAAGATCCAAATCCTAGAAGAGCTCACAAGAAGATCCCAAGCTGAAAAGGAAATGATTCCTCCAGAGCAAAGAAAGATGGACCCCAACACACAGGCAGAAAGAACAATCTGTAGGCACCAGAGAAACTGGAAGCTTAGTGTCACCCTAGGACTGGCTAGGAAAAGCCATAGAAAAAGTGGGTCTCAGGGGGGTCCCTAAGAATGCAGGTTACTGACTTGACCACCTGTAGTGGTAGGAGAGAGATTGCCAGCCTGGATGGGAATCCATCAATTCAGTGAAATGCCTCTGGGTGAGAGGGACCCATTCACTCCTTATCATTATCCTTGATAATTCTGAATTGGAAGGTGATGGAAAACCAACCTGCAGCTCAATTCAGAGGGATGTGGACAGGAGGAGAAAAACCACATCAGAAAACAAATTCATCTTCTCCACACAGAGACAAAGGACTGTGGCTTAGGCTGGAGCTAAAATGAGTGATCCTTTCAAGGCTAAGCTAGTTTTCAAGACCTTCAGGTCAAATGTTGATAAAAATCCCACTATTCAATGTTATATTAATGGCTTCTCCACTGTATGCAGATACGCAAAAGCATCACATCCGTATTTGCATTTCCTTTTCTATTGGCCTCCAGCTCACTGAATTTCTCCCTTATCTGCCAAGAAATGTCTACTTCTAAGGTATTCTTTCATTTCCTCGTGCCATTGGCTGTCAAACGACTTAATAACTTGCCCATCATGGGAGTCAAATATAGTTTATTTAAAATGCATGTCTCACTCAATGAGATGCCCTTTGGCAGTCTTCAGACCTTGACCACTCTGTCTCAAAGCTTGGGAACACAGAATGGTCTTGGCCGGCCACCTGCATGGTCCTACTTTCTATCATGCTGACTGCCCAGTATATCCTGGAGCAAAGAGAAAGCAGGGAGAGGGAGGCAGGAACTGTCCAAAGGTGGTGAAATGGGATGACACATCTGAATGAGTAAGTGGGATTCAGGCTGCGGCACCCCAAGTTCCTCGGGACATTTAAGTCACTGGGGTGCCAAGAGAGGAATGAGGATGGAGCTGGAACTGGTGAAGAGGGAGACAAAATATGGCATAGAGACGGGAGTGGCTATGTCAGATAAGTACTGGGATGATAAATCATGTCTGGGATGGCTCACATAGCATGGCTACATCGCTATTTACAGGGGCTAATGAGGCATCTGCAGTTGTAAGTGCAGAGTCGGAATGTTGCTGTGGTGAGAGGAAGTAAGAAGTCTGAGCTAAGAGGAGGAGGGGGTCTCGTTATCCGTCACAAGGAAGGACAATACTAAAAAATATCACTCCATTGGCATAAGTGAACCTGTTTCAAAACTATCTTATAGCAGCCGCATGGTCTCCTGGGTCCCAGTTTCCAGCTGCTCTTGAATTTCCTAGTCAGATCCTTCTCCAAGGCTTCAGCTTAACCTTTTGTTCTTTGTTTTACACTCAATGAGAAAGACAAAAATTATCCATGCGCACACGCACTTTGATCTCTTCAGCGTCTTTTGTTGCCTCTTCAGACCTGAAGACTTGATTGAGTTCCATCTTAGTCTCCTCTCCTTGAGGCCAGTTAGCCCTTGAATCTTCCACAGGAATACTTTCTCGTTGTTTTCCTTTGCATTACTCCTCCTGGTTTTCCACTAGTTTACTGTACCTTGGACTCAGTCATGCCTTCCCTCGGGTGTGTAGCTCACATCCAGCTTGCTGCAGAAAGAGACAGTAGGTGCCAACCCTCTGAGCAGATGGGCAGTGCTGGAGGAGGAACAAGGAAGAGACTAAGATGCTGAAGGCAAGAAGGCACTGCTACTCTGAGAGGAGGCAAGCTGGGCATTCACAGGAGCAAGAGGACTGTAGGAGCGTATGAGGAGCGATACAAATGGCAAGGGAGGGGTAGAACGGAGAAAACCAGGGAAGGGAGTGGGCCATGAAACAGGACAAAAGGAAAGAAAAAAGTATGGGGACGAATGAACGAGGCAGTGGAATAAGGTCCAGACCACAAAGAGAACATCCAAAGAGAAAACTAGGGGGATGGCGCTAGGGTGAGCCCTCTGAAAGCTCAGAAAATCCACAGAAAGAAAAAGGAGAGAGGGAGGAAGCAAGTAGAGGGGGTGGAGGAGGGAGGGAGAGAGTGTTTCAGGACAGCACCTGTAGGGATGGCAGATGGTCTGATGAAGAAGAATGAGACAGGAGTGGTAGGGGAATTGGAAGAGTAAGGGTGTCGTGACATTGAAAGAATAGAGAGAGAAAATGAGGTACAAAGAGAGGAAGGGGTGCTAGAGCAGGAGGAGGAAGGGAGGAGAGGGAAAAGGGGGAGGAGGAGGAAGGGGAGGAGGAGGAAGGGGAGGAGGAGGAAGGGGAGGAGGAAGGGGAGGAGAAGGAAGGGGAGGAGGAGGAGGAAGGGGAGGAGGAGGAGAAGGAGGAGGAGGAGGAGGAGACTCAAGGCACCGAGTCAGAGCCGGAAGCAGACTGGGTCCTGATGATGAACTTTTGCCAACATCTGGACCTGTTATCTTGCTATCCATTTTTCACCATCACCAAGACAAGCTGAGAAAGCAGAGCTTTAGCTTTTCTTGATCATCTAATGAGTCTGTTCCATTCTGGTCTGTACCAAGAGTAACCCTGAGTTTCTAAGTGAGCCTAATGCAATTAGAACAAGTCAGAGAGGGAGGCAGGGCTGGAGAGATGCACATTACAATGAGATATAGTCAGTCTGACACCCTGCAGAGCTGGAAGAGACACTTCCTTATATATTACTGTCACTCCTTGGGCAGAAACCTCAATGCCAAGTATAGCCATCTATTGTATTGGGGGGGTGGGGGTTCCAGGACTAGGCTGTCAGCCTGAAGAACCTTCCTTTCACCTTCTTTGCCCTCCTAAATGCCTGGTCAGGGATCTGCCTTGCCTGTGACCTCACACAGGTGCTCCCTGCCTGTGCAGACAAATCAACAACTTCAGACTCCCTCTGAGAAGCTAGGGTCAAGATGGGTGACTGGGGAGAGAGGCCAGGGCTCCTAATCCCCAGTCAGTGTGCTCCACAGGAACCCTCACCACAGCCAACAGCTCAGCACTTGCCCTTGGACTTGGGGGTGGCATACTCAGAAAGAGGGACAGAGTGAGGCCGAGGAGATGGCGGTATGCTCCATTGCATCTCTCCCCAGAATGCAATGTGACATGAGGCATCAGGAGATGGCAGCGAAAGTTCAAGGGAAAAACTCACAGTTATTTATGGCTCCGGCATCTGTTGTCAGATCAGAAACAGAGACCTAATCTAAGGCAAATCCAGCAGCCTGTACCAGAGCAGATGGGGAGGTGTGTGCACTGCTCAATCCTGTTCCACTCTCAATTTATTATTATTCCTCATCTCCAGATCCCATCTCCAAAGCAGACATTTGTCCCGACCACAATGCCAGCAATCCTGGCTGGGTGGACAGGCAGCTGAGAGTTTCTTTTGGCTGATGGGTGGTGGGTACTTATTCCCAGGGTGTGGCTTGGAGCCTTCTATGCTAGAGGAGAGGTCATGGGAAGATGTAAAAAGATGAGAGAGAAGTGTGTGTGTGGGGGGTAGAGGGGGATAGTCAAAGTAAGCCACTGGCTGAATAGCAACAGGGTTGGCATAAAGTCAATAGATTAAAGGATCCACCTCTCTGCTGTCCTGGTGTACGCCGACCTTGAGCATTCCATTTTTATCTTTCTGGATGTTCCTGAGATTTCGTTCCTCCTTGTCCTGGTCCTTGTCCTGCTCTTCTTCCTCCTCTTTCCTCCTCTTCCTCTTCTTCTTCTTTTTTTTTTAATTTTTAATTATTTATTTATTTTTTTAATTTACATTCCAAATCATTTCCCCTTTCCCGTTTCCTCCCTCCCCGAAAGTCCCATAAGCCCCCTTCCCTCCCTCTTTTCTCCATTCAACCCCTTCTCGTTACTCTGTCCTGGCGTTCCCCTACATTCAGTCTTTCCAGGACCAGGGGTCTCTCCTTCCATCTTCTTAGAAATCTATTGATATGCGGATTGTGTCTAGGGTATTCGGAGATTCTGGGTCAATATCCCCTTATCAGTGACTGCATACCATGTGTGTTCTTTTGTGATTGGGTTACCTCACTAAGGATGATATTTTCAAGATCTGACCATTTGCCTAGGAATTTCGTGAATTCGTTGTTTTTAATTGCAGAAAAAAAACCTAGGAGTTCTCTGTCTGTATGTCCACCTACATACCAGAAGAGGGCATCAGATCTCTTTATGTATGGTCGTGAGCCACCACGTAGTTGCTGGGAATTGAACTCAGGACCTCTGGAAGAGCAGCCAGTGCCCTTAACTGCTAAGCCATCTCTCCAGCCCCATTCATTCTTACAGCCATACACACACACACACACACACACACACTCACTCACACATACTCATACATGAAATGACAGCTCAGAATAAATGAGCAGGAACATGAATTCTGGACTCAAGTAGTTCTGGATACAAGTTCTAATTTTTAAGAACCAGCCTAGTCATCCAAAGCACACATTCCCTAGTGGGTCTCACTTATCACAAAGGGATAGGTGAGTTTCCTAGATATTTTCCTTCTCTTATGACCCCACAGATCATGAAACTAGCTTGGAGAATCAGATGAGGCCACAGTCCACTTGAGGTCAGTCTTGATCTTGACCATGATTGGATAAATAGAGCTGACATCTAATGATGGTTCCTGGGCCATTTAATGCATCCTCAGGACCCAAGGAGGCAGGCCTGTCACCCTGAGACACTTATCTAATGTCACAAAAACCTCCCACAATAGAACTTGCCTGGTTGGAGATATGAGGAAAGAGGCTGGTCCAGACAATGTTTGGTGACCTTGACCTGAATCTCTAGGCTTCTGCAGACTAGATAGATACGGGGGATTTTTTTAAAAATATTTTAAGAGATTTTATTTATTTTATTTTTAATGTGTTTGAGTACTTGTTTGCATGTATGTCTGTGTACTACAAGCACACAGTGGCCCATGGAGCAAGAGGGTGTTAGATCCCCTGGAACAGTAGTTATAGACAGATGTGGGTTACTATTTGGGTACTGGGAATTGAGCTCAGCTCCTGGGGAAGAGCAGCCAATACTTTTAACCACTGTGTCATCTCTCCAGTTTCCCAGAGACGATTGTTGTTGTTGTTGTTATTATTATTATCATTATTATTTATTATAGAAGGCACCTTGGTCCCAGGAGACACTTTATTCTTCTCATCTGAAAGGACACAGCAAATTCCATACGTTTCATTAAACTGAAGAATTCCACCCTCCATCCTGCCATTTACACTTTGGTCTCTGTGTCTCAGAGGTAGTGACTCAGTGAGACTCACAACAGAGGTCAAGGGACTTAGTCACCCCCAGAGCAGGACAAATAGACTTTCCTTTATCTGGACTGCACATTTTCTGGGAGTCCCTGGCCCCAGGAGGGCTATACACATGAAAACTAGGCAGTCTGATGTTGTAATCATGGTAAATACAGACCTGGAGCGAGGCTGCAGGCAGACAGATGTTTTGATTGCCTCGACACAGGTGCCTGTCGCTAGTGCCTGAGTGTGGCTGGGTGGTGATGGAGAATCCACCTAACAGCTCAGCTCCCATTCCCGGGGGGCTGTCAGCTGCACCTCACCTGAGCATTCTTTACTCCTGCTCACTCAGGTAATCAGAAAGGACTGGAGGCTGCTGATGGTTAATTAGCATTTGCTAGAGACTAGGCAAGACCCCATTCCCCCCTGGCTTTTATTCCTCCCCTTGGGTGTCTCTCTGGAAATGAGGGAAAGGACAGAATTGGATGTCTCTAAGTAAGGCCTGCCAGGGAAGTCTCTGGGGCACTTAGGTTGAGACCACCAGAGATCTGCCCCCTTGGCTGAGCCAGAAACCCTGAGCAAGGAGAGCCAGAGAGAGTCAGTTCTCACCACACCCCACGACACCCCCCCCCCCCAGGCAGCTAAGCAGAAGCCCCAGAGGAAGGTGGTAGACGCATCTGGCAAGATGATGAGGTGGCCCATTTCCTCTAGCCCTGGCAGGCTCTGTCTGCAGTCTGAGTCTCAGCAGTTGATTTGGTCTCTGTGTTGGCACCTGTTTACCGCTTACACCAACTAATGTCTGTCAGTGGACTCATTATCATCAAGGATCTGAAATTAAGAAATTATGAATGTGTAGACACTTCTGTTCTCATCCTAATGGTTTGTTTGTTGTTTAATGGTTTGTTTATTTTATCGATGGCATCTGTCCTCATTGGGATGTGACAAATTGGACTTGTGCTTGCCCTTATTTGAGGTCTGCCCATCTCTACCTTTGGTTTTTTTCCTAACTGCTCCATTAGGATGTAGCAGTCATTGTTTAAAAAGACAGATGACATAGAGATGAAAGAGACAGAGAGGAAGGACGAAGGGAGGGAGGGAAAGAGAACACTAAATAAAAATAGCAAGGCCTCCCATAGAGCAAAGGCTTAGGGAATCTTCTTTTTTTTTTTTAATTAATCATTTGTAGTATTGAAGAGAGAAAGTTTAGCCATGTGCCATGGCACCAGAGGCCAAAGCAGGAAGACAAGGTAGTTTAGAGGCCAGTCTGGCCTTCATAGAGAGACCCTGTCTCAAAACAAAACAAAATGAATGTTTAAATGAGGCACAAGAGCTGTCAAGATTAGAATAGTATTTCGAAACAATTTTTCTTTAGTTGTGAAGTATATTAAAATAAACACATATTACCCAAACACATAACAACAAAGCCATGCAGCCATCTCCCAGGTCAAGATATGAAACACTGACTCCCACACCACCCACTCCCTGCCTTTTCCACACTGTACTCAACTTCCTGCCCTTGAAGGGGAACACAAATACCATAACTCTGTCTTCCAACGCAATATTTTAAAAACTGTGTTTGTAATCTAGATATGTAAGCCAAATGATATCATTGGCTTGTGCCTATTTTTTAAATTTTCCATAAAGAGGTATAGTAGAGTAATTTTTTTTGTTAAAGATTCACTCACATTATAATTACAATTTGCTCATTTTTGCTAGTGTGTAGTCTTTCCTTGTACAGATAGGCCCTAACTTGTTAATTCAAAGTGATTTTGGTAAATATTGGAGCAGTTTTCAATTTGAGGCAATCAAACTGACAAGGATGCTCGGAGCCACCTCCTCTGTGCACCCTAGGGTCCCCACCCAGAAAAGGTATCTGTGCATATTGCCTCACCACACTAAACAATGCTGTTTAAACTCATTCCGACTGGCAAAGATGAGACTGAATCTCTCAACTTGTCTTCTTCATGCCTGTAACTCAGACTATCTGTTTCCTGCCAGTGTGGTAGGTATAGACCAGTATTTCATTGTGGCTTTAATCTGCATATACCTAGTTATTGAGTTGAGGGCCCTTTCACACGTGCATTGGCCATTTAAAAATGTCACCTAGTCCTTGATCACTTTTTCTTCAGTTTTTCTTTCCTCTCATTGCTTGGAGGAATTGCTGACATACTATGTCCATATATCCACATACTATGACACATATCCATATTAAATATCTTACCGTAAAATATAGGTTATGTTCATGTTTTAACAGAGATGGGCAGAATCATATTTTTTATGCTACCACATGCATCTGTCTTTTAAGTCTGTGGTTGATTCACTTTAGGTCATATTAAATATTTTTCCTTTTTGCACTCTAGTTCCAAATTGATACTTCCTTCTTCCTGTGTGTGACACACACATGTACACTGTTTTATACAGTTGGGATCGATATTTTTGCTGCTAGAGAGAGCTATAATTTTTTACACAATGATTTTATAACATTTCAGAGTAGAGAACCAAAACCTGGACCACCTTGTTTCCTGGCATCCAGGAGTTTCTAGGAGATAGTAGGGAGATCCACAAAGAATGCTTATAAGGGAAATATACCTTCAGTGAGATGTGTGTGGTTTACTTTAAGAGTAACTTATTCACTAAATAGACTTTAAGTAGTGGTAAAGTTCTTTTATATATGGGATTATAACCCACCTCTTATATATGAGATTATAACCCACAGTAGAGACATTTGACAATACAAAAGTCATAATGCATTAAAAGTTTGTTTCTATACATAGCCACATGTATATATAACCCCCCCAACCCCCGCACATCGTGTCTCTTGCTATGTCTTACCTCATGTTACCCAGCTGTAGGGATTCTTTTCTTCTGTGACTCACCCCTGTTTGGCAGTAGGATCCTCAACTGCTATACAGAGAATTCTTCACCAGCCAAGCTTATAGTCAGTTGAAGGAAATAGCATTTGCATCAGGCTAGCTCAATGTGTGGCAGTTCCTTGGAGAGCAAGGCTAGGGAGGCGAGAAGCAGCAGCTGCTGCCTGACTGGGGCTGGCCCTGAAAGTGTCGGGCACGCCCTGCTGCTGAGGCACAAGCCCAAGAGTGTAGGGTGTGTGGAGGCTGAACTTCCAGCTGCCCTAGTTCAGAGGCCAGAGTCAGGGGTGGAGGGGCAGCATGGCTTCCACCAACACTTAGGGAGCAGAGGAGCACCCGATCCTAATCCCTGAACCTTTCCTCAAGTCTGTTTGTCTCCCCTAATCCTCTAATATTTAAAGCCATTTCAATTCTGTTTGAAGAGACTCTCCAGCAGTTTGAGTCTGGGACCTCTGGAGGGAGGTGAGAGAGGAAGGGAAGACACACACACACACACACACACACACACACACACACACACACACACACAGAGGGCTTTTTTATGATTTCAGAGACAGGGGGTGGAGAAAGAGGAAGGGAAGAGAGCCTTAGGCTAAGATCTGGCTTTTGGAATTTTATCTAATCATTTATTCACTCCTTTGTCCAATTAGTTGATAAATATCAAGCAACCAACACTACTGACCTTGAAAGATGAGCAAGGTGCTCTCCTGTAGAGTTGTCCATATGTGGCCAAGTGCTAGGACCTGTATGTAGGAGCAGAGACTAGACCCATCCATTTGTAGGCTATTCGGGCACTGACTGGCTTCATGTTCATTTGACCTTGTTGAAAACAAAAATATGCCCACGAAAGTCCTGCAAACATTTAATGCTGCTTGTTGGACTAATAAAGACGTACCCTGGAAGATTGCTATGAGGGTTGGACAAGTGAGCTACTATGAATGTCAGGCAAGGGTGCTCTGCCTCAGGCCTTAGAGAACAGACTCCATCTTTCTATCGGCTGTTCAACAGAGCACCCATATCTTCCCGAAGTTCACGTGAGGTCAGTGCTTCTCTATCATCCTTTCAATGCCTGCATCCCACTGATGTTTGCTCTCATTCATTTCTTCGTCTCGTGTCCCTTCACTCTGTCTCAAGCCAGCCTCTCCAGTACGCCCAACATATAGCCAACTGTGTAATGTTTGGCAGAGTTTGGGACAAGGACAAGTATTGACATCACTCAAATAGGAACAATAACAACAAAATACTGAAACTTTTAAATTAGTTTTACTTTTTATTTTAAATAGTGTGTGTGGGGAGCAGGGTTGCATGTGAATTTAGGTTCCCAGAGAGGCCAAAGGTGTCAGAGCCCCTGGAGCTGGAGTTACAGGTCTGAAGGCCATTATGAGCCTTCTGACATAGATGTTAGAGAAAAAATTTATTCTTTGCAAGAACACTCAGCCACTGAGCCATTTCTCCAGGCCTGAGGATTTGTAATCTTAGAACATCAACAGTTCCACAGAGGACATCTGTCCTTCCTCCTGTCCCCATGGGCTCCTGCTTCCCCCGCATCACCCCTACCCTGCCCTTCCTCCTCTCTCAAATGATTTTGACTCTCTTCCATATGCAAATTCCTATTTATTTCTCTTTTAAAAGAATTTTAGAATACTTTAATCAGAGCAATGCATGAATATTACTTTTTTTAAAAAATCAAACAGTGCAGACATTCTCATAATTAAATCAACAGTCACCTCTTGTACCCCTCTCCACATCTAATTCCATTCCCTAGAGAAAAAACACTTTAAGCCATCTCTGATTTGAGGGCTTCTGGTGGTTTCCTCCCACACCGAACAATATATTTATGCCTCCATTTCTTGATTTATTGACCACAGATATCATCTATTGATTACCCACCATGAAATACGAAGATTTATCTTCACACCACACTTAATGCCCTTACTTTCCTTCCTTGCCTGTTGTCCTCTAGTTAGACTAATTATTCGCACCTGTAAGTAGAGATGGTTTGTTTCTCACACCAGACAGCTTATCTTGCTATCTCATTTCCATGGAATACACGAGTCCATTCGCTTTTCCTTCCCCTTATTCATCTACTTTTCTATCCACTATTCTGTCAACCCTGCCTCCACTGCTTGTTAAAGGTACACTATACAGTGTGGTCCTGGGTCTTCCCTGCATTGTGTACCGGAACCATGAATTTCTCGTATGAGACTGTCAGCATCTACCAGTCAACTGGGACGTGAGTCTTGGTAAGAGAGTCGTGGAGACTGTAGGGCTCTCAAAACAGTGTGCTCAACATGAAGACATTTCAGTCTCTGTGTGTGTGTGTGTGTGTGTGTGTGTGTGTGTGTGTGTATGTGTGTGTGTGTGTGTATAAATGATAGATATTTATATCTCCCAGGCTCACGTGCAGTTTGCATGTGCTTCAGGTGATCAGTCTAGAATTTCTCCTTTTGGACATGTGAAAGATGAAATGTGGCAGACAATGACATATCTTCACTATGGTCCTTACTGTTGGGTGGGGCAAGAATTATGACCACTGCTAACTGTGAAATATGAGCTATCTTGTGAGTCATTTGCAAGCTGAACCTGTGAAAAACCCATGAAATTTGCTGATCTGTCTCTTCTTGCTGCTGAAGGGAAAGATGCCAAGGACTCTTGATGGTGCGGCCCAGAGGAGATGGAAATTTTGACACCTGGTCTCTTTTGTGACTAGGGAGAGCCGAACCTTGTACTGACTCACCTAAACCACTCAGAATGACTGAGAAGTACTCTTGTGTGTATAGTGCATGTGAATTGGGGTTAACTCATTACAATCTTCATTGTTACTCATATAGCAATTTAAATTAATATTCTCATAGAAATATTATTCATCCCACAGCTAAAAAGTAAGTTAGAATGATGCAGTTTCTTTAATTGAGGCAACACTGAAGGACCTTTTGCCATGTGCAAGACAATGTTCTTGTGATCTGGCTTCAATATTATTCCCCTTTACATAGTGAAGTATTATACTTAAAAAGTGACCAGTCATATGTAACTCTTTGATACTTTCTAAAAATTTCTTCTTTCTTTTTTTTTTTTTGAGAAAAAGAATAGTATATCATACCTTCTTAACTCATGAGGCCAACAATAAGTTATTATGTGGAATCCATTCTTATTCTATTGAGAGAATACCAAGGAAATAGCTAGAAAGAGGTGGCATGAAAGGGATGTTTTTTGTGATACTTCTAAGCTGATAGGAATGGCCATCAAGAGAGGGAAGGGCTCATAATGTCTGAGAGAACAGTTGGACAGAAAGGATGGATGGAGTCTAGACACAGCTGGTAAGCAGCTAGAGGTGAGCACACACAGCCCAGTGCAGAAATGAAATGAAAGTGAGGTGTTGTGCACAGACCCAAATAGACATGGTGACTGCCATCTTCGGTTGCCTCCTTCCTGTTATCCCAGAGAGTATTTGTGGAATGCTGAAGAGAAAGGAGAGGTGCTGGGAAGTGAAAGGACCTGAGAAAATGAGAGCTCACTCAAGATATCTGGTGGTCACTGTGAGTTGAGAATGGTCAGCCCAACAACACACCTTTCCTCTCCTGATCGTGACTGGTCCTCAAGGTCATCACACTATATCTAGGAACAGGTCATTTCCTTCTTTATGATAGATGCTTGTCAGACGCTTTGAGCCTCATGGTTGACTTCAACTTTAGGAAATACTCCTGGATACTTCTTTGGTGATTTTTTTTCTTTCTTCTCCTCCACCTCTGCCTCTTCCTCTTCTTCTTCCTCCTCTTTTCTCATTCTATCCCTTTCTTCCTCCTCCTCCTCCTCCTCTTCATCCTTTTCCACCTATTTCTTTTCTTCCCTTGGTCTCATTTTCATCTTTCTCCTCTATACTCCGAGAAGTATCTCTGACCTCATCCTATAGCTCCCTACTAAATTTTTTACTTTGGCAGTCATATATTTTTAATTTTCTCAAGAACTTCTTGTTCTCTGGTTATTTCTATTTCATGGACTTTTTTATCTTTTTAATTTTTAAACTTTTATTATTTTGTTTTATTTTTAATGAGGAAAAAAGTTTAGGGTTGTGGTTAAAAACAGAGACTAGGAAGTCAGACCAATTGCATTTAAATGTCACCCCTGTCTCTTGTTGATTGTATGAATGTGGGTGGTTGATTAGGATCTCTGTGACAGTCTCTTCACCCTGAACACGAAGATCGATGTTTTGGGTACCACCTATGCTATGATAAATGAGTTACTATACATGACATGCTTAAAACTGTGCCTATCCCAGAAGATGAAGAAGAAATACTGATGATGATGATGAAGATGATGATGATGATGATGAAGATGATGATGACTATGATGATGGACACAGTATAGATACTTTTCAACTTAAAATGAAGTAGGTTGAAAATATCACAAGCTAGGCTTAGATGACTCAGCAGCTAAAGGCTTTTGCTACACAAGCCAGACAACCCAATTTCTATTCTTAAATCTACTGTAGAAGCAAAGAACTGGCTTCTGAAAGATGTCCTCTGACAGCCACATACATGTTGTGGTGCACTCTTACACATAACACACACATTCATTATCACCAATAGTGCTAGAACAAGGAAATACTGTAAGTCAACAATACATTTATAAACCTCTCCACTGAGCATCACAGATCAACCTTGCCTGCCACAATCAGATTCAGAATACTTATGTTCTGCAGTAATGGCAAGGCCATCTGACACAAAGCTTATTTTATAATGAAGTGTTAGGTTTTCTATGTCACTTATTAAATATTCTACAGAAAGTGAAAAAATACAGATGTAAAAGTGGAAAAAATATGATCTTGTCCTATCACAGAGACATGAAACCCTGAGCTGGGAGTCACCTGCCTTACGCTGAAGAGCTTGGGGCTTTCTAAGATTCGCCCTGCTTTGTCCCAGCTGCCCATTCTGCTTGGTCCACTGATTATTTTCCTGGACTTTGGGTCAGTCTCCAGTTGTACATAAAGAATGAGTTTCATGTGTGTCTTTCTCTGCACTTGGTTTCTTGAATGGAGGGATGCACAAGGGGGCTTATTTCATGGCAGACTTGCTCTAAGATGCCGGCTAGGATGTCATCTGTAAGCTGGAGGACGAGGAGAACTCTGCAGCTGTTCGGTACTCACACCAGCAGCCTGGATGGTTCGTCTCTCGTAGGGCAGGAGCTGTGTACTTAGGGGAGACAGTGGTGAAGATGTCTGTGTTTTTCCTCCTCCTCCTCCTGCTCCTCCTCCTCCTGCTCCTCCTCCTCCCCCCCCCCACATTTGTGGAGTCTGATGCTAGCTCACTGCCACCAGGTAGATTGACTCTGCCTCCTTCAGAAGCAAGTTCTGGCTTTCTCGCTCCATTTCACGAATCTGTTTTGTCTATTTTCCTTTTCCATGGGTTTGTTGAAATGGCACTTTTGCTGATGGTTGCCACCTCATTTTGGTTCCTTTTATTAGTAATGGTTTATTCATTTTGCATTTCTTCGCCATTGTGTTAATAGGGGCTGAAGACAAATGGCAGGTTAATTTAAATGCCTTTGTCTGCCATTTTGAACCAGACCCTTCTCAGTTCTTACGCAGAACCTTTGAAGGTTCTTGATTTCTGTTCCTCTTTTCAAAGGATGCCCTCAAAACTCACCCTCCACATATGGAGGATTGTTAAAGATGTTTTTTTAAAAAAGGCAGACGTCTCAGCAGGCGAGTGATTATTGTATAACCCTGAAAACCTGACTGCTAACCCAGGATCCTACTGTGGAAGGACAGAGCCAACTTCCCAAAGTTGTCCTCTGACCACATATATGCCTGAGCACACACACACATCTGCCTTCAATAAGTAATAGTAGTAGTAGTAGTAGTAGTAGTAGTAGTAAATTAATTAATTAATTTGTATAAAGATAGTCTCCACCCTCCAAAGAGTTCTGCGATCAGTAGGTAATACTTTCTCAACTTGCTCCGCCTGGACACTTAAGAAGGCATGGCACTCATTTAATAGATGGCAACTATTTAACAGATGAACTTTTTACTATTGTTCTGTTACTTTGTTTCCTGTTAACTACTTTCCTATCACCGCGATGAAACACCCTGACCAGAATCAGTTTGGGGAGGAAAGGGTTTACTTGACTCACACTTCCACACCACAGTTCATCCTCTAAGGAAGTCGGGGCAGGGACACAACACAGGAACCTGGAAGCAGGAGCAGTTCCTCCCAGCTGGCTCAGCCTGCTTGCTCTTATCCAATCACCTGCCCAGGGCCATCCCTACCCACGGTCAACTGGACCCTCCCACACCTACCATTAATTAAGAGAATACCCACAGTCTTGTACACAAGCCGGTCTGGTGGAGGCATTGTCACAGTTGAGGGTCCCTCTTCTCAAATGACTCTAGCCATGTCAAGTTGCCAAAAAATAACCAAGACAGACTTACACAGGCTGTGTGTTCCTTTATGTGTGTTTTTTTTCTGTACTGATTATTAGGAAAATGAGACACAGATGTGTTCAGTGAGCCACTCTGTAATACAACATAAAAATAAAGAGACGAGCGAGACTTACTACTACTCTGCAGCACATAGGTCTGCAAGCTTTCCACTGGACTTGCCTGTCTCCTGAGAATGCATAAGAGGCCAATGCCACTCTCTTCCTCACTCACATACATTTTCTCTGGAGTTGCTAGAATCAAGACCACAGCTGAAATCTCCCTTAATTCCAAAGCTACTGCCCCAGCTCCCCTAACACCACCACAGAGAAGTTCTGGCTGACTCAAGGTCTCTAGGTTTAGAACAGCTCCGAAATTCATTGTAGGAGCTTTCACTTAGACTGTGAAGGAGTTTATCTCTATAGAATTCTGGGAAATTTGAGGCTACTCATGTTTCAAGGCCACCATTAGGTTAAATGGGCATCTGCAAGTAAGTACAGAACCTAGTCATCAATCATTTTTGATAGGAAGATATGTCTCCAAGTAACACACTGCCAAGTTGTGACTAAGCCACGTGTCATCTGCAGCTCTGCTTGGTCTCTGAGGCAGGCCTTGAGGCAGGAGAAAAACAGTCAGAGTTTTCATCCAGTGTCTTCCAGGATTCTCCCTTCATTGTACAGTCTACCTTAAAGCTCTAGTTTAGATTTTAATGGGAAATTCATAGAGAAAGAAGGAGGAAAGGAGGGAGGGAGGGAGGGAGGGAGAGAAGGAGAGAGGGAGGGAGAGAAGGAGAGAGGGAGGTAGGGAGGGAGGGAGAGAGGGAGAAAGCGTATCAGGGAGTTTACTGACTCATGGCCCTCATTGCAGAAGCTAAAGGGATGGTGGGGCAGCTCAGCTGGTAAGCTACTTGCTGCACAGGCATGAGGACTGGAGTGTAGGTGCTCAGCAAACAATGAACATTAGGCAGGGGCAGCAAGTCGTGGTGCCTAAGATGGGTGGAGACAGGGGGATCCCTGAAGGGAGATGGCAAGCTAGAATAATGAAATCAGTCAGTTCTGAATTGGAGCAGAGACCCCTCTCCATCTTAGTAAATAAAACAGAGAGTGATAGAGGAAGACAACTATTGTCAACCTCTGGCTTACATACATGTGCATGTACATACATGTGCATGCACACACATGTACATATCACACACACACACATACACACACACACACACACACACACACACACACACACACACACACACACCATGTAAACATGCACCTATGCAGCTAAATTAAGTCTAGAGCCATTGCGTTACAACCTTTAGCAAGGTCAGCAACTTACTTGGCCCCTCCCATTGTTCAACCTCCATTGGATGACCTCTTAAGGTCAGGGTAATTCTACAAAGTGTGTTTTTTAATTTCTGAGAGATCCTTCAGACTTGACAAGGAGGAGGCGTTCCACCCGGCAGTGGGGGGCATGAGGGAGGTAACGTATTTGGAAAATCTGTCCCCCAGTGTCTGTCCCTTTCCCCTCCCCATAGGCAGAAATCTTGGCACTTCAATGCCATCTCCAGGCACACATGACCTTCTGCACTGTCAGCTCCACAGGCAGCTTTTGCTGGGTAGCTGCCGGAGCAGAGGTGGGTGAGCAAATGAACTCTCCACCCTCCCTGCCCACCCCCACCACTCACAGTCTAATTAAGAGTCTCTGGAGTGGCAGGGGACTCCTCATGCTCAGAAGCAGTGGCAAAGGCCAAGATGCCCCTGATGGTTAAAGGAGGAGAGAATCAAAGCCTAATTTTTTTTCAAGAGACCAACAAAACAGAAAGTGCCTCTTGTGTTACCTTTGATTGGGGAAAACATTTTTATTATTATTATTTTGTTTTTAAGACATCGGTACAGAATGAAAGGAAGGGACGGTGGTTACCTGAGGGCAGAGGAGCGAGTCAGAGGAAGAAGGAGAACATGAAAGTAAAAGGCAGACACAGACACAAGGTACCTTGTCAGAGGTGGGAGAAGGGAGAAGTGGGTGGGGAGAGGATTGTGTCTTCTTGTCTCAAATTCTTGTTAAGATGTCCCGCTCCTAAGGTGAGTGCGGATTGATTCAATGGGTGGTGTACCTCAACAGAAAGGTCCACCTCTTGTCTCTTTCAAATCTAAACCATGGGAGACTATGGAAGGAGAACCATGCTTCCTCAAGGGGTCACAGAGGTCCATATACACTCTTAGGTTTCTCAGACTTATTGAGGAAAATTTTCAGAAGCCTGTTTGGAAGAAGAATCCTAGGCATAAAGCCATAATCCCTGGGACTCAGAGCCTTGGGAAACCATGGGAGGCCTAAAGTGTCAGAGAATCATTTAACCAGGCTCTCCCTGAGCCCCAAGATCTGAGCCTCCTACCACAGAGTTCTGCATTCACAAATCTCTCCTGAGAATCCCTGCTGACCTCTTTGGGGAGAGCACCCATAAACAAGTCTTGCAAAGGCCAAGACCAAAGAAGAGAACAGAGTGGAGCTTGGCGTTTGGACTGGTAAGAACCTGAGTAATGTGGATTGATGGTGAATTGTGATCCTTAAGTTGACCAAAGTAATACAGGCTTAGTGCATCAGTTAAGCACACCCTGGAGTGTGTCTTGGGTAGCTTCAAGAGAAAACTAGATGTATATTACATATGGACTCTGACCTGATGAATGAATGATTCATGCCTTCATTATTGGGAGGAGGTTCCAGGTAAGACATAAGACCTCATTGGAGAAACTGGGTTGGTCACCAGAGGTGTATGCCTGGGAGCTCCATTTTATCCTAGCTTCTTCTAGTGTCTTCTTTTCTCTGCCTTCTAGCCTCCATAATGTGAACTGCTTTGTTCTGAATTGCTCCCCCCACTCCCCAACCTCCTCCTGCCATGATAAACTGCTTTGAAATCATAAGCTAAAACAATTCTTTTCTCTTTGAGTTGTTTTTCTTGGGTATTTGGTGACAGCAATGCCAAAGCCTTGCATTTACAAAATCATTTCATGCAGTGACTTACCCACGTGAGAAACCAAACCCCACACTAGTGATAGAGAAGAAGATACTGGATATTAGGGAAAGGAAAAAGTTAAGACATGCAATTCGGGGCTGGTGAGATGGCTCAGCGGTTAAGAGCACCGACTGCTCTTCTGAAGGTCCTGAGTTCAAATCCCAGCAACCACATGGTGGCTCACAACCATCCGTAATGAGATCTGATGCCCTCTTCTGGTGTGTCTAAGAGAGCTACAATGTACTTACATATAATAATAAATAATTTAAAAAAAAAAACCAAAAAAGAAAAAAGACATGCAATTCAAGATGCAATACAGAAGAAACCAAGGTTCACTGCTATCTAACATTCACTCTTCATCACAGTCTCAGATACAGGTTTAATTACTCTTGGGAATTGGAATGAGATGATGACTTTGCAGGTAAAGTACTGGCTGCCCAAAGATGGGCACCTGAGTTTGAACTGCTGATCCTGCACATGATTCTGGGCATGTGGTCCACACCTATAATCCCAATGCTAGAGCTGGAGGACATGTTGGCTCGCTGGTCAGTCATGCTAGATGAATCAGTGAACTCCAGATTCAGAGACAGACCCTGCCCCATCAAAAATTAGGTGGAGGGGCTGGAGACATGTCATAGTAGTAGCACTGACTTTTTCCAGAGAACCTGGACTTAATACCTAACCCCTATATGATGGTTCACAACCATCTCCAGTTCTGGGGAACATGAGGAACACATGACATACATGCAGACAAAACATTTATACACATAAAAATATATTAAAAATTTAAAATAAGGTGGAGAAGGATTGAGGAAGACACCTAATTCTGGCTCTCACATCCACACACATCCACAATGTCCACTGACATTCTCACGCACATAGGCATATACAAATGCATATACAGAGAGACCCAAAAGAACCACTCCGTGTTCGTTCTAAAGCAGTCTTTGTCAGTCTCCCAGCATTCCTCAATACCTCTTCAAGTCTTCCAAATGTAACTTAATTCTAAACATCACATAGTTTGGACATTTTCTGTATTCAGTGGAAACACATGGATTTCTTCCTAGTACAGTAGTCACACTGGGGCACTGAGTCTGGGTCCTGGAAGATGGACCATCTATTCATCCATCCACACAACCATCCATCCATCTTCCCATCTAGCTCCAGAGTATCCGTGTACATATGCATCATTGTCACAGTCATCCCATTCCTGTCCCAGGTCCCCTTAGCTTCAGGGTGCCTTCCCAACATTGTCCAAGCTCCTGCTTTCTTCTCTGCTCTGTGCTGGCTTATAAAACATTCTCTTCAATTATTTCCCTACTCCTCATTTCAGAACAGCCAAACCGATAGCATAGCTCCACGGCTTATGTACCATATGTCACTGTGCTATGAAATATTAAGCCTTCACAATAGGTCCGAAGTCAGCCACGCACAAGCCTTTAATGGCTTAGCACACTCAGGCTATTTGAAAGTGGCATAATATTGCTATTTTTAAATAAATGGGATCGGTATTAATGAGAACTGACCTCTCTCAGCCATGCCGAGCTGCTCCCTGCATCGAGCCCACATTGGGGATCGGGCATGAAAGGGAGGGGGAAATAGCTTTTCAAAATAGGAACCATGCAGTACTTTCAATAATTCTCACAGATGCTAATCAACCTTGGGGAGGGGGTGCTGGCGATGATTATTTGAGAGGATAATAGATCTCATTTTAAAAAGAAAACTTAGAATCTTAAAATCAAGAAGAATTGGGGTGGAGGAAATGGGGAGAGAGGGAGGGGGAGAGAGAGAGAGAGAGAGAGAGAGAGAGAGAGAGAGAGAGAGAGAGGAGAGAGAGAGAGAGGAGAGAGGGGAGAGAGAGGAGAGAAAGGGGGGAGGGAGGGAGGGAGAGAGAGAGAGAGAGAGAGAGAGAGAGAGAGAGAGAGAGAGAGAAGGGTGTGTGTATGTGTGTGTGTGTGTGTGTGTGTGTGTGTGTGTGTACATGCGAGTGTCTTAATGGAGGGAAACAGGCATTGTGAAAGCAGGCTGAGACTGCAACAACAAAGGGTACTGAGACCACAGGTATCATTGTGCTTTTCCAGGCTGGTTGGAGAACCTAGGAGGGCTTGGCAGGAAGTCATCTTGACCAGCTATGGGAATGATGATGACCCAAGAAAGATTCCCTTACATTGGCAATGCTACCAGCTCTGACAGAACAAGTGGCTGACTCTGGATCTCTGAAATTCTGTCCTCAGGTGAGGAATGACCAGAACAGTGAGGAGCCTCTAGACTCTTGGCCGGTCACGTAGTAAACTTATACTTCCAGGCAGGCTACAGGTACAAAGGGCTAAATTAGACAGTAAGAATGGAACTTGGGGAGCGCACCCGCCCCCCTCTCCATCTATGGGAAAGGGCATTGCTGTATTTAGAGAGAGGGAGGATATAGCTAAGTCATGAGCACCCTGACCTCACAGTGTCTGATGTCTATGACCCACGAGGCTCCTTGGGGGTCCTGATGGAACAGTTTCTCCTTCAGTTCTTTGTGGAGTCAAGGTGGAATGAGAGGACCTCAGGTGTAGGAAGGGATACACGTAGCAAAGGTCTTGAGAGACAAGTGAGAAGAAAAGATGCAGGTGTCTGACCTGGAGAATCTGGCCAGGGAGATTTACTAGACTCAGCAAGCCAGGACCTCTGCCATCTGCTTGCCTGAGATTTTCGGTAAAAATCCACACCCCTGATAGCTCTTTGGAGTTTTCTTCTCCCCCTTTCCTGGATCAAATATTCGGCTTTTTAAAAATATGGAGCCAGGCAGAGTGGCTCATGCCTACAAAATCTGTTCAAGAGGTTGAGTCAGGATTGCAAGTTTGAGGCCAACCTATAGAGTTAAGACCCAGTCTCAAACAGAACAAAACAATACAATAAAATCCATATGATAATTAACCCTCCTCTACCTGCTCTGAATTAGTTGTCCATTTCTGTGTAACAATTGGCCTCAAAATTTAGTGGGTTAAGACAAGGAAGCTTTATTATCTTATAGTCTCTATTGGTCAAGAAACCCAGCTAATATGGGGGCTTCCTCACAGGAGTCTCTCAAAATGCTTCAGCCAGTGTCCCCTGGCCTGATGCCAAACATTAAGGCTTCACATGGGAAAGATTTGCTTTTAAGTTCACTTGTGTGAGTATTGCCAAGAGTCTATTGCCAGATGTTGGACTGAACACTTTGGTTGGACACTTTCTTTGACTCCTAAAGAGATACACTTCAGCTCAAAACCTCCCAGGTGGCTTCCCTTAGAGTCATACTCTACTGGTAACTTACTATCTGATGTGACATCCTATCAGTTTTGCTCTGTTCATGTGTGTGTGTGTGTGTGTGTGTGTGTGTGTGTGTGTGTGTGTGTGTATCTGTATGTATATATTTGTGTGTGGATGTCGATGTGTATGTTTGTGTGGATGTGTACACATGTGCACATACAGGTGTATATATGGATATGAACATGTGGGCATGAAGACAAGAGGTCAATGATGGGTGTCACTTCACTGCATTTTTGAGGGTTTCTCACTATAGCCAAAGTTCATTGATTCAGCCACACCGGGTAGCCAATGAGCTCCAGAGAGCCATCTGTTTCTAATCGCCACTCCTCCAGTGCTGAGGATGGATGTGTACTGCCACACTAGACTTTTCACATGGATGTTGCAGTTTGGTCTCAGGTCCTTCAACTTGTGTAGCAGGCACTCTACCATCTGGGTTGTCTCTTCAGACCCACTTTTGCATGTTCTTGGTAGAAAGAGATCACCAGAGACAACTTCCAGACAAGGGAAGGTTCTTACACAAGTATTTGAAATTCTAGAGTCAGGGACCATTGGGGGCCATCTTGATAGTTCCTACTTCTCCCAACAAGTCTTCTGAGAATGGAAATACCTGAGTCCAGGGACTAGGCCTTATATCCCACTGCACCCCAGATTCTAGTGTGAATCTCAACTCTTGTCCTGGGTTCTTTCTTCCAGAAACAACTTCTTTCTTAAAAGAAAGAAAAGCATGGGGGGACTCTTTAAAGTCTCATGGTGCAGAGGGTGCTTCTAGCTCAGCAGTCTACTGAGGAGCAGAGTTATCCCTACGCTGCAATAGAGCCTTGCCTGGCTATATCCACTTCTCCCATTACCATTCCCTCGAACTCCTTCTGTTCTTCCTCTTCCCAATAGCTTCTTGGTGAAAGAGAAAGAAAAAGGTCAGAAGAAATTTCGAGGCATGACAATGATACCAGAAAAGTCAGAAGACAGAGTGAGAACCAGCCCCTCACTCCATAAGTTATGTTGCTTATGATGTAACCATCTGAACTGGACACCATAGTTTATTAGTTGCTTTAACTTTCCCAGCAAGTTTTCAAGGTAAAAATATTTTACTCATTTTTCTCTATCTCAGAAAGCTAAGATTTGCTGAAGTCAGATGACATCCTTAAGTTCCCACATCTGGCAGATAACTGGAAGTCAAACCCAGTTCCTCCAATGCTCTGTCCATGTTAATGTAGATTAGAAATAACGGAGAAAGGGGGAGTGCCCAGCTACTGCTCCAAGAGTGAGTGTCCCAAGGTGTGATGGCTAATGGTCCACTTGGTTGGAGTGACAGGTATGTAGGATGTTAGGAAGCCACACACCTGGGCTTGTCTGTGAGGGGATTTTCAAAGTCAGGCAGATCTTCAGGGATCTGACTCAGTGGGTGGTGTAGCCAGCTCAGAGGCTCAAAATCTGAACAGCCTTCTGGCAGGTGATGGAACTGCGGAAGATGGGGCCTAACTGAAGGAAGTGGTCCACTGGAGGGCTTGTCTTTGAAGGGTCTACCTGTCCTAGCCCCTTCCCATCTTCCCATATGCCTTGTGGCTGTGGCGAGGTGGCCATCCCCTTTCAAACACTTCTGCCACCATGGTATTCTGCCTCACTGCAGGGCAAGTGTTGACCTTCAACTGAATGCATGAGTCAACATGACTACCTCGACTTTCAGCCATGTTCTTGTTAGGTGTATATCACAATGAGTGACACAACCGGGAGGATATTCCTGGTACCACAGATGGATTAACACAGACTAGAGATGGCCAGTTCACCACTGTAGGGTCACACTCGGTTCACAAGCAACAGCACTGGTGTTGCTGGCAGACTTTCCTTCTTGCACTCATGTTTGGTTCTGTGCAAGCCAGACTGATGCCAGCCTCACACATGGAGATTCTCACATAAGGGAGACCTTGAAGGACAGCTCAAGTAAAGACAGCTCTTTTTTATTGGGCAGAGGTGGACTTCAGGATAACAATTGAGTACAGGAAATTCCCTTTGTATTTGAAAGTTCTGAAGTGTTCACTTTTAAATACTCGATTTTATCACCACAGAGTTGACCTCTAAGTCTGGGAAGCAGGGCAGAGCAAAGAGGTCTCTGAGTTCTCTTTGGAAGGTATTAAAAGGAGAAGGAGGCTTCCATATGTGCATGCTTGTACCTACGCACACAAATACACCATATATCACATACACACACCACATACACTACACACAAGCATACACACACCACACCATACATTACATACATACACACCACATAGATACACACACATACACACCACACACTATATATCACACATACACAAAAACACTACACACACACATCACACACACCACATACACACACAACACACATACACACAAACACTTCACCACACATACCACACACACACCATACCGTACACCACAAACACACACACACCACATACACACACAACACACATACACACAAACACTACACCACACATACCACACACACACACACACACCACACCATACAGCACAAACACACACACACCACACATACACACAAACACCACACACACACCACACACACCACACACACCACACCATACACCACAAACACACACATTCTCTCTCTCTCTCTCTCTCTCTCTCTCTCTCTCTCTCTCTCTCTCTCTCTCTCATATACACACCTCCTCGAATCTGATGAAGCTCTTGATTCTCTCCAACCACAAATGGGCCTTTCAAAGTCCACATGAAGCGTAATGCTTTTGCCTTTCTTCAAAGCCCAATAGCTCTGATAACTCATTGTCGGTAACATTCCCACCTAGACAAAGTCTAGGTAAGCAGCTGCTCATGGGCTAGTGGCCTCATCCTAGGACAGAAAGGGACCTCTAGTGGCCATCACTTCTGTCCCCTTTGCTTCTAAGTTCAGCCACAGCCAAGGTTCACACAGCCCTAGCTGCCCATGGTACCAAGTCTCTGCGTCTCTGTGTTATTTTCTTTAATCTTGCCAGCTGCAATGTAAATCCGTATATGCTGAGGCAAGGGAGAAAAAAATATATGCTGCTCTGAGTAATTGGTACCGATAAATGGAATGCATGACTAAGAACCTACTTTTTAAAGTGTAGCGGAAATCAGAAGCATGCTAGTTTTGAAACAATTGGTGCCTAGTTGTTAAAAGTATGACAAATATGTTACATTTTGTTTGTGGCAAATAGTTTCGCCTAATATGTGTGGTGTGTGATCCACACATGTGATACATGACAATAAAGGACAAAGGACCCACTGGTGATAGGGAATCGTGGGTTTAAACCCTGATAATCTCACTTTCCTATACCCGCACAGTATGTAGATTTCGGACAGGATGCTGTGTAAGTTCCCACTCAGCTCTGTGTTTCCATGCATGATGTGCACACACTGCTGTGGCAAGGGTCCGAGGGGCATTGCAATGGCTGAGTTATGCCATTCCTGTCCGAGAAAGTGCCCTGGCTTCCTCCTGCAGGCTGCCACTGCCATGGTGGTTCAGAGAATGGAGGAGGTTTTACAATCGACAGGTACCTCAACTTAGCTCACAGCTCCTGGGGGCTGGCTGTCAGGGGGAGAGGCCAAACTTCTTACCAGCCCCTTCAGAATTGCCAACACAGGAGAGCTGCCTAAGGCTCCCATAATACTCACCCCCTCAGCTACGGACCAAGGCGGCTGCCATTTGGCTGGTGCATCAGCCTTTCAAACCACGTGGTCCTTCCCTAGTGCTAATGGCATTCAACACACAAACACTGCCCTGACAAATGGAGTTCAGCCCTGCTGGCCTCCCAGGCTCAGAGTGCCAGTCAAATCCATCTCTAACTCCTCCTCTTACAAAGCAGCCTCGGCACTGGCTCTAAAACTGCTTGGGGCTCTTGGCTTTTGGAGAGAGGTGCCCACCCCTGGCCCTGCAAGCCGCTAATATGCTCCCATCAGTGACTGCCACCGTATCAGACGGCAGGAGGTACGTGGCCAGGAACAGAATGTCGGAGGCCAAAAATGTATGGGGTAGAGAAGGAACACTGTTCTTCCAGACAGTTTTCTCGGATTAGAGAGAAAACCATCCACTTCTCTGCTCACCAGTCTCTTTAATAGGTGTAGGATGTGTAAGGCGGAGGATAGTATTTGGTCATCTGGGTTACTCTAATACAATACCTGGCACTGGGTAATTTATGAAGAATAAAAATTTGCTTCCATGCTTCTGTAGACTGGAAGCTCAAGATCAAGGTTCTGGCAGGTATAATGTCTGTCTCTCTACTTTCCAAGTTGGTGCCTGTCGCTACAGCCTCCATAATGGACAAATGCTACATGCATCCTCTCCAGTGGGAGAGATGGCAGGGAGTAAGCACATTCTCTCAAGCCTTCTTCCATATTCCCTGATTCTACTCATGAGTGCTCCACGCTTATGATGTAATTATGTCCTCCCAGGACTCATTTTTTAACATCATGACCATGGTGATTAAGTCCAGTGTGTAAATCGTAGTATATATTCAGAGCAGGGACCAAGGGACACATTTCTGTTGTCGATCCATAGGAGTAATACAAAGATGAGGATAGCCATGATGAAGAGATCACTGTGGAAGCAGAAGGGATTTATCACAGGCAGGAGTGCAGGATCTGAACTTCCTGCTCTGAGAACCTGGGCTCAGTGCTCTGCCTCCAACTGTGGCATCCACCTGCCTCATGCCTCTTTTCCCACGTTCAAGATTACTCTCCCCTTCCTAGTTAACGACTGCCTGCGTTAATGGCAAGAGAACTCATTCAACACATACTTGCCTGTGAATCAACCTGCAGAAGCTTGAAGCTCTGCTCTGGCAAAGATAGTCACCCCTTTGTGGAATATCACCACATCCTCACAGACCCTAATGGCTGACACACCCTCCCTTATGATTTATACACACAGTTTTATTTTCACCACCAGTCCATAGTCCTTTGGTGGGGCACAAGAGCTGTGCATTCCATTTCCCTCCTCACAGGCACAGCACACAGGAGTGAGTGCCCATAGCATTTATAAATAAATGATGAATGGCGAGGAAATACTTTGCACTTCTGCATAGATGCTCTGTGCTACATACAGTCTCAGCCATGCAACAACGCCACGGTGTGATGGGAGTCCAGATTCTTACCTGCCTCCCTCTTCATGCGTGATGAGGAACCCTGAGCATCCCTTGTTAGTGCTTTCACTTTCAACTTTCAGACAGTCTGGTTGGTAGACTGTCCCTGAGCTGTTACATGACATGTTAAACTCCAACGGCCATCCATCAGGATTGATCTAGGATCTCTAGGAAGAAACATATCTATCATGCCCGTGTTGAGTCTCAACAGATGCCCTATTGTTCAAATATGAAATCTTATTCCCATCATACAAGGACCCATGGAGAAGAAGGGGGGGGTCATTCGTCTGCCTGCCTCTCTTATCTCTACCCTGGTCAGATGGAGTGAGATGGCTCATTGTAATTCCTCTGTCATGTTTCGTAGCCAGATCTCGCTCTTCCACGAGATGTATCCAATCAGATGAGGAAGGTGTGTGGATGAGAGTAGGCAGGGTGCCGGGATCCCTGACTCAGCAAGCTGTACCCCTGTGTTCACCATGCTGGAGGGGTTCTCTGCTGCAACTCTCACACGGCTCAGGGAAAACAAAAACAAAAACACCCTGCATCAGCCATTTCTCATAACAAGAAAGAGACCAATTTCCAAGATGCCGGCTGATTTCCATATCCCTCCTCCCTCCTCTCTGAAACACGATGTAATCTCTCCCCTGCAATATAATAAATATTTCACTTTCAAATCCCGATTCATTAAAAGAAGCCCAGGAGGGAGAAATAATAAGGTGTCGCTTTACAGCCCAAATAAAACCACGAAAGATATATTCTATAATTTATACTTCTGACTTTGGGTTGAGATAATTCATATATCATTTTCAGTTAGGGGCCCAAAAATGGTGCTGCATCAGCAGATTGGCTGAAAAATAACTTTTTGTATTATGTTATGCCTTTCAGTAACATGCCCTGGTTATCATACATCAACACTGGGTTGACTTCAGGTGTCTCAGCAGCTCCTCCTGAGTCATTCTCTTCCCTAGGCACAGAAGCAGAGCTCCAACTGGAATCAGCTGAACGGGAGACATTTTTCTTACCATTATTACCACAACCTTCCCATTCTTCACCTCTAAGGATCAGAGCGCTAAATTGACCTCAGTGGGAGACGCGGTACCTGGCATCTTTCCAGCCGAGGTGTAGCACTTTACAGCCAGGGGATTTTTAAAAGACGAAAACAAGACAACTCTAAAGAGGCAGCAGGTATTTTTGAACAAGTTATTAATTTCCCCGAGCTTGAGACTTGGAAATTAAAAAAAAAATATGGAGATGATAAGAATAATAATAGCAAGCCAAACAGACTTTAGAGTGTTACCTGAGGCAGAAATCATAAGCTGCGGTGAGCATTTAATGCACGTTTATGACAGACACACGCCAAGCACCGGGCTGCTTGGCAGTTGGTTCATCTCATTAACTCTCCTGCACCTCCCCCCACCCCCCGCCACCCTTGCTATTGGCACCATTGGAAGTGAAGCTACAAGAGCTGCACAATTTGCCTGAGAGGGGGAAGAATGCTTAACAGGTACGGAGAATTAGACTTTTACTTGGTTTCTATGACAAAGCATTTTTCTAAACTTCTCATTTGATCCTTACAGTGACATAGAAGGGAAACGGGACTGGAAATCAGCTATGGAAGAATGGCACGCGTGCCCAGTGCTACTAACTCCAGCAGATTTACCCATGCACTTCATTACTCCGCTAGCCTTTGAATTCATACATCTGGGGAGTGCCCGCAGTCTTTGGCATCCTTCTGGTCAAGCAAGGAAGTGTCAAACCATCTCTGCCAGTTACCTTCCTACTCGGCAGATTTTGTACTCCGAATGGTAGACTTTCCTTTATTGTGTCAAGTGCTGGAGAGAAGCAAGCAAAGAGAGGGAAACTTTCTTGGTTTCAGCTCATCACTTCAGAGGCTTCAGTCCATCACTTTAGAGAAGCTGAGGTAGACTAGAGAAGCTGACGGCATGGTAGCCAAGAGGGAGAATCCAAGATTCCCCATTCTGGTCTGGGTGTTAATAATATAGGAGAGGCCTTGAGTATGGGCCACAGAAGGTATGAGAGAAACAGTCTGTGGTTTCTTCTTAATTTTGTCCTGACTCCAAAACTCCTTGGAAAAAAAAATACAGTTGAATGCAAAAGACCCTAATGATAAAACATAGATGCAAAGAAAAATTAAGGAAAGTAAACAAAAACTTTGTATTCAGAGTAAAAAGCAAGAGAGAAAGGTAGGGAAAGAGGAAGGGAGGGGAAGAGCGGAGGGGAGAAGAAAAAAAGAAGAAAAGAGGAAGAAGAGGAGAAAAATTGAAATGAAAGGAAAAAGAGGAAGAACAGGAAAAGGAGGAGAAAGAAAGGAGGAGGAAGGAAAAGAGAAAGAGGGAAAAGAAAAAGGAGACAGGGAAGAAAGAGTCGAAGGGGAGGGAGGAGGGAAAGGAGGAGGGGAAGGAGAGGGAGGAGTGGGAGGAGAGGGAGGAGGGGAGAGAGGAGGGAGGAGGAAGAGAGAAAAGATGTTATGAAGACACAGGAAGTTGTACATCGCTTAGTGAAAGAAGCCAGTCTAGAAAAGCCTCACACTGAGTGATCCGAGCTCAGTGACATTCTGAAAGAGGCAAAACTATAGCAACAATAAAAAATGAGCAGTTGCCATGGCTGCGGGAGAGGGAGGGAGACAGGAAGGGATGCACGGGGGCAAAGAAGAAATTTAGGGTGGCAAAAGGACCGTAGAACTGTGGTGCTCAACATGTGTCAGAACTGGGAAAAGTCAAGACACTCATGTTCACTGTGGACTCTAGGTAACACAAGGCTAACCATTGCCGCTCACCAACTCTGACAGCATGCTGTACCAAAGAAAGACCTCAAGCGAGGAAGCCGTGGACACGAGGGACCTGGACACCGCAGCTCTCTGTTCTTTCCCATCGATCCTTCTGTAACCTAAAACTACTTTTACAAAATGATTGTAATAAGCTCTAAAGGAACCATGGTCAGTAAATGGGCAAACAGTATTGAAATCTAGACTTTTGTGGTTCCCAGGCACACACTCTGAAATTTTAAATCCAGAGACTCTTTGGTCTTTACTTCCACGTCTGCCTCTGAGTTCCAGTTTCCCCATCCTAAAAGGAATATGAAGGCTACTGTTTTCTCTCAAAACCTTGCTCAGAAAATGGCTCACTGTGAAGGCTGGGGGAAATGTTTGTAAACTGCAGTCATTCCCCTGCCCTCCCCCAAATCCAGGAGAAGACCAGGAGCACACTGAGTTCCTAACCACTGGTCCATGAAAAGGGATGGCTTTCTGAGAGTCAATTACTGATACAATTTACTAAGTGTGCCCAGAAGAAGCTGTGAAAGGCTCTGTCCCTGCTGTTCTGGAGCAGCCTCTTCTCAATCAGTCTCCTAGGACAGAGAAACGGTGGCTCTGAAAAGCTCTTGGAACACATACGGTGTGGGTAGAAACATAAATTAGATAAATTATATATATATAAAATATTGATAAATTATATATAATTATATATATTTTATATATTATATAGATAAATTATATATATAAAAGATAAATAAATTATATATAATATATATAAATTATATATAAAATATTGAGATAGATAAATTATATATATAATATTGATATATATAATTTATATATATATATATATATATATATATATATATATTATTCTCTCCTATAATTTCCTTCTTTTCTTCTTTCTGGAAGATGGAGGCTTCTCTCTCCCAGGACTCCAGACCTCAGAGAACATGAAAAAGGGCGTTAAAAGATATATTTTGTTTTTTAAGACAAAGCGGCAACCAACTAACTGGGAAATGATCTTACCAATCCTACATCTGACAGAGGGCTAATATCCAATATATATAAAGAACTCAAGAAGTTAAACTCCAGAGAGGCAAGTAACCCTATTAAAAAATGGGGTACAGAGCTAAACAAAGAGTTCTCACCTGAAGAATATCTAATGGCTGAGAAGCACCTAAAGAGATGTTCATCATCCTTAGTCATTAGGGAAATGCAAATCAAAACAACCCTGAGATTCCATCTCACACCAGTCAGAATGGCTAAGATCAAAAACCCAGGAGATAGCAGCTGTTGGCGAGGATGTGGAGAAAGAGGAACACTCCTCCATGCTGGTGGAATTGCAAGCTGGTACAACCACTCTGGAAAGCAGTCTGGCGGTTCCTCAGAAAACTGGGCATGACACTCCCAGAGGATCCGGCTATACCACTCCTGGGCATATACCCAGAGGTTTTACTTGCATGCAATAAGGACACATGCTCCACTATGTTCATAGCAGCCTTATTTATAATAGCCAGAAGCTTGAAAGAACCCAGATGTCCCTCAACGGAGGAATGGATTCAGAAGATGTGGTATATCTACACAATGGAATACTACTCTGCAATTAAAAACAATGAATTCATGAAATTCCTAGGCAAATGGTCAGAACTTGAAAATATCATCCTTAGTGAGGTAACCCAATCACAAAGAACACACATGGTATGCAGTCACTGGTAAGGGGATAGTAACCCAGAATCTCGGAATACCCTAGACACAATTTGCATATCAATAGATTTCTAAGAAGATGGAAGGAGAGACCCCTGGTCCTGGAAAGACTGGATGTAGGAGAATGCCAGGACAGAGAAACGAGAGGGGGTTGAATGGAGAAAAGAGGGAGGGAAGGGGGCTTATGGGACTTTCGGGGAGGGAGGAAACAGGAAAGGGGAAATGATTTTGAATGTAAATAAAAAAAAAACTTAGAAAATAAAATTAAAAAAAAAGATATAGAAAATAAGATTTTTTTTGTGAAATTTCAAACACTAGAAAATGTCATATGAAGCATCAGGTTTGGGGGGCAGAAAACAATAGGCAGTAGAGAGCAATGTGAATGGGAGGTGTGTGTGTGTGTGTGTGTGTGTGTGTGTGTGTGTGTGTGTGTGTGTAGAGAGAGCGAGAGAGAGAGAGAGAGAGAGAGAGAGAGAGAGAGAGTTTTGAGCTCTCATTTATCATCAGAGCAATTTCCTTGTTAATAAAATGACCTTGTGTAAACAGCTCAACTTCTCTCAGCTCTCTTGTCCTTAGGAAAGGGACACCCACTGATCGATCACAGCCACAGGAGCTGCTGAATCAGGGTGAGCTGCCACCATTGAAAGAATTATATATGACTGAGCACAGGCCCTGGACTGCACAGGAAGGCTTCTCAAATCAGCTCCTTTGAGGACAACGCAGTAAACTTGATCCTATGCCAAGGTGGGCCAGGTACCCCCCAGAGACCCCTGACACAGGCTTAAGTGTAGCTTCAAGAACCCGCTGTATCCTAAGACCTAAAGAAAGCCTGGACAAGTGACTTTGGCATCTCTTCGGAAACAGTTCTACTGTGGGCAGGCCCTTGTCTTAAGTCTGTAATGTAAACATTGTCACCAGGTAGCCAGCCACTGAGCCTCTCCAGTTCTTCTGGGAACTTTATCTGACCCCACTACTATGGTCAGCACATTAGGATTCCTGGGCTAGGTCTCCATCCAGTCATCCATGTACTATCAAAACCAAGGGGAAAGACCTTTCCTGTGTCTCCACTCTGAAATGGGAGATTGGAAGAAGCCTGGTGCTCATTTAGTGGTACCCAGGACTGGAGCTAGGAGACAGAGGCGTCCGGTAGTGTACATCTGGGACACGGACTTGTGTAGTGGGGGACAATGTCGTTACCCCTATGAAGGGGGCTGTGGTGTATAAAGCTGCCAATCTGCAAGGTACCATCTGGCTCTAAGAGTTCCAGTTATGTGCGGGACTCCTCTTAATTAAACACACAGATATTAAAGCAATTTTTTAACTAACAGGGCGAGCAGCTGGAGTGGAAAATCACCTCCCATTCACATCGCTCTCGACTGCCTTCCCGGGCTATTGTTCTCTGCCCCCCAAACCTGACGCCTCATATGGCATTTTCTAGTGTTTGAAATTTCACAAAAAGATCTTATTTTCTTCAAAGACAAAAGATATCTTTTAACCCCCCCTTTTCATGTTCTCTGAGGTCTGGAGTCCTGGGAGAGAGAAGCCTCCATCTTCTAGAAAAAAGAAGGAAATTATAGGAGAGAATAAACCCGCCATCACCCTGTTCCCTCCCAGTAGAAGTATCCTTCCGATTGCCAGCCAGTCCTCTAAGCCCTGGAATTAACCCCATTATGTTGCATATTAGCCAGCCACAGATAGACACAATGAAAGTAGAGAGCCTTTTGATTTGCTGATACAATTTGGTGAACAGAGCAAAAGGAAATTTTTTTTTCTTTTCATCAGAATCGCTCTTAGGCTTTGTTCCATCTCTTTAAGGGCCGCTGCTCTCGGCCTGGCCATCACTGACTTTTTACTGAGGTGGTAGTTTTGAAAAGGCTCAAGTCTCCCCAACTACCTACCTCAGGACTATCTGCATTTTAACAGGAAACTCTGAAAGGTAAAAAGAGACTTCAGGGGACAAAGAAATGAGCCCCTAATGGGAGAGTGTCGGATATGGGGAGGGACTACTTTATGACTGGGGACACGTCCCTACCTGGATCCATCTCCATCCGCACCTCGCCCAGGCCCCGCTTTCATGGCCCCGCTGCAGAACTTTGGAGGGATGGTCTACTCTCTCGTCTAATGAAGAACAAGGCTTACTGTGCACCATTCCGCAGCAACTTATGTCACAACAAGAAGGATCTGGGTCACACCTGAAGCAGGCCCTCTGGGGAAATAGTGCCTTCTAAAGCCAATAGCTAGCTCTCTAGCCTCTGTCAGCTCATTTATATGGAGACAGGCTTTAGGGTCAACGACTTCAGAGGTATTTAGTCTTATACACAGTAATAAAGCAAGTAGCATGTTTTCTTCAACCAATAACGAGACTGGTTCATTTCAGTGCCCCATGTGGGGACCAGACAGGGAGTTGTGATGGAAACGACAGTTCTCCCTTTAGCTCTATTTGCGGCTGACAGGATTCTAAACTTAAAAGACCCTTTAGTATCTACTAAAAACTCTTAGATCTAATAAACACTGTAATATTGCAGAATACAAAAATTGGTGGTTAAAAAAACCCGGTAGCTTTTATATATACACCAATAGTGTACTTCAAGAGGAAGAAATTAGGACAAATATCCCATTCACAGTAGCTTTAAAAAAAAAATTAGGCACCTAGGAATACACCTAACTAAAGGAAAAAAAAAAACCCTCAGCAATGAAAATGTCAAGACATTTAAAAAGGAGGTTAAAATGATATTAGGAGCCAGAAAGACCCCCTGTGCTCCTGGGTTGGCAGAGTTAATATTGTCAAGATGGCTAGGCTAAAAAAGATGTTTTTTTTTTAAACCAAGTTAGCTATGACTGTCACCCCAACAGTTTCATGTGGTAGAGATAACCAGATGCCAGGAAAGATCCGCTGCTCATATTAAGTATTATATATGTGAATACTCTGGGAGCCTAGAAAGATGAACAAGAAGATTAAAGAAGGTGATGGAGCTGCATAATGTGCCCATAGGATGATGTGAACAGTCGATCTAGAGACAGTCAGCTATGAGGACAAAATACACAGAGCAGAAATTACTGCCGGGGAGCCCAAAGAATGAGGAAGGATTTCCTTTGGTAGAGGAATCATCCCGGGGTGAGGGGGTGGGCCTCCTCCCATTTTCTTTTCTCTCTCTAGGTAGGTGTTATGATGGCCACCCAGCTGGTCCAGAAAACTAGCTTCCTGATAGCCAGCTTCAATCCTAGGCTGCAGATAGATTCTAGAAGCCATCCAGGAGCTGTAGCAACACTGAAGGCTGCCTGGGCCATATGACTGCAGTCCCCAGACCACCTGAGGTCCAGGTGGATAGCCAGCGTCAACCACCAACAAATACCAATGTGTAGAACTCCCAGTGATTCCTGACCTTGCCTGCTAACCTTCATTCCTTCCCTGCTGGAACCAAGATCAACCACTCCTGGTTTGCCTTTCTAGTTTCTCAACTCACAGTCTCCGAGATTAACAATATGTTTGAGGTTGCTAAATTTGGGGATGTGGAAGACCTCACTCACTGTGTTGTGATCCTTAGGGTTTAAGTTTCTCCTTCCCAACTGCTTCACCAACCTTCTGAAAACTGGGCTGAGAGGATGGGTAAAACCACGTCAGGGTCAGCCTCAGAAAGCACTGCTGCAAGACAGGGCTGTGGAAGTCGTTGTTTCATCTTTTAAATCACTATCACGTTTTATTGTGTTACCTATTTTAATTTGTGTTTCTTTTCCTATAAAATGAGCAGTGCAACTACTTGCAATTGAGTCATACTAGGGTTCACTATGTCCTCTATGGCTCTTGTGAGGCAGTCCTCCATGTGGAGAGGTCTGAGGGCCAAGGGGTGGGTGCACTGCCTTCCTCTGATCCCCATCAAGGAGGCAGTGGAAAGCGACTGATGAAGAGGGCTAAGAACAGGAAGAAAAAGCCCAGATAGGAGGGGACATTTGCTAAGAAGGGCAATAGCAATAGAAATGAATAGAAAGAAACAAGGGATATCAGTACAGATTTGCTAAGCACACTTAATAATAGTGAGCCACCAAGTAGAAGGAAATGTCTCAGGGGACTTGGAGTTTCTCCCACACTGCTTATGATAGTCATTTTGCTATGTAACAAATGAGCTCCAAACTTAGCAACTTCAAACAACCATGTAGTTAAGCTCAGAGTCTGTGAATTGGGACTCTAGAAAGGCCCACCGGGGTGGTTGATCTTTGCTCTGTGATGTCTTGGCTCCAGCAGGAAAGGCTTAAGTTTAAGTTAAGCTAACCTGAAGGTTAGCTGGCCAAGACAGGACTCATTGGGAGGCATACACACTGGTATATGTTGGTGGTTGACACTGGCTGTCCACCTGGACCTCAAGTGATCTGGGGATCGCAGCCACATTACCCAGGCAGCCTTTAGTGTTGGTTCAGCTCCTGATTGGCTTTCAGGATCAAGCGCCTGAGGGGTCAGGCACAGGGCGCTTCACCCAGGCACTCTGTCACTTCTGCTTTGTATCCTTTATTATTGTGGTCACGACAGTCTGCCTGGGTTCAGTGATCTCTGCCACTTGATGGGAGAAGGGTCAAGATGACAGGGTAAGATGAGCCTGCAGAATGGGAGCTTTTGCTTGGAAAAGACAATCTGTCACAATCCTCTTCTGAGACCCTTCATCAAGCCCTTTTTTATGACTATAAAAACCCATCCTGTCACTGTGAGCAGCTGAGAGCCCTTGTCTTCACCTTTGTCTTCTTCAGAAACGTATTAGCATCCTATCTTATTTCTAAAATGGTTATGAGCCTGCGGAGCGAATGGACAGACAAATGCATATGTGGATGGACGATGAGTTGCAGGCGTGTCTGTCTCCTCGGCATGTGACACAGACACCTGCCTGGAGAGACTGGAGACTCTTGAAGGAAGGGACCACTTAAGGAAAGTTCATTTTATTGCTCTCACATCCCTCCTGTATGTTCTTGGCTAATCCGGCAATCCATTATTTATGTGTAGCCTAATTAACGTTGTGAGTGGCTTGATCCTTGTTTACTTAAGCCTATCCCGGAAGATTGCCAAGATTAAATAAAATTACCTGCAGGCAGGCGAGTCTCCCAGGGGCTGGGCTAGAAAAGAGTTGGAGAGGCTGAGAAGATGCCCCTTGGTCGTCTGCGAGAGCTTGTGCCCTGGAAACCATCTGTTGTCAACCCTTTGTATGTGCAAGTCACAAGCCCAGGCCCTGTCTGCCCACCAGAGGCAGGATGGTGCACAACACACAAGCATGGGTGAAGATGTGTGTCTTGGTGTGCACAGGGCTACCGCTGTGTGTAAATGTATCCCTCACCATGCTCCTCTTCCTAGAGCTGCTGCCACCAAGTCTGGTTCACTTAATAAAGATTCAGATAATCTACACCAAACAAAACTCAGTGGAGTCTGAAACTAACTAATCGAAAACGATTAGCTCCCTTCAGCCTCTGAATCCACCTTTTCCTTGTAAAACCAAAGAGCGGTTCTTATTTGGATGCCGGCCTTGTACATTTAATGAAGAGAGAATCAGATTGGCTCAAGCGGCAGGGGCAGGCTAATATTTTGAATGATTAGTAGCAAATTAGAAAACCTTTCAAAGGACCATTTATATTTCTTCTACCTCCAAACTGGTTCTCCTTCTACACTGTGATTAACCTGTTCATATCCACAGTATTCTGTGGACAAAGTGGACATGTATCATGGGAAAACTTTCAGATTTGCCTGCACTCACAGCCAAGAGGCTACAGGGGACCTCCCTCCCTGTCTTGGAAAAAGAAGAGAAGCCTTGAATGCCATTCTTCATCTTCCAGTTGAGACAAAGGAAATGCCATTGGCAATTGGTTGTCTACAAATGAACTGAAGAAGATGGGGTTTTTGTCAAGAGACAGTGTCTAAGATTTTACTGCTATGAACAGACACCCTGACCAAGGCAACTCTTACAACATTTAATTGGGGTTGGCTTGCAGGTTCAGAGATTCAGTCCAATACCATCAAGGTGGGAGCATTGCATCATCCAGGCAGTCATGGTGCAGGAGGAACTAGAGTTCTCCATCTTCATCTGAAGGCCACTAGGAGAAGACTGATCTCCAGGCAGGTAGGATGAGGGTCTTAAAACCCACACCCACAGTGACACACTTCCTCCAACAGGGTCACACCTACTCCAACAAGGCCACATCTTGAAATAGTGCCACTCCCTAGGGCCAAGCATATTCAAATCACCACAGAGAGTTAATACAGAGAAAAGAACACAAGTTCTCAACATTGAGGAAGCATGAATGCACAGGGAATGAATGACTCACTAACCATGTGTCTAGCTGTACTTTATTGCAGGTATCCTCATACAAGGAACTACGATGGTCTTCCTCTGGTGGCTTACAGCGCAGGAGAGGACATAAAGTGGCAGGCTAACTATTGGATGATAATGCTATAGGAAAAGTTCAGGGCAGAGAGCTAGGGGAAAGCACAGAATGGCTTTGCAGTCAATGGTAGACTCTAAAACAAGCTTCTGGATGTTGATGAGGAACAAGTCTGAGAAAAATGGTTATGTGTGGGAGACGGAGAGTTAAGACAAGTTGGGTAGAAGATGGGTCATGGTATCTGATATGCTGGAAAAATGACAATATGAATAAATGTATATAAACAGCAACAACAAAAACAGTAGCAGGCATACTATATGCATCTCTGATGTAGTATATATAGCTTTGATTATTGCACTTAAACAACAGATACACATTCTTTCCTTTGTATACAAAATGTAAGGAAGTCATACTGAGATTAAGAAATGCTCCTGAAGTCATGAGTGACAAAGCTGCAATATAAATGCAAAGAGACAGTTGTGCTCTACCCTCCGTAGTCTCAGCCTCTGCTCATTCTTGCCAGCTACAAAGAGACTGGAGGGAGGCTCCTTAAAGTTCAATAAGGTCTGAATTTAAGCATTCCTTCTAGGAATAAAGGGAAGATTCCTGAGATTTAAGGAATAAACAATTTACAATTCTCAAAGAAGTTTCTGAAACTACAAGACACACAGGGCTACAACCCAAGCTTATTGAAACAGTAAGGAACTTCTGGGACAAGAGACTCTTAATCATGTGCAGAGAGAAGGCTCTGACCTCTTAGGCTGCCTATAAGTCATGCAGAGAGCTCCAGGGTTGTACTTTTCATGAGTTGTCACCCATGCTGGGGTGGGCTTTTCAATGATGAAGTTGTCTTGAGTCATTCCTGCTCCTGTAAGTAACCCCTTCACCTGTACTTCAGTTAGTAACTGCAATAAACTTCTTGATTCACCAACTTGGAATATGATGGCCTTACTTTAGTCTGCCACAGGTTTTTCTAAGAGATCTATGTTCTGTGTTTGTCCAAGTTTCATAAAATACATGGGTTTGCCAGCAGAATGGAGTGTGAGAGAGTTGAACACACTTAGGTCACTGATTACCCAATCACTGCTGTATCCGCTATACATAGTAGAGAAAATAAAAAGAGAAAAAATGCACCCACAGCCAATGACACAGTCAGCCTCCAATACATATCTGTCGTTAGCATCAAGTCACTGTTGATCTCAAAGGTCTTTCCTAGCTTTATTATGGAAACTAGCATTCTTCTTTTCTACTAAAGAGGAAAATAAAGGTGAAACCTAACATTCTAAAAGAAGAGTTCAAACCCAAAGACTTTTCCAGTGGGATTGGTTATGAAATGCCCATAAAGTCCATTAAATGAGGGAATAGAATTCTGGATGGGGTTAAGAGCAGGACAGATTCCTACCAGCTTGAAGCAGTCTTCCTTGAAGCAATCACCAGGTGGGTGCTTTCTTCCTGAGCAGACAAAGCAGAGCTGTCCCCTGACATTGAACCCAGCCTACTAATAGGCAGTGCAGAGTGCAGTCTTGAGAATATTCCAAATACGAAGAAAAATTTGTAATCACTCTTGCTCTTGTTTGAAAGTGAAACATCCCCATGGGCTCATGTGTTTGAACACTTGTCCCAGGGGTTCTTGCTGTTTGAGAAGGTGTGGTCAAGAAATGGAGCCTTACTTAAGAAAGCTGGTCACTGTGGTGAGTTTTGAGGTTTTATAGTCTGTTCTCTGTCTCTGCTTCCTGTCTGTGATAGAATGTAGCCAGCTAGCCTCTTGCTCCTGACTCCACACCTTTCTTGCCTGGATAGACTGTTTTGTCTTCGAGGCACACCCATCTTCCCTAATCCAGGCTAAGTCCCTCCCTCTACAGAGGAATATCTGAGATTCAGAGAAAACAAATACCCCCATCAGCTCTTAAAGGAGAAATCTGGATGGGGGCCAACTTTCCCAACTTACAGCCCCGAGTTCTGTTCAGCAGCACTCTTGCTACCCTTTGAGGACTCAATAATGCAGACACCACACTGAGGTTTGGGGAGTGCCTGACAACTGCAGAGAGGACCAAGGGACTGTGCACTTATGAATTGAAGCCCTGTTTCCACATTTGGGCCCAGGAAAGTCATCATTTAGCATAACTAAGCCGGAGCATAACCCAGAGAGATCCTGGGTGAAAACCAAGTGCTAAAGGAGCCAGTTCCCGCTGTGAAGTAGAAAGTGCACAGTTTAAGCCTATTTGAAGCATGCACAGGCCTCAGGGTCTACACACAGCACCGATGGCTTGAAGGAGAAGGCTCTTCGAGTTGGAAGAATGTTGTTTGGCACCAAATGTTTATCGGGCACCCAGGGTGGTAGGCCAATTATAAAATTAACACTGTTCATGTCTGCTCCGCCAAGTAGAAAGTAACTACTTTACAAAGAAACTAGGCATCCAAGATTAAACAGGGAGGGGAAGCCTACTAATTCTCTCTCTCTCTCTCTCTCTCTCCTCTCCTCTCCTCTCCTCTTTCCTCCTCCATTCTCCTCCCCTCTCCTCTCCTTCCTTCCCCTCTTCTCTCCTTCCCTCCATTCCTCCTGCCCAGCATCATGATGCTGGTCTCAGAATCTCCCAAGCAGATGGAAGGGGTGGGGGTGGGGAATGGCACAGAGATAGGGAAATAAGTCTACATCATCAAATACTTCCTCCCACTCCTCTCCCTTTCTCCTTACTTCCCTCAACCCTGCATACTTGTGCCTCCCCCCCCCGCTCTCTCTCTCTCTCTCTGTGTGTTATAGATACATATGCAGGTGTGTGGACAGGTGTGAGCACACATGAGTTCAGAGTTCAGCATCAAGGGCCTTCCACAATCTCTCTTCACCTTAAAATTTTTTTTTGAGATAGCATCTCTCACTGAACCTAGAATGAGCTGATGAATCCAGATTGGCTAGCCAGTGAGGCCCCTGGGCTAACTTCTGTCTACACCTCCCAAAGCTGGGATAATAGCTCTGCGCTGCCACTCCCAGCTTTTGTTACAGGATGCATGCTTGCATGGTGAGCCCTTAACTGACTGAACCATTTCCCCAGGCCTTCTCATGCCACTTCTGTTAGAGGTGCCAGTCTTCCCACTGTTACCCTCTCCCAAGAACTGTGTTCAAGTAAGATCTGTTTGGTGAGATCAAAGGAGCACTGGAGTGTGGGATATCTGAGTTTGAATCACTCGTCCATTGCTAAAAACTTTGTAACATCAGACAAGTCAGCTTACCTCTCCGAGGCTCCCAGTTCCTGTCGGAAAACAGGAACAAATAGACACTACCTGATGGCGGCATCCTGAACAGGGAATAAGATGACACATAGTTAAGTTGCTGAAGGCTACATCTTGCAGAGTGTACATAAAACCTGACGTTAGTTGAGGGTATTTAAGATTCATGGAATCAGTCGCATCCCCCACTTGACTTGCAGAAGGGAACCCATGCTCTCTGAAGGCTCTTGGCAGAGGTATTGCTGCTTCTCCAGATTGCCTCCAGATACTTTTAGTTTGGGGTTCGCTTTATTATCCAATGATGATCACCTTCCTCTATACATGTTCACTGAGTTCAGCAGTTTGTGCTGAAATGTGGGCGACGGAGAATTGCATCATGCGGCGCAGCAGCCTCAATTGACATTATCACTCTCTCAAGAACCTTCATCCAAAAAGCAGGATTCCCTCTCTCAGCCTGTCTGCACTTCCAGCCTTCCCACCACCTTCCTTTCCCTGGCTACCAGCCTCACTCTCACCCAAACTCTAAATTCTTCTCCATGTCTCCCTCAGAGCAGGTTTTCTAATTTTGCTGTATCTTCTCCCATCAATTTGGGAACTTCATCTTTTGCTTCAGAACTATTCCATGTCCAAGTATTTTCCTACATACTCAGGCCCCTCCCTGTGCGGAGGTCTGCGGACATTAGTTACTCTGATGTGTCCTCCCTGCTTTGGAGATCCAAGGTCAATAGATGTCTAAAGGACATATTTCTCCAACCTTCTTTTCGTTCATGCTATCTCTTTGCCATCTGCACTGAGGCCCCACCCTCCTCTGCCACCCACTTCTCTTCACTTCCTGGAAGTCACTCCTTGTGCCAACTGAGCCAATCCCTGCAGAAACCAGCTAGGATTGGCCAGAGACGTCATCCTCATTGGCTGTTTCATTGGCTTTTTTGGTCATGAACTTTTAGACAAGCCCTCCCCCGGTCTACCTATTTCTATTGTTCTCATGCTGCAACCACCTCCCACCATCCATCCCTCCCTAGTTCCTTCTGTGATGCTTGCTCTCTGCCCATCTCAACCCTGTACTCAAGTCCCAGGCAGTAAGTAACTCTCCTCCCACTCTCAGTGGGCTGCCCAATCGTCTCAGCATCCATTCCAACAGTTCAGCCTCCCACAGGGCTGATGAGCTCTACAGACTTCTCTTCAGCTACAGTCCTCCCACAGCCCTGTTCTCATTTGAGAAACCCTTTTGGAACACTGGCTGAAAGAGGAGCTCATGAAGCCAAGCAACGCCCATTCTGCCCTCCATCTCTACTGCCCAGTCAGCTGCTTCAGGATTGTCATATTCACAATGGAGCCATCAGTCCCCGTCTCTCTCATCCTCCTCATGCATCTACTCATTCATTCAGCTGGGGCCCCAACATCTCCCTTATTCTTGTGCCTTTATGTAACATCTCTATGCTGACAATTCTAAGCTTTTAATTTAAACCCAAAGCTTTTTTTTTTCTCCATTATAGGTTTGTGTCTCTTGCTGCCCACTCGACAGCATTTCTTCTTACTTATCTTCCAGACCTTTCATCCTTAACATATTCAGCAGAGAATTCTTACCTCCTCCCACTATAAGGCTGTTTCTTTTCCTAGTGGATTACTATTAGTAAATGGCTTGCTTATGTAAGGTAGAAACAGAAGCCTCACCTTGCTCTCTCTCCCCTCTCTCCAGTTCATCTGGTAGTCATGTCAGAATTGCTTGTTCTGAAACCTAGCCAAGGCTGTCCTTTCCTTCCCCATCACTGCCACCTCGTCCATCTGGTCTGTGATCATATTTTTGTGTGCATGACTCTGGCAGTTTGCTCTCCTCCAAATTTACCCATATCCTCCCTGAGAAAAATAGTCTTAAAAGGCACACACAGGACATTGTTGTTCTCTTATAGGAGGCCAGTTAACAATCTTCACATTCTTTATCACATCTTATAACTATTAATGATGATCCTTAAGCAGAAGAGAAGCCTATTCATTCCATTGTCACTAGAGGGGTGTGCATGCTGCTCAGAGCAGGTGGGGTCCTAGGTTGCTAACAGGTTGTGAAGTGCATCATCTGGAGAGGGATGTGAGTGTAGATAGACCATTCAGGTAAGGGTTGCAAATTCATCACTAGATGACAGGTGCGTATGTGTAGCACAAACCAAGTGGAGACCAAGGTTGCTAAACTATCTCCTATGCTTGCTGTCCCAGAAGCATTTGATGACAATCCAAAGCCACTTCATTTTTTAAACTGCTCCTCTCCAGGTCTATCTATGATAATGCCATGGCTTTCAGCTCCTCAAATAAGGAACAAATCTAAATCTTATTGGTCTTGGAGATTTTGGCTTCTGCTTTCTTAGTGTTAAGAAGCTTTTTTTTATTTTTTATTTTTTCTGAAGCTGGCTCTTAAACTAAACCTTATCACAGATTTTACCTCTTCACAGAAGCCTTCCCCAAAACCCCTTTTGAGTTTGCACCTATAAACCTATATTGTCATCTCAGGTTTCAACCTGGGTTTCTCCTTGATGACACTTAAATTCTCTTTGTGTTTCTGTTTCTTGCTTGTTTCATGTATGTCTCCTCCACGAGTCATAAACCATGTCTGTTAGTTCACCATTGGATTCCCTAGACTGATAAGTTTATCTGGCATATGGTAATAACTACTCAATAAATAGTCATTGAATCAATAAATGAGTGGTTGGGAAAACGAATCTATTGATACAACATGTACTATATGTTGGACAAAGTATTACCCCTGTTCTCAAGGGAAGATCAAGCAGATAGAAAGCAAGCGTAATGACAATAGCATTATTTCTTCTGTGGAAAGCATAGGTTAAGTGGCACGAGAGCCTGCAGTGAGAACAGGAGCTGCAGAAGAAGTCACGGAGGTCTGGGACAGGCGCCTTCAAGACGGAGATTTGGTCAATATGATTTTTTTTTATTGCATTGCATCGATTTGACTGGTGCATGCATACAAATGCAGGCGTGTGCCCAGAAGCCAGAGGACAGCTTAGGGGAGTCTCATTCCATTCTGTGGGTCCTTGGAATCAAACTCAGGTCATTAGGCTTGGCCACAAACACCTTTACCCAATGAGTCATCTCAAAAAAACCACAGTTTTTTCTTTCTTTCATTTTTAAGGAAATTAAATGGAGATCACAATTTATTCTTGCATTTTAGCTTGAAGCCAACCCAGGTAACTGGTTGATACTAAAGATTAGACCAGGAAATTTTGATTATCAGCATGAAATGCTGTCTCAGTATTTGTAAAAAGAAAAAAAAAGTAAGATATTTCTTGTACTTGACCCTCCAAAAATTACACTGCTGTCCAATGTGCTGATTCTATGAAAGTAAAGTCACGTGTCACAAATGCAAATGAATGAGTTGGATTAAGGAGAGAACAGGGACCTCATATCATACAGCACCATACTGTTCTTAGCATAGAGGATAGTCATCTCAGGCTGCATTACACTGCAGTAGCAGATGATCTGAAAACCTTAATGGCTTCCACCCCATAAACTTATTTCTTACTTATGCTACATGGATGCTATATTCTTCTTTATTTCTTGACCCACACTAAAACAGCAGCTCTGGCCAAGGATGTGTTTGTGCTGAGGCAGAAGAAGAAAGAGAAATTTCACAACTCAATGCTGGCTCTTAAAGTATATTTAAAGTAGAAAATAACTTATGTGATAACATCTCATTGACCTGAGTCTATCATATGGCCAAGGTTGACATCGTTGCATCAGAGATATCAAAGTTCCTGCAAATAGAAAAATAAAAAGCACCAGAAAGGCTGGCCATGTAGCTCAGACCTACAGAGCCAGAATTTAGAATTTCCTATACGATCCTCCACCATAAGCTCCAACAAAGCAGTCATTTCCCCTTTAAGACCAAATTTTAATATATATTCCAATTTGTAAGTAAGCATCTATTCCTTTCTTCCAAATACACAAGCTTAGGATAAAAATAGAGGCATTTCATATGCCTATGTGTTCTGTAAACTAGCACATACCCAAAGATGCTGGAAGTTGGCTTCAAGAATTAGAAAGGTCTTCTGTGTGTGTCATAGATGCAGATGAAAAATATATTTAGAGGCAAAGCCAGTATCTCATCCAGTATATTACTAATTATAAATTCAAGTAGACATTTGGGGAGGATGGCAGGAGCCTACCATTTAGTTAAAGCAAATGGCCAATTATAAGTTCTCTGATAACAACAACAACAACAAAATACATTTTACATTGTTTCAAATCCTCGGCAGCTAATAATGCCTGTATTCAGTAAATGATCAATAACTTTTAAAAATATGCACACACAGATACACACTCCTATATATAAAACTTAAATATAGGCTAGGCAGAGGAAGGGGAGCACGCAGTGCGTGTCTTCCTGAGCTTGTCTTATCGCATCCATTTTTTCAGCAAATGTAATTATCTCACTGTTCTTTACAGCTGTATAAAATTCCATTGTGTACATGGACCACAATTTCTTTGTCTATTCATCTGCTGCTGGGATTCTAGTCTGGTTCCATTATTTGTGAGTAGAATAGTAACAAACACGGTTGTGCAAGTGTCTCTGTGATGTGCTGATTTAGAGGCTGTTAAGTACATACCCAGGAGTCTCCTTTCAGTCCTTTTGAAGAATCTCTTCCAGCAGCTACAGTGGCTGCACCAGTTCCTACTCCGGCAGCACAGAAAGAATTCCTCACCTCTATCCCCATCCTCGGTACCATTTGCTGCCATTTGTTGTCATGATGCTGACCACTCTGATGAATGAACGAATGAACGTGGGGTAGAATCTAAAAGTCATTTTAATTTGCATTACCCTGATGACTAAGGCTTTTAAACACCTTTCTAAGTATTTGTTGGCTCCTTGTGCTTCTTCTTTGGGGATTTGTCTATTTAGTCCCCTGGTCTATTTACTAATTAGATGATTTTGTTGTTGTTTAATTTCTGCAGTTCTTTATATATCTAGATGATGCTCCTCTGGCTTGGTGTGTAGTTGGCAAATATGATTTTTCCTGTTTGGTAGCTGTCTCTTCACTCTGCTGATTGTTTCATTTGTAGTGCAGAAACCTTTTCATTTTATGCAATCCCGTTAATCAATTCTTATGATTATTTTATGTGCTATTGATGTCTTTAAGAAAAAGCTTGCAGGACTGGAGAGATGGCTCAGTGGCTAAGAGCACTGACTGCCCTTCCAGAGGTCCTGAGTTCAATTCTCAGCAACCACATGATGGCTCACAACCATCTGTAATGGGATCCGATGCCCTCTTCTGGTGTGTCTGAAGACAGCTACATTATGCTCATATACACAAAATAAAGGAATAAATCTTTTTTTTTTTAAAAAAAAAGTTCTTCCCTATGTCTATATTTTGAATATAAAAAATCAAGTTAAGACTTTTAGAGGTAGCAATTTATATCACATTTCAAAATGTTTATTGAGTTTTGAGCTGAAAATTTCACGTTTAGAATTTATTCACAAAAGATGACGGGAAGCACTCACAAAGAAGAAAACGGGATGTATGGACCATTTATCACCATCATGTAGATAGACTAGATAGGGGATTAGAGAGAGGGAGGAAGGGAGGAGGAGGAAAGAGAGAGAAAGAGAGGGAGAGAGAGAGAGAGAGAGAGAGAGCAGAAGCACATAAAATCCAGACTTCTAACAACCGAATACTAGTGAAATAGGTTGTAATATAGATAGCATGGGTGAAATACTAAATAATTATAAAAAGTGTGCTTTGAAAGCACAGTTATCAGAGAAAATATGTGAAAAAAACCCATTAGTTCTGAAATAAGACAAATATAATACACCTAATGTTAATAAAATGCATAGCCTATCTCTACACATAGATGCATACCGAGCTGAAAGTTAGAATGAAATTATCCGTTTCAAGAAAATGAACACATTTCTTGCCATTTCCCCCTTTTGAATTATGAAGATAAAGGATGCTGAGACAGATCTATTGTTCCCTGAGTGGAGAGATGTATGTGTGTCTATGAGGAGAAGAGAGGCTAGAGCAGGGAACAGCACAGGCTCTGGTGTCAGGCCCAATGGATGATGTAAACAAGGACACAAAGCAGTTGGCAGCCACTGGAATTAGACACATGGCCATGGATGCAGAGGGAGGCATTTTACTAAGTTTTGCTGTGTCCCATGTATTTATACATTTCCTTTGAGGCACCGTGAAAACTCGAGCAAAAACTTCATCTTTCTCTTGCGCTTTGTGAAGGTTGGTTTGCTTGGAGATGTGACTAAACGCTGACTCTTGCTTGGAAGCAGGAAGCAAGACAGCCTGAGGGGGTTCAGCCTCAACTGGGAGCTCATAATAAAAGATGATATAGTCAAATGCTAGAGTCATTAGCTTTGAGTGGAGACAAAGGAAAGTGACTTGCCCAGCCTCCTCTATATTTTAACAAATCTTCCACAATTCTGACATAAATATACATTATTATTATAATCAGAAAAAATATTTAAAAAAAATAAATTGATGTCAAATGATCCAATGAGTGAAGAAATCAATGGATGAATGAATTAACTAATTAGTGAAATGATTGACCCAGCCCTCAGAAGTACTAACAGGATTCTAATTGACAAATTTGCTTGCTCTTATTTCCTGCTGTGGACATTACTCAGCCTCCAGCTTTAGATGAGACACATTTTTAAAAGAGGAAAAAAAAAACACTCGGAGGAAGGAAGCAATATTTTCACACTGTTTACTCTCTAACATTTGCAAAATGCCTCTACTCTATGCAGTTTGACAAGCCTCGTCCCTCATCTTCCATGATCGAGGTGAAACATCTCCAGAATTCACCAGCACAGAATTCCCAGGAAATCAGAGAAAACAGGCAGTCTGTAGGAGGCAAATGTGCCAGCAAGCCCACTGCCTGCCTGCTTTGAAATCTAGTGGTTCTAGTTCTATGTGGTCACAAGATATGTGTGTGTGTGTGTGTGTGTGTGTGTGTATAATGCACACGTGTGCACACATTATACACACAGAGACACAAAATCGAGGTTGCCAGTGAAAAACATACTTTAACACACACCCAAATACATTTAACCTGGACCCATGCCTCAACCACATGTGGTGAACATGTCAACAAACTGTCTGATTTGTTCCCATCTCCCACATAAACAGTCAGGCAGGGTTTAAAATTGGCTGTGCTGGGCTGTGAGGGACCAACCAGGGCTTCTATGGAAAGCATATTGTCTGCCCATATGGCTGACGGAGAGGGCAGCTGGTTGAGAGAGGGACCCTGCCACCTGCCAGGTCCGGAGACAAGTGGCCAGCCAGAGTCCTGGATCCCAGGCTAAGGACGGCTCAAGGGCATGGGGAGCTTTCTGGCATATTTGCAGAGGATGATTACTGATGGACTCTTGAGAGGAGAGAAGAAGAGGAGAGGGAGCCGGAGGGAAGCGAAGGCTGCCTGACAAAGCTGATTTTTTTTTGTACAGATGCTGCTGGCAGAAGAGTGGGGTGGGAGCAGTATGTTCAGCTACATTAGTCAGGGATAGAGTTTTAATAGGCTGCAGAAGGAAATGATGACGGCAAAGTTAGGAGCAGTGAGTAACTCAATTTAAGAGAGCCAAGCTCCCCAGGAGATGACAGCAGAGCCACCATGGTTTTGTTCAGCCCTCTGGAGGCAGGACTGGGTGCTGAGGTCACAAAAGACACTGCCAAACTGGGAACCCTAGGGGATGACCCTGTATCTCTTCCTGCCATGACACTGAAACAACCAGGGACTCGTGATCTGAGCCAGCCTATATGGAGATGATCCTGGACCACTGGGGACTGAACTGTCATTCATGGTTATTGTAGGTAGGGAAGAATGCCAGTCCACAAAGCTCTGCACAGAGTTGGAATATTGCTTCATTCATTCATTCATTCATTCATTCATTCACATTTTTCATTTCTTTTGTGTGCATGTAAGTACATGTTTGCATGGGTATACCCATGTCAAAGAGCACATGTACAGACCAGAAGACAACTTGCAAGAGTTGGTTTTGTCTTTTCAATACCTGGGTACCAAGGACTACATGTAGGCCACCAGATGTGGCAACAAGCATCTTTACCCATGGAGCCATCTCACTGGCTCCTTTCCTTTTTAAAGAGAGAAAGAATCCATTGAGCTGGGGATTAAAGAAAGAAACCACTACCCCGAGAATAGGAAAGGGCCACCATGTGATATCAGTGGTTGGCAAGCCTGGGAAGGGGTAAGCTGGTGACAAAGGTGAGACCAGAAAAAAGTGTCCTTCCTAAAGTGGAAGACACATGACTTGATGGGTAGGGAGGTGGATGGATTCAGGCTCTGGCCCCTATTCATTTCCCCAGGCTGACCATGTTTGCATAGTCGTTATCTGCCTAACAGTCTACAGCATTCCTCAAGGTGTGATGAACAAACTCTGGTCTGCCACTTCTGACTTACCGTAAGTAAGCCGTCCCCACCCTGATGACCCAGCTTCCTTTTTTTTTTTAAATGTGGCTTGCCACATATCTACACCTGAGTATAAGAACGCTCATGATCTTCCCCAAGCCTGTCTTCACCAGTTCACACTTGAACAAGCCTGCCTTCACCAGTTCACACTTCCCCAAGCCTTCCCTCACCAGTTCCCACTTCCCCAAATCTGCTTTCACCAGTTCACACTTATGAGGTCACTCCTATGCTGCATCCTTATTTAACATTGTTTTCTTTGAGGTCATGCCCAGGTACTCCCGCTTCCAGCAACCATCATCTGGTCACCTCCACTTGAGGGTGACCCCTCCTTTAGCTTTTGAACAGTTTTTCCTCTACATCACCATGAGGTCATTTTGGGGTGATTATGTATCTCTTTTTACCCCTATTTTATTGTAACTTGTATAAACATTTCTTACATCCTCTATGAACTGTAAGCCATTTGAGGGTAAATCTATCTCTTATGCATGCTGTAAACCTTTAGTAGCAAAGTAGGTATTTGGCATATGCAATACCTGCAGGCTTGGGAAGAGGTCTTTGGAGGAAGCAGGATTAGCTTGCAGCTTGCAGCTCTCATCACTGGAAGGCGACACACAGCCAATAGTCATTTCTTTCATGCATTAGGTACTATTCAAAGTATTTAATATGTAGGGAGTTGCTAAATTCTCTTAACTAGTCTACGCAGGTTCTGTTGTAATCTCTAAGTACATAATAGGAAACAGAGAGTCTAACTATTGGGCACCAGGCTAGCAGAGACAAAGACAGCAAAAGTGAGACCTGAATCCAAGGCAGGGCTCATATCCGTACCCATGTGTCGTGCTTTGCTTTCAAGGGTGGTAGGCCTTGAGCTTAATCAGCCTGATTCTCATCTTCATCTGCAAAACATGTATAATGATACATTAGCAATTCTATTAACTATGTAACTTCCTGGAATGTAATAAATCTTTAGTAAAGAGTAGTCACATTTAATAAATATGTCTTGAATGAAAGAAACAGAATATACGAATGTTGTCAAGATTAATATGTTTATGAAAAATATAAGCCAAGCACTCTTGGGCTTCCTTGGTGAGTACAGTTTTCAGCCTGCATCAAAGAAACTGCTTTTTGTAGCAGACTAAAGATATGACAGAGAGCCATGGCTGGTCAGACTGCAGAATAAATCAATGTGGGGAGCATGTACCCAAACGGGATATTTATATACAAGCCCTACAACCCAAGACTCAAGGAACACCAAGGAAAGGGGGCCAGAAAGATTGTAAGAGCCAGAGGACAAGGAGGACTGCTGAGAGACAGTGTCTTCCATGCATGGCAGAGATACTGTACCAATGAATTTTCATGAATATGGTTGCCTACACAAGACCACACCAGTCAATGTTCCTGTAGGGATGGTGAGGGGCTCACAAGACCACTCCTTTAGTTGAATAGCACAGGAAAAGAAGAGTCGGTTTTCTTTGGGAACAAGCCTTCTGACAGGTTGCCCATGCCCAAAAGGTCAACCCTATACCCAAGTACATGCAGACCACACCAATTGGACTCACCTGGAGAGGACATAAATTTGAGAGTGGGATGGGCACTTGATGAAAGATACAATATACTCATACATGAAATTCTCAAAAATAAAATAAAATTTAAATATATAAATCAAGCTACAAATATGAGCCACATTTTGAAATCTAAATTTCTCCCACTGTCATAGAAATGCAGAGAAAACCAGATAAATTTAATTTTAGTAAGATATTTTATTTAACACATTATATCCAAATTATTATTCTTTTCTCATACAGTCCTTACTGAAATTATGAATGAGGTGTTTTACATGGTTTCTTTATGCTAAGTCTTCAAAATCTGGATTGTATTTCCCACTTGTGGCTCATCTCCATTCAGACTAACCACATTTCAAATGTTCAACAGCCACACGGCTAGAAGCTAACATATTAGACAGCTCTGAAAGAAAGCATTATCCCAAAATTCTATTAAGAAGCCAAAGCTTTACCTTGAGTTACGATGGGTTTTCTCCTTTCAAGATCTCATCATTAAAATATAAACACCTCAGGGAAATACGAATGAACACAGAAATAGAAATTGTGTTAGTTAAGGGTTTCTATTGCTGTGAAGAGACACATGACCACAGCAACCCTTATAAAGGAAAACATTTAATTGGGACTGGCTTACGATTCATAGGTTTAGTCTGTTATTATCATGGTGGGAAGCATGGCAGCATGAAGGCAGACATGTTGCTGGGGAAAGAACTGAGAGTTGTACATCTGGATCAGCAGGCAGCAGGAAGAGAGAGTCACACTGGGCCTGACTTAAGCATCTGCAACCTCAAAGCCCACCCCCCCTCAGTGATACACTTCCTCCAATAAGGCCACACCTCCTAGTAGCATCACTCCCTATGAGCCAATGGGGTCCATTTTCACTCAAACCACCACAGGAATGATCTGTTGCTCAGACCATGTTCAGGGCAGAAGATCTTTCAGTGGATGAAAGTGGGGCACTCAGAGCAGGACACACCTGACCCCAGGGATGACTCTGCCTCTTCCCATTGATGCCATCTTGATCAAGACTTTTAGGAGTCCTGATGCCTGGTCCATGACTGGAATGCTACACAAGGATTGAGCATGACAGAGCATGCAGGGGCAGTGTGGGATTCAATGGTGGATACGGTGCCCTTCTTCTGACCCCATCTTTGTGTACATCAACAGATTTGTCCTGACTTAGCCAACCTGGCTTACTTGGGCACTTTTTTAAGGCCTGGATGATTCAGCACAGTGGGGTTCTGCCTGCTTAACTCTCATAGGAATTGGTTGTGGTTTGGGGATTCAAAAATAAATTCATGGCAATGTAAGTTTACTATACAAAAGTTAATTGTTTTCAGGGTTTGGCATTGATCCAAGGACTCTTGTGTTCCTTAGGAGTTGAGCTCCTCCAATGCCCCATGCCAGGCAGTTTTCCCTGTTGACTAGAGCTCCTTGTTCCTAGAAGTTCCTCTATGTGTTTTCTACCATCAGTCTTGGTTTAGTTCTCTGCTTGTAAGCATTTCTTCTTCTGATCACGTTCTCTCTCCACCTTTCCATCCTTTTTTAGTCCTTCTTCCATTGCTTTGTTACTGCCTGTCCCTGGCTTTGTCTTATTGTATCTCTAAGACAAAGGCAAGCTGGTGGGGGCACCTAAGAAGATGCACACAAGAAGAGCTTTTGGGACTTTATTAATTACCTTTTTTTTTGTTTGTTTGGCTGACCAAATATCTGACAAGAAGCAACTTGTCAGGGGAGAGACTCATGTGGCTTAGTGCTTGAAGTGAAACAGTCTGTCATGGCATGGAAGGTATGGTCATGGGAGCATTAGGTCACATTGTATCTGCAGTCAGAAACCAGAGAACTGACAGGAAGTGAGGTCAGAGTATAAAACTTTAAGTTTTTCCTCCCACTAACCTAGTTCCTCTGTCAAGGTGCCTATTAAAGATTCTGCCACTTTCCAAAACAGCAGTGCCTAGTAGGGGCCAAATGTCTAAACATATGAGCTTACGAGGGTCTCTTCACCTCCACATTACATGAGGGCAAAGGTACACACGTCATCTGAGGGACAAATTCTTCTGGAAGGGAGGGGGACTGTCAGAGAAAAAGCAGAGCTCATTGCTGTGATCAAAGGAGACCTGTTAAAACCCAAAGGCATAAGGAAAAAAAGGAGTGTGCGCATGAGGGTACCAAGGGAAAGACAGAAATGGTGCAGAAGAGTCAAGCAGTCCAGGAGTCCAAGAGCAGAGTCCTCAGGAGATGTAGGCCTCATGTCAAACCCACATAAATTTTAAGCATGTGGTTCCCAAAGACACCCAGTGGTTCCCCACTAGGTTTATAACTACCTCCAGTGTCCTGCAAATGCATCTACCCACACTCGGGAATGCCTGAGACTTCAGCTCAAACTTGTTTCTACTGCTGTCAACTGCTTACCAGTCTTGTGGCATTAGCAGACAAAGTCTACCTCTCCAGCGCCTGGTTCATGTCCGTCATTCCAGTTCATGACTTTTCCAGGCTTGCTTCAATGTATAAGGCATGATCTCCCAACTTTAAGATAAAACTTAAGATTTTTATGGTCTTGAAGGAGCAGATCTACACAGCAAGGATGAACCACAAAATAGTGGCAAGAAGTTTCAATATCAGAAAGATCTACAATAACAGCCCAACTCTGCTGCGTTTCACCGTCTTAAACACCTGAGTTCACCTTGGTGTCCCCATCTCTGCGCTGAGCATCTTCAGACCTATTTTGCAGAACAGCTGTGAAATATAAGTTAAAGCATAAGATTTGTATATTTGAATTCTGTGTGTCATATGTAGGAATCACTTTTTAAAATAATTTTTTAGGCTATAATTTTTTATAGCTAGTGTGATGTATAAGTTTGGAGACAGCTGTCTTTCTAACTGCTTGTTTTCATTTTGCACACCTTGCATGCCCTCTCACCTCCCCAGCCACACCCAGATCCATATGTTTAGGAGTTCTGAGAATTTGCACCCACCCTTGTTCTTCTTAGAACACTCTCAAGCTTTCTTCACCCAACCGGTTCATACAGTGACAATCACCCCCAAAGCCAAACCCTATCCCTCTGCCTATGAGGTAGGTCCCCCTTCTACAGAAGCTGTAGCCTTGTTCTTTGCATAACCACTGACCAGAACCCCTTGAGAGCAGAGCCATGGTACTCTGTTTATGTACCCATGGATCTAACATAGAAATAAAAGCAAAACAAAACAGTAGTTAGCAATAAAATCAAATGGGGGGCATTTGGAGAGATGGTTTGGCAAGGTGTTTTTTATGTAAGCCTGAGGCCCCAGCACCCACATAAACAGCTAATCAATGGGGACACCTGCCTCTAATCTCAGTGCTGGAAAGACAGAGACAGGAGAACACCCAGAGCTTGCTAACCACGTAGCCTTGCCAAACAGGTAAGCTCCATGTTAAGTGACGCAAACAATAAGTTGGAGATCAACAGAGAAAGACAACTAACATTAATCTCTGGCCTCCGCTGGCATGTTCACACATGAGCACACACAAAGCCTCACACACAAACAGGTATAAATGCATAACACACACACACACACACACATCCAAGAGCATTTGAGTGGGCATATGTACACACTCATACACACAAATATGGTTTTCTAGGAAGTGTGTATCATTGTATACATTGTCTCATTTAGTCCTCAATTGATAAGATGGTAGTCCCTGGTTCTGCTTTTCAAATGAAGAACCTGTGGCTTGAGTGTGTCTAACTGCCTGTCCCAGGAAAACAGAGGGACATGGCTGAGAATCTAACCCAGTGTCACGGGCTTTAAAGTTCTAAATGAAGATGGAAGTGGGTGGGGAGGTCTACTGTCTATTATTTGGAGTCTACTATTGTGCACTTATGATATCCGTCATAACTCTACTTATTGGAGCATTTTTAGAATGAAGACTTGACCAGAAGGAAGATGGAAGATGGTACGCCACCATGATGGCCAGCCAGCCACCCTTGGAGGATCATACTGTGCTTCTTGTTGATCCTGTAAAGAGTTGCTCCCTATTGTGTCACCGAAGAGGGATGGGCACAAGGTCCAGGATGGGCATGCTGGCTGGCCATCGCTACCTCCTGAGGAGAGGGCGGGAGGAAGGAAAGAAACATCTGGAAGCAGCGGCATTTCGTTCTGGACTTTGCGCCCATGAATGATGCGCTAAGACAATTCTCTGCCTTATCATAAATTCTGCAAACTCATGAACTTTGCAATCTCTGAAGCTCAGCGCTGTGTGGGAACCACTTATCTTGTGCTGAAAGCAATATAAAAACAGATGGCAAAGAGTGCATCAGGAGATAAATCAGAGCCGGGCTGCCAGGAGTTTGCGGACAAACCCAACATGGCCAGGCTCTGGACTCTGGACACTGGGACTGTTCAGCAGGGGTCTCTCAGGGCAAGGCAGCCAGGCTGGCAGAGAAGGCATCTGGTTAGAGGAAGCAGAACAGAGTCCTTTGGGAGGACTGGGAGAAAGGGCACCTTCAGAGGCAGCTTTGGGAATGTGGCCAGCCCTTCCCCAAGTAGAAATGGTGAACGGGGGAACAGTGCAGCTGAGAGGGATAAACTGCAGCTGAGACTAGCGACTTCTCCTTTGTAAGGCATTTTCTATCATCACAACACTGAATACTTGCTGTATGCAGAAAGGCATTCATTCTCACAAATAGGGAACTGAAGTTCAAAGGTTAAGATTTAGTCAAAGGTCACATGACAGATCTAGAAGTCCATCAAGGCATCAGGAGACCCGTGCTATGTTAGCCCTATCTCAGGGTCTAGTTAGCTATTTGTTGACTATCTATGAAGCTCCACCAGGAAGAAAAATGAAGACCAAGTCCCGAGATGCAAAGCTTTACCAGAGCTCACGGGGCTAGTGGGCAACTGGACCAGAGAAGCACAGCCATGACTTTTTCTACCTCTCTGGGCTGTAGGATGGTAGACTGCCCCGTTAGCCAGAGCCTGAAGACACACAACAATGTCTGCACTTCTTGTGGATGGGCTCAGCAGAGAGGCAGTAGTCAGAATAATTACAACAAAATGCAGAGTGAGAAAGCAGAAAGAAAGAGAGAATGGTGTTTGTTTGTCACCATTCAGGACAGATGCACTTTGTGTTCTCTGCTGGGTGATGTAGGGAAGGACCCTCACTCGGCCCTGCCCATCCAGCCCCTCCCAGGAAAGGCCAGCTCTGATTTGGAAGCAAAATAGAGAAAGACCAGATGTGGAACGAGGCTGAGCAGAGCCTGCCTTTCACCCAGGCAATGAGATGCCTGCTGGTGTATTTTCAAAGCATCCCTCTCCTCCCTAAAATGAGCAGGCTTACGAGCACGGCTGCACGGAGACAATGATCTCTAATCAAGTCCAAGTTTTCTTCTAATCAGTTCAGTTGTTGGAGGAAGCCATACAGCCAAGTGTGAACCGGGAGGGTGAGTGTTCATCAACATCACGTGCCCAAGGGGTCACCCAGAGGTTGAGTCTAAGGCCAGGCAGGCAGCCTGAGTCACAGTCCTGGCAGCAATGAACAGTCAACCTTATGACTTTTTTGAGACAAGACCTCTCCAAGTGAGCCCTCCTCTAGCTGTCACCAATAAAACATGTCCTTCAACTCAGAGCTGGAAATATAAGGAATGCAGTCACAAGAGAGAGCATTGTCTCTATGCTCAGGGTCCAGGATTCGAGCCTGGCTCTACCACCGTAGCCCAGATCCTTGGTGCTGTGACTGAACATGCTCTGACCTTCACTCCAAAGAAATGTTTCCCTGGAAAATCCTACTAGTCCTCCAAATATCCCTCAGCTATCACTTCCCCAACCTGTATCACATTTAAATCCCTGAATTAGTTATCCCTTTTCTGCATTTCCCAAAACACGGCCCTCAAATGTCTGACCAAGCACTTATCACTTTGGACAGTGTCTCCCTTATTTTTAGTACTATTTTCTTGACTAAAAGCACCTGAGTGAAAGAAACAGAAACATATTCAAAACCACAACCCCCGTGCAGACCCACCACCAAGCCAGACACATAACAGTCACTTACTAAATGTTTTGCTGAGCATGTAGTGTATAGGGAATAAATAGACGGCATGTGTACTTGAACCTATCTTTTGAATTCAAATAGGATCGCTCCCCATCTTATCCAATGCTGTTATCAAATGCAAAACCTTTTGCCGTCTCTGTCACTTGGCAAAATCATCAACAGGCCTAGAGATAAAAAGGAAAATACGAAAACTAGATGATCCCTAGCTCCTGCAAGAGTTCATCAAGTTGTCCCGTTACGGCAAGTGCACAGACTCAGCTTTATTCAATCTAGATTAAACTTGTTGAGAAGACTTGAAATTGTGACTGAATTAATACAGTTAGTTTCCCCTCCCCATAGTTGAGCTAATCTCTGCACACGAGCTGCCTTCCTCCACGCATCTGTTTCCTCAGTGTTGGGATGGACCACTATCTCCTGGGATACTGAATGGCCATTGGCTCCAGCAGAGAGAGAGAGAGAGAGAGAGAGAGAGAGAGAGAGAGAGAGGGAGAGGGAGAGGGAGAGGGAGAGGGAGAGGGAGAGGGAGAGGGAGAGGGAGAGGGAGAGGGAGAGGGAGAGGGAGAGGGAGAGGGAGAGGGAGAGGGAGAATGCTAGTAGAACTGAGTCCTGCGTGGAGGGCTGTCTGGCACTCGGTGTACCTGAACAATAGGTAGAGTGCTTGTGAGGTGCTATCGTTAATGGTAATCTGTGTGCTTGGATGAGCTCCTGCCTGCAAACCCCTCATTTCAGAAAACTGAGATGCCAGGAGTTGGTGCAGCTTGAAGCCTCTTAAAAGTACCGACTCTGCTCAAGAGTAGCAAAGGCAGAACGGCTGGCTGTTCTTCCTTCCTGGTTGTCATTCCTACCTTACTACCCAAAGAAGACCCTCTCCTAGTTACCCTCTCCCTTCTTTCTATTTCTGTGGGTAGAGTCCACATGACAAGAAGCCAAGGAAGCCAGACGAGTCAGAGAAGGCAGATGCACAGGGTCTCAGTAGGGAAGAGTGATTGCATAGAAAAGCAAAGTGGGTGTCAGGAATGGCAGAGAGACTACTTATCGGCAAGGCAGGCACAGGTAAAAGAGCCCAGGATTAAACAGATCACAACCTTAGTTGAGTCTCCCTACAAAGATATTAAAACCTTAACTGCAGCACTGGGGAATCTGACTCTAATGGTGAGTTGTCATTGTTGACTAGACTGGACTTAGAATAAACATGGAAGCAAACCTCTGTCTGAGAAGGTGCTTTCAGAAAAATTTAACTAAAAAGGGAAGACCCATCCTGAAGATGAGCTTCACCATCCCATGAACTAGGATGCCAGACTAAATAACTATCGTAACGCTAGCTGAGGATCGAATGTAGTTCTGTCTGTATCCTGACTGTAGGTATCATGTGACTGGCTGCGTCAAGCTCCTGCCCTGCAATGTCCCTGCCATGATGGGCTCCACCCTCAAAGTTGCTTTGGTCTGGTCTTCTGTCACAGCAGTGAGGAAAGTAACTAATATGGTGACCTAATTCGGAAGTAAGATCAAGTCAACCTAAGGTCCTTACAGTGGGCCTTAGTCCTTGGTGACGTATCATTACTTGGACAAAGCAATCTTCATAGGGAGAAAGCTATGTGGAGATGGCAGCTGCTGCAGGGCTTCATGACGCTGGCCTGTCGTCCCAGCTTCTTAGGAAGGACAGGCACAGAGTTCAGAAGTTCAAGGTCTATCTAGGCTACAGGATGAGTTCAGTGATGGCACAAGCAACTTAGTAAGATTGTGTTTCGAAGTCAAAAGTGGTTTGGGGATATAGTTCAGTGTTAGGGGACTTGCCAAGTATGCACAAAGTCCTAAGGTCAATCACTGACAAAAGGAAGGAAGAAAGGAAGGAGGGAAGGAAGGAAGGAAAGAAGGAAGGAAGGAAGGAAGAAAGTGTTAACGAGATTGGAATGATGTTGTGAGAAGCCACCAGGTACTGGAGAGAGGGCTGCACTGACCTTTCCTAGTGTCTTCAGGGAGCACAGCCCTGGTGACACCCCCTTAACCATGGACTTTGAGACTCTGGAACTGTAAGAGAAATAATTTCTGCTACTGAAGCAACCCAGCTGTTGGTGTTCTGATAAAGCAGCTACAGTATTAGTGACAAACTAATAAAGCAGGTGCAGCTGTTAGTAATAAGCAAATTCAGTGTCTGGAATACAGGGCCAATGGAAACCACTGCACAAGGAGCCTTCCCCACGGACAGCAAGATTCTTGATGGCTGATGTTCACCTCCAGGACTACAAATGCCAGAATGGGCTCAGTGTCTGGAATCCAGCCACGCTCCACTCTGGTTTGATACTGTGCTTCCCTTTTCCCAACCATGAGATGCGTGCTGCAGAAAAGCCAGTTTGCATTCTTCCAAGGAGATAAAACTAGAGCATGCCTGCGAAGGTTGCATGCACGTTCAGTAATCTGGTACTGTAGTTACTGTTACCGATGCCATTAAATTAATGCCAGAGAAAAGGCAGGCAGAACAGAGAGAATGAAGACCTTGAAGTAGCTCTGATTCACAGCTGCAGGGTCCTGCCTGCTGCCCCTCACAGCTGTAGACCCAATGTCCGGCCAGCAGGAGTAATTCCAGTGCCCGCCCACGCTCAAGGGTGTCCTTCGGGTCCTGTTTGGTGGGAGTCGGACGACGTGGCATTCGTGATTCATGACAAGGCAACAGCGGCACAAGGACTCCGGGCAGGTTATGAAGCCATCAATCTTGAGCTGAGATTTTCTGGAATGTTACAGCCAGAGAGGAAAGGTTGCCAGGGCCTGTGGGGGTGGGGGATGGGAGGGCCTCGCTGAGCTGCCCAGGGAGTGCGCACCAAGCGAAGGGCTCATGTCAAATGGAGCCATTGGAAACAGTTTTTCTGCTGCTGCCCTCTTCAAGCCCAGCAGAGCCCCCAACCCCAAATTACCATGCTGGGTTTATTCTTTCCACACAGGCAGAGAAGTCCTCAGGAACCTGTCACGTTGGGTAATATGGAGTCATCAGCTTTGGGGTCTTAGACAGTAAGGAAAGTCTTGGAAACCCTCAGCCCTGCTACAAACATGGTCTTTATCTGACCGCCCCAAACGAAATTACCAACCACCCCCTTGTCCTGCTCTTTGCCACTTCTCTAAGCATTCCCACTGTCAGGCCCTTGGGTCATTTCCAGCCCATGAACTCCTGTCCACAGACTGTGTTGGGAAATGGCAACACTATTTATAAAAGTGTGAAAGCCTTGGGGAGCTGACAGGAAGCACTGACCATCAGGACTTGGTGGGGTAGAGAAGGAAGAAGGAAGCTGGGGGCATAAACAGCTGGTGTCCCCCATGCGCCAGCACTTCCCATCGGCAGAATCCAATAGGAAGCAGAGGGAAGGGGGTTCACTGGCAAGTATCTTCCCTTTGGGTAGGAACAGGGTAGAGAATGGGTGGTGAGAGGCTCTGCTCCAACAGAGAAGACAACTACTTTAAGGCAAGTGGTCAAATCTCAATTCCTCCATCTGCTAGCTGAGTGACTTTGGACAAGGTCTTAACTACCCTGAACACCAGTTCGTTTATTTAGTTTTTTAATAGAACAGGAATTTGACTGCAGAGATAGCATTATTAAAACGAACAAGGTGATATGTGTAAAGTGCTTCTCACAGTGAAATACCCTGTCTGGGGTCAATAAATTACAGCTAGCATTTTCAGTCTTCCCTCATATTCTCACTCTCATTCCCCCACCCACCCCACCCCACTGCACCCTACCCCACCCTATCCAGCCTGGAGACGCTTTCTCTGTCTTTTCCTTTCTTGTCCCTTTCCAGGATCCCACAGGTGTGTTTCTGGTGTTGGACCATTTTTCCCAGAATCATCTTTCTCTCCTAAAATGAGAATAAATCTTCATGTCTTCTTGGGTTAGTTTTGATGTTTGAATCTTCTAGCCTTCTGAGGTTTCTTCTGTGGTAAGATAATGGTAGTAGGCATGAATGTCCAGGAAGATTGCATAGATCATCAACAAGGGGGAAGAGACTCATGGGGTCAAGGTCATGGTGCCCACTGAACAATGAAAACCAGTCACAGGGATGGGCTAAGTACTACTGGGCTCAGACCACTAGCTCACGTCAGACACAGTCTTTTCTCTTAAATCAGTATTTCTAAAATTATAGTCAGATACACATAAATAGCATAAATTACCATCTTAGCCACTTCACGATAAGTTTTAGAAATACAAATCAGATTAAATCACACTCTGAGCTACGGCTGACTGCCCACAAAGGCCTTCTCAATGCACTTAAGAATAAAAAACAGTTCTTGCTGTGGCCTGTGGCCCCACCAGACCTGACTGGCGCCTACCTCCTCTGTTCATTCCCTGAGCTGCTTCCGCATCCCCCCTCCTCCTCTCCTGGCTCCATCCTGTCTGGGCCCATCCTGCACTTCCTGCTTCCACTCCTAACACCAGTCGCCTTGCAGCTTGCCTTCCTGCAGCTCCTTGCTGAGATCACTCCAGGCAGAGCAAATGTGAATGCCAGTTCTCCCAAAGTTGAAAGGTAATTCTTCTCTACTGCCAGCCCTCAAAAAGACCCACCAAATCTGGACAGAAATCTGTGTTCTCTCCCCCACCTCTCCACCAAAGCACCTAACCAGGAGCCCAATTCATTTTTCAAACAGTTCACCATCACTTCACTGAAATGTCACTTCTAGCCTGTTCAATATCGCCACACATTTCAGTTTATTTTTGGACTCTGTTTTTCTGTTCCTTCTCCAGCTCCTAAATATTTGATTTCTTCAGCTTCATAACACACACACACACACACACACACACACACACACACACTCACTTCTGACAATGCTTTGCGATCTGAGACTTTCCATTCATGATGCTCCGTCCGCTTCCTCACCCCTCCTGGCTACTTCACACCATTTGTTTTCTAGATGAACACATCGTATTGTTTTGTCAAATTATTCAGTTGGGGCCTGTGACAACTATTCCTGGTTGTCAACTTGACTACATCTGGAATGAACTACAGTCCAGAAATGGAAGGCACACCTGTGATCCAGATCTTGAGGCTGGAAGACACAGGCTTCTGACCTGGATCTTGACATGGAGATCGTGAGGCATAGTGGCCATGAAAAGCTTAGGCCCAGGCAAGGTAGTACACACCTTTAATCCCAGGAGACTGAGATTAAGGTCAGCCTAGGATAAAGCAAGTTTTAGATCCGGGTGTGGTGGTACACACTTTTAATCTGAGCCACAACTTATGCTGGAGATTTATATAAAGATTTTGGAATAAAGTCTTTGACCACTTGCACTTACTTGCCAGCACATCTGTTGGAAGCTACTTCTTCAGGTTTCCAGCTAATTCAGAAGACCAGCTGAAACAACTAGCCTCATGGGACTGAGAAACTATTAGAAGATTCTTGGACTTCCCATTCACAGCTGCCCATTGTTTGGTTACTCAGACTGCAGACTGTAACTCATTACAATAAATTCCCTTAATATAGAGAGAGATTCCCTAAGTTCTGTGACTCTAGAGAACCCTAACTAAGACAGGGCCAAAGTGAGTTTATAGATTGTGGTAGTTTTAACTGTTAATTTTATATAACCTAGACTAACCTGAGGAGAAAGTCTTAATGAGAAATTACCCTCATTAGGATGTCCTGTGGACATGTCTGTTGGGGTGTGTTTTGATTATTAACTAATAAAGATCCAGCCCATTGTGGGCAGAACCATTCCCTAGACTAGCTATGGAACTGGATTGCATAAGAGTGGAGAAAGCTAGCAAACAAGCAAGTGAGCATCTCTGTACACATTTCTCAAAGAGATGTGATATGACAAACTGCTTTAGGCTCCTGCTGCTTGGACTTTCCTGTTATGATACACTATAACCTGCAATAGTGAGCTAAAGCCCTTTCTCCTTTAAGTTGCTTTCTATCCTGGTAGCTTGTCACAGCAACAGAAATGAAACTAGAACATAGATTAAATCTTTAAAATAATATAATTAGCCAAGTTTAATTATGTACTCAAGATCAATGTATCTTCCTACTTATTTAAACTTTGTTTAGAAAATCTCCCTAGAATTTTAAGTTTTTCTTCATAAAGCCTTGCTTACTTCTCTGGCCATACTTACCACATTATTTTACCTGTTTACTGTGAATGAGAGTGTTTGGTTTTCCGCAAATATGTTCTAACTGATTACTCTATAACCAGTTATACAATAAAAGGTTTTATATTTTAAAGTTTTAACCAACTCTTACTAAATTCTTTCTTAGTTAATAGTTTTTTTAGAATGCTTTTCAGTTTTTCCAGATTTATACTCACATCTAAAGATAGTTATTTTCCTACTTACTTCTCTCCTTTTTTCCCCCAACCCATATGTTGTCTCTAAAACAATTTGGAATAATGGTGGAGACAGGACTCTCTTCTTATTCCTGACATTAAAAGCAATGCTTTTAAAACTTTCAGAAATTGTTTTCAGGTTAAGGCTATGTCTGTCTATTCTAAATTTAAATGAGGAATAGGTCTAACTTTGTGTGATATGTTTTGACTCCACATCTTTTGAGATGACCACATGAAAGACTATTCTGGGGTATCTATCTCTTGCACCCCAGATTTCCATACCACACAGCTAGTGTACCCACCATTCAATTCTCCTAGGGCTATGACAGTCCCTAGGGCTCCATCTGTCTGTAGTGCAACATCACCCACTGCTATGGGGACAGCACTTAGGAAGCCAGTATCATGTAGAACTGATGACCTGTCTTCCCCACAAATCTTTTCAAAGCTGAGTCTTATCAGACGCCATGACCCTAACTTCACTTGATTTTATTTTGTCTTTTTGAGACATCTTTGTGTAGCTTTGGGTGTCCTGGAACTCACTCTAGAGACCAGGCTGCCCCCAGATTCAGAGATCTGCCTGCTTTGTTTCCCAAGTGCTGGGATTAAAAGTGTGTGTCACCACCTCCAGCTCTAGCTTTGCTTTCTGTCCCATTCACATCCCACATCCCACAGCTTAGAGGATGGACATGAACACTGACTTCTCTTCGTATTGGACTACGAGCTGTAAAGATGAAATAAGCTCTCCCCTCCCTCTTCCCAGACTTTTGTCATGGTGTTTATCACAACAATAGAAAGCAAACCTAGGACATCTCTAGAACCTCATCTAGTAGAGTTCCCACATCCGCACTAGATAGGCCATTTTCAAACTCCTCTCTGGGCTAAGCTTCTGTTGTTTTGAGGATCTGTGCTACTCATAGACAAATAAAACCTTAACTATTACATATTGTTTTCTTAAACCTCCACATCTTCTTCCCACTTTCAGTAGATGATCTTGGTACTCTCTTTACAGAGAAAATAGATGTGACTAAAAAAGAATCTTCACACACACCTACTAGCCCATCTTCTGCCCTCCTCCATGTTCCAGCCTTTTCCGTTCCTCTCTTGATGGCGCATGAACTGAATTGCTGAAACTCTGGGGTGCACCTGTCTCCAGAGAAAGGGCTTTGTTTCTATTGTTACTCATCTCTCACCTTCACCATCAGCATTTCCTGTTCTAAAGGATCGTTTCCAACAACAGACAAATGCAACAAACAAATCCTGAACTCCCACCTCGCTCTCATCCCTATCATAGACTGCTTCTCAAAGTTTCCATTTCCCGATCCTTCACTCTTGCAGGGAAATGGTTCTATCAGGCTTTTCAACTCTATGGTAGAGACATTCTGGTCAAGGTCACTGTGACCTTTGTTTTCCCAAATCTGAGGGTTAATTCTCAGCCCCCATGTCACCTGACCCCCGAGCAGCAAGTGACCCAGTTAACCCACACCTCCGTCTTCTGACATCTGTCTGTGGTTTCTGGGACAACGCGATGTTTTGGTTTTCTTTCTGCTCCATGAGTCGACCTTTCTCCATCACTGTTGGGTCCTCCTCATTCCCCTGACCTCTGAGTGACTGTGTAGCCCTGGACTCAGGCCACAGACCTCGTCTAATTTCATCCTGTCCTGTGGTTTTCATTGTCATCTGCATGCTGATTGCTTCTCATTTCATATTTGTGGATCTGACCTCTTCCTTGAACTCCAGGTCTGTATATCCAACTGTCTCCTCAGCATCTCCAGCTGAACGGCTAATAAGCATTTCACACTCAGCCAAAAATCATGTACAGAAAAATGCTAGGCTTGAACAAGGAAAGAACCGGGCTGGCTTCAGGTGTGTATATCCATCCACACTGCCTCTGAGCACCTTCCTTTAGCCAGGATCAACCTGGTACATCATCCAGCCATCTACCTAGCTGCCCAGTTCAAGGTGCTTGGAGCCATATTTTATTCCTCCTTTTCCTTTTTGATTCTTGACTCCTTGTTGGTAACTCCTGCCTTCCCTTCCTTTCCACCACCACCAGCTGTCAGGAAATCTTGCCAACTCTTCCTTAAGAGTGAGGGTATGAGCTAGATCAATATGCTTACCTGTTGGAACAATTGCAAAGGTTGTGCAACTAATCTGTCCCCAGGCTACTGATCCGTGACTCATCAGCCACTCTGTTCCAACTGTACTGCCTCCTGACTGTCCCCACTTCAGGCCAACACCTGCTCTGTCCAGAGCCTCTGCATAGGGTATGATATGTAGCTCCAAGTGTCTGAAATGTTCCCCACCCCCTTTTCTGCCAGAGGTCACCTTCTCTAGAGGCTTTCTCTGACAAGCTTGACTGAAGTAGCAGCCCCTACCTGCTCCTGCTTCGATCCCCATTTTCGTTCTTCTTTATACTGTTAGCCACCATGTGATACTAAAATAGTTGATCCTCACTAAAAATGTAAACTCCACAAAAGCAGGAGCTCTGCCACCCTGCCCACTTGTCTCCAGCACCTACAGTGGTACCCACCAAGGTGGCGCTAGTCGACTGTTCTTTCTATTATTTAAGACTGCGAAGATAGCTGAGGACAGGATGATAATGACTGATGACCAGCTCCTCTAGATAAAGGGGAACTGTCAGTGTGTTCCTGGAGAAGGAGCCTGGAGTTCCCATCTATATAGGGCTTGAGAACATTTCCCATTTCCCAGTCTAGGAGATGAGTGCAGACAGGTCTTGGTTCAGATCCTAAGGCACTCACTTGGTTAACTACATTGGAGTAGATAATCTTGAATAAATGTTTCTTCAATGACCCCTTAGGACTATTTCTGGAGATTGAATTTTTAAAATAATTTTCATCCGCTTTGCTGAGAGGTAAGCCTGTGGACCTGGGGCACTGTCACACCGGAAGTGAAGCTTCTCTTTGGTACCAGTGACCATGCCTATTCCTCAATCCTGTGAGGCTATCACAATTGCTAATTGTGTGATGTAGAGGGTTGAGTTCATCACAGTCCTTAGCACAAGGCACATAATTAGACTATTTTTTTCATTCAAGCCTCTTTTATTGTGTTATCTTTTCTTTAAATCTATCTGTTTTTCTTCCAATTCTTCAGTCTTACCAAGTTCTGAACTCCCAAGCAACCGACTATTGTGTTTACAGCATTTCTTTTGGCTTAGTGCATTTGCTATGTGCATCTCATTACATCCCATCCTAGTCTTCCTTCCCCCTCCCTGAGCTCTGTTTTGCTGTGCTAGTTTATCCATGCCTACACCCAGTTTGCTGCTTTCAGATGCTTCATGGTAACTCACTGGTACACATCCACCCTGTCACTGTTAATTCAATTTTTTTTTAAACTGTCTATTTGAGAGACTTTAGAATCCTCAAAGAGACAAGCTTTTGGAGATGTCTGTGAGGAATATCTAGATTAAGTTAACTGAGATGGGAAGACCTACTCTAAATGTGGGTAGCACTGTTCTGTGGCTGGGGTCCCAGATGGCACAAAAGGGAAAGCCAGTCAAGCATCAATATTCATTATTCATGTTTCCTGTCTGAATGCAGTGTGACCGGCTCAAGCTCCTGCCACTGTTGCCTTGTCTACTATGATGGGCTGTCCCCCCTTGAAGTGTGAGCCAGAATACACCCTTCTTCCATTAACTTGCTTTTGTTGGATAATCTGTCACAACAGTGAGAAAAGTCACTAATCTGCAGTTGCCCACACTCCCAGTAATAAGCGCCACATTGCCTTCTGCTGTTCCCACAAACAGTGTTGCCATGGATACCCTCAGTTGTCATCTCATGCACTCATGGGAGGATATTCCTAGATGTATTCAGGAAGCACCAGTTCAGGATGCTTTCCTTGTAGGAATGTCCCCAAGTATGTCTACAATGCTGCCCGGAATGGAGGATCCCTCTGTACCCCTCTACTTGTCTCTGCCCAAGGGCTTTGAGAACCCCATGTTCCCATGAGGGCTTGGTACGATCCTGATTGTGCTGGTTTAATAAGTATAAAGCAATGTGTCACGGCTTTCTAATTTGCATTTCTTTAATCTCTAATTAATTTCTGCATCTCTTTATGTGCTTATTAACCCCTTTACACTGCTTCTTCCTCTTTACACTGACTGCTCATATCTTTATAAACAACAGGTTTTTTCATATTTACTATTTGATAACATCTTAAGTGCTTTATGTGTGGTATTTCGTTCAATTTGCATACTCACCAGGAAGTGAGTACTATTATTGACCCTTCTTTTTTTCTAAAGCTGGAACTACCATTAAGAAGGTTTTGGGCTAGTAAGATAGGACAGCCAGTACAGGCACTTGCCACCAAGCCTGAGGACCTGAGTTCGATTGCCAGAACTCATTTTAGTGGAAGGAGAGAACCAGTTCCCAAACGTTGTCCTCTGGTGTGTCCTTAACACATGCACACAAACGAATTAAATAAATATGATTTTTAAAACACTTAAAAAAAGTTTTGCATCTATTTAGTTATTGGCTAATTTATGACTCAAACCTAAGTCTTCCTGTCTTACAAACTCCTATTCCAAATTACAAGACTGTACTGCCTTTCGTTGGTGCTCTGACCAACAGACACTCCATATTGATGGATGACTGGGAGAGATGGGTGGGATCTGACTTAGGATGCTTGCAGACATTCATTTCTTTAACAGATGTCTATCAAACACCATATTTGATGCCTAGAACACAGAAATGAATTAGGCAGAAGGGCCATTCTCTTGTAGAGTTATAGTTTAACTGGGAAAACAATCACTAAACAAATATACAATCATTTATGTCTTGTAATTATGGTAGGAGATGTTAAGACGTACAGGTGGTCCTAACTCATCAGGTTTTTCTGAAAGAGTTATTATTATTATTATCATTATCATCATCATCATTAGGTTAGCATATAAAATGATGGATTTTACTGTGTTATTTTCATACATACTTTGTTCTTACTGTTTGCCTTCCCTACACTCAGCCCATGTCCCTCAGACACCATGTCATCACTCATCCCTTTCTTCCCTCCAGTATTGTCTTCTGCTCACATGTGACAGGAACCCACAGTCCTCTTGTCATATGAACTCTATTACCCTCTTTTCCTACTCTCCTCCTCTCTTAAGACCTCTTCCCTCCTTCTCATGATTGCATTTCTAGCAATATGGCCTTCACCCCTACACACATTCATATACGTACATACACGTATATCACACATGCAATGACGTGCATGCACACATACATGCACATATATGTATATTTAAAATAGGAAATCAGTATATGAGTACTTGGTTTTTCTTAGTATCTTCTTTATTTCACTTAATATAAAGATTTCTGAAGGTTTCCATTTTCCAGCATAAGCCATAATTTTATTTTACTTTATCACTGCAAAATATTTCATTCTATATGTACCCCGTTTTCTTTACCTGTTCATCCACTGATGGACTTCTAGTCTGGTTCCGTTTTCTGGGGATTGTGAACAGAATGTCAATAAATATAGCTCGGCAGATGCTTCTGTGGTGTGTTGATTGACAGACCTTTAAGTACACACAGAAAAGCAGTATTTTCAGTTGCAGGAGTAACTTCCATAAGCATTTCCAAAGTGGCTTCACCAAGCTGCCACTCCCAGCAACACTGAAGAAGGATTCCTATTCCCACACATTTTGGCATCATTTTCTGTCACTAGTTTTCTCCGTGTCAACCATTCTGCTGGTGATGAGATCTTGAGGTAGTTTTTACTCTGCATTTCCCTGATGGCTAAGAACACCGAACTCTAAAAATATGTATTGGCCATTTATATTTATACTTTAGAGAACTGTCAGCTCATTAGTCCATTTGTTGATGGGAAGATCTGAGGTTTGGGGTGTTTCAAATGAAAAACAAAATGAGAATTTTAAAAGTGAAACATTGATTTTAATTTAATCCCTGTCTGACGCATAGTTGACAAAGACTGGAGGCCCAGTAGTTTAGACATCAGGTGGAGTGGGGGGTGGGGACATTCATGTGGAGACAAGGGGTGGGGAGGAGGTATGGGATGTGGAACAGTCAGAGGGTGGACAGGGTTGGGAGGAATAAAATGTGGGGTGTAAAACAATTAATTAAATAAAAAAATAAATAAAAGTGAAACATTGATTTTAATTTAATCCCTGTCTGACGCATAGTTGACAAAGATTTTTCTCTCCTTCTGTAGGTTGTCTCTTCACTCTTTCCTTTTCAGCACAGAAGTTTTTAAATTTCATTTGATGCTGTTTGTCAAATCATGGTGTTGACAATACCAGCTGTTGAAGTCCTTCCCAGGAAGTTCTTATCTCTTTCTTGAAGTGTTTTTTTTTCCAGCAGTCTTGTGATTTCAGGTCTTGTATTAAGGTTGAGACCCATCTTAAAGTAATTCTTGTGTAGAACGAGAGCTATAGATTTATTCACTCTTCCACATGTGGTATCCACAGTTTTTCTAGCACCACTTTCTAAGAAGCTATCTTTTTATTCAAAAATATGTTTTGGGAAACTTTATAATAATTATATGGAAATAGATGTTTGGGCTTCTTTCTGAAACTTGAGAGCTATTCCACTGGCCTACATATCTGCTTTTTTTGTCAGTACCGTGTCATCTCTGACATTATGACGCTGGAGTATAGTTTGGGGCCAGGTACTTTGTTATTTCTAGTATTGTTTTGATTAGGAATGTTTTGATTCTTTGTGGTCTTTTGTGTTTCCATATACATTTTAGGATTGATTTGTGTGGTTATCTAAAGTGTATCAAAATTTTATGGCAATGGTGTTGGATTACTTGTAGTAATATGGTCACTCTTGTAATATCTGCCAATACGTGAGCTTAGAAAGTTGTTTCTAACTTTTAGTGTTTTGGTGGTTTCAATAGGTTTGGCCCTCACAGACTCATGTGTTTGGATGCTTGGCACTCGTAGGCCTTGTTGGAAGAAATGTGTCACTATGGACATGGGCTTTGAGGTCTCTTATGCCTAAGCTCCGCCCAGTGTTGAATCAGAGTTTCCTCCTGGCTGGCTGCCTCCAGAAGACAGTCTCTTTCTGCAGCTCACAGATCAAGATGGAAAACTCTCAGCTCTTCCAGCAACACATCTGCCTGCACGCTGCTATGCTTCCTGCCATAATGATTATGGACTGAACCTCTGAAACTGTAAGCCAACCCCAGTTAAATGTTTTCCTTTATAAGAATTGCTTTGTTCATGGTGTCCCTTCACAACAATGAAACCCTAACTGAGACAACTGACTTCCTCAGTTTCTTCAGTATTTTAAAGTTTCATCACAGGGGTCTATTACCTTCTTACTTAGGTCTGTACCTAGGTATTTTTGAAGATGTTGTAAATGTGATTATTTTTCTAACTTTTTTGGGAGGGCAAGTTTGTTATTGGTACATAGAAAAGCTGCTTGTTTTGTGTGTTGATTTTGTTATCTTGCCACATTGCTAGGAGTATTTATCATATCTGAGGATTGTCTGGTGAGGTTTATAGGATCCTCTAAGCATAGGATCATGTCAACTGCAAGTAGGAATAATTCAATTTCTTCTTTTCCTATCGTATGTCCTTTATTTCTTTCTCTTGCCTTAGGACTCAAGCTAAGATTTTTGAGCACTGTATTTGAATAACAGTAGGAGAGTAGGCACTATTGTCTTGCTCCAGAGTTTGCAGATATGTTCTTAGTACAGATATCCTCAAACCCATTCATTAAATGTTGTCTGTGTACTTGTTGTGTTTAGCTTGTATTGTGCTGAGAGATATTCTTTCTAATTTCTTCAAAACTTTATATAAAACGATAGGTATTAAATCTTGTCAAATTCTTCAGCTTTTATCGAGATGATCGTGCACTTTCTGTCACTAAATCTATTTATGCAGTGTTATAGAGATCTGAGTGTGTTTAGCCAACATGGTCATGATGTATATTCTTAATACGTTGTTGAATTTGTTTTGCAAGCATTGTTGGGAAGTTTTGTATTTATATTCAGCAAGGAGATTGGTCTCCCATTTTGTGGTTGGTGCTGATGCCGTTTATGTCCGTATCCAGGTTGAGTATCAGGGCAATGATGGCTTTACAGATTGAGTTGGTAATGTTTATTTCTTTTGTGGAACAGTTTAAGTATTAGTGTTAGCTCTTCTATAAAATTTTGGTGGAATTCAGCAAACTGACTTTGTCTTTGAAGGCATATTTTAAATTATTGCTTTAGTCACATTGTTTCTTGTGGTCTGCTTAAGTCACTTGTATCTTCTTGGTTTAATTTTGGTACAGCATATGTGTTTACGGATTTATTCATTTTTTTTCTAGATTTTTCCAGTTTTTTAGGTTGTAAGTTTTTAACTATTCTCCAATGAACTTTCAGATTTCACTGGAGTCTGTTGCAACACCCTTCTTAATTTTGTTAAGTTGGTATTTTCTTTCGGTTAGTGTGGCTAGGAAGGTTGCTGATCTTGTTTACAGTTACAAAGAATCTACCCTTTGGTTTTATATATTGGTTTTTAGTCTCCATTTCATTAATCTTTGCTGCTACCTTTATTTCTTCCCAATTACTGTATTTGGGTTTGGCTTGTTCTTGTTTTCTAGAACCTTGAGATGTAACACTGGTTTATTTGTATAAGATTTCTCTGTGTTATGTGGTAAGGTTTTTGTTGTTTGTTTTTAAGTTCTGATTTTTCTATAATCCAGACTGACTTTGATCTTGATATGTCAACGAGGCTGATCTTAAACTCTTAATCCTCCTGCCTCGAACTCTCAAGAACTGGAATTATAGGTGTGTGTTGTTTTGATCTTTTAATTAAGCACTTGTAGCTGTAAACTTTCCCCCTTAGAACTGTCCTTCCTATAGGCCAGAGGAGTAGCAAGTTGGGCTGCCATTTTCTTAATTTACTCCCTGGTTTTTGTCAATGACACACAAGTATTAAAAAGTGCATTGTTCAATCTCCAAGTATTTGTGAGGCTTGTCTTGCTGTTAATTTCTCATGTTATTCCAATATGACCTATTAAGACATGTGGAATTATCTCAGTTCTTTTGTATTTGTTAAGGTCTCCTATGTAGCACATAAAATAATCAGTTTCAGGGAAGTTTCTGTAGGCCACTGTTCATGTTGGAATTAATGAACAGAGGATTCCATGGCTCTCTGTTAAATCCAGTTGATCTATGGTGTAGTTAAGTTCCTGAGTTTGTTGATTTGAAGTTGGATGAACTATCTAAATGCAAGACAAGATATTGAAGTCTCCCACTATTATTGTATCAAGGCCTGTCTGGCTTTTCATGCTTTTTAGTGTGGTTAGTTATTGTTTGGGTTGGTAGTGTGTGTGTGCGTGTGCGTGTGCGTATGCGTGTGTGTGTGTGTGCGTGTGCGTGTGCGTGTGCGTGTGTGTGTGCGTGTGCGTGTGTGTGTGCGTGTGCGTGCGTGTGCGTGTGCGTGTGCGTGTGCGCGTGTGCGTGTGCGTGTGTGTGTGTGCGCGTGTGCGTGCGCGTGTGCGTGCGCGTGCGTGTGTGTGTGCAACTGAGAGCTCCAATATTTGGTACATAAATATAAAAAGTTGGGTCTCTTGGTGAGTTGTTCTCTTTATTAATATATAGCATCCTTATTTATCTCCCCTGACCTATTTATATAAAATCTGTTTTATTGGATGTCAGAATAGGAGAAGACGTCTGCTTTTTCACTGTCTCCATCCACTTCACAGGTTGATTTCCATGATTATTGGGTATCTTTGCGATTAAGATGAGTTTCTCAGAAGCAACAGATCAGCTTTGTTGTTGTTTTGTTTTTCATTAAAGATAAATATCAATCATAAATCTTGGTCACTCAAGATTTTACAAAATTATGTATCAAACTCAATACCTTCCATCAATTAGTGGATCTTTATCAGTGTTGCCTGTATATTTCATAATCTTCAAGAGAGTAAACAACATGAAACAAAAGAAAAGATACAACATTAAAAACCTACGTACTAAAAAGCATTAGCAACGCTGAGGAGTAAACAGTATTATGTGGTATTCAAGAACAAGACTTTATCCTTGACCAAATTATTATAATCTGTAAAATCAAAGCAATTGGACTCGAATGATACTTGTTTTGCTATGATACAGAATCAATAGATAAATCTTTTTTACAATTCTTTTCTTTTAAATTTAATTTATTTACATTCCAGTCATTGCCCCCTTCCCAGTCCCCCTTCCCACTGTTCCTCATCCCTTTCCTCCTCCTCCTTGCCTCTGAGAGAGTACTCCCCTCAACTAGGCATCCCCCTTCCCTGGGCCACCAACCAGGCAGCATACACAGGCTTCCCCCTTCCCCCATATACAGCAGAGGACTTCCTGATCTAGCCTCAGTGGAAAAAGATGCATCCAATCCTAGACAGACTTGAGGCCCCAGGGAAAGGGGATGAGGGAGATATCTGGTTGGATCATTTTTTTGTGTATTTTGTTTTGTTGCTTTTAAAAGCTAACCTTTGATCTTTAAATGATGAGTTAAGTTCTATATGAAGTTAACTTTTTTGCTGAGAGAGACTTCCTATTTCCTATGGTTTTGTTGGTTGCTCTGATCAGTTGGATGTTGCTAGTTACTTTACTTTTCTCTTTATTTGTATCAGGACTTACTGGTTTACCATGTCTGATGTGATGGTTTCCTTCTTAGCTCTCCTCTGTTCATATATTCTTCTCATGAAATGTACTCTCTTCTATGATCTCATGAATGAGACTGCATTTCTTTTTTTTTCCCTCTTGAGTATAGTGTTCCTTTAAATAGTTTCCAAAATGCTGTCTATGTACTCATGAATTGTCTTATTGTGTGTTTATTTGGACATGTCCTTCTCTATTTTAAGAAATAGCTTTGCTGGGCATAGCAATTTTGGTTGGTAGTCGTTTACCTTCAGGACGTGAAAAATATTATTCCGTGGTTTAGAATTGCTGAGAGAACTGTTTGTGATATACTTGCCTTAAAAATCCATTTAATTAACTAGTTAATTTACTCATTGGTTGCTTGTATGTGCGTATGCGTTCCACTTCATGTTTGAATACCAGAGAAGGACCCGTGAAGGGCAGTTCTCTCCCATCATATGGGCTCATGGGCTCTAACTCAGGTAGCCATGCTGTGCAGCAAACATCTTTGTCCTCTGAGCCGTCTAGCCTCTCTTACCCTCAAGGATTTTAACACTGTTTCCTTGTTTATATTGTTGACCTTTTGACTATGTCATGTCATGTAGATACTCTCTCATCATGCCTATTTGGGATTCTAAGTGTTTCTAGTGTTTATATGGCCATTTTTCCTCTGGCTTGAGAAAACTGTAATTTCATTGATTAATTGCTGAGAGTATAGACTTAATCTCAGTTCCTTCTGATATCTGTAGAGTCTAGGATTTAATGTCTTAAATGGTTATTGTCTCAGCCTTTTCCTCTAACCTTGAATGAAATTCATTCTTCTGCTTGGCCTGGCTTGTTGCTGATGCTCCCCACTTTGTCTTTACTCCCTCGATTGCCTCTTTTACTTAGGCCATTTTGTTTGGTTCTTTCTTGGTCTGATTTCCCCCTACATACTTTTAAACGTCTCTTTCAAATTCTTAACCATTTCATGAACATCGGTCTTTCTTAAAAGCAAGACTCTTGAGTTTCTTGTCTGGGGCTTTGAGCACTTCCTTGTCCTTGGTTTCTGGTGATAAGGGAGGCATGGGACTGTCTCAGTAACTTGTTCTCTCACCTGTTTGCGATTCTATTTTGTGTTTTGCACATCTGCTGCAGTGGGCGTGCCCATTTGTTTTCACGGTCCTCTTTCCCACTTTTACTTGGCTGTAGTTCATGACCATCTTCCTGGTGAGTTGTCTTCACTTGGTGTGCTGGTTGTTTGTTTTTATCAACTTGGCATAGGCTAGGGTTATCCTAGAAGAGGAAGCTCAATTGAAAAAAAATGCCTTTATACAATTGGCCTGTAAGGCAAACCTGTGGGGCATTTTCTTGATTGATGATTGATGTGGAAGTGTCCAGCCCACTCTGGGTAGTGCTGTTCCTGGGTGGATGGTCCTGGGATGTATTAAAAAAAAACAAACTATACAAGGCAATTAGCAACACTTCTCCATGGCTTCTGCACCAGGTCTTGCCTCTAGGTTCCTCTCTTGAGTTCCTCTGACTTCCCTGGATGATGGACAATAAGCTGTAAGGTGAAATAACCCCTTTCCTCTCCAGGTTGCTTTTGGTTGTAGTGTTTTATCCCAGCGATAGAAATCCTAAGAGACTTGAATTTATGTCCCCGCTGCCTTTTAAGGAGAAAGCCAACCACATTAACAGTTCTAATGACCTGACAGAAGTTTTTGGATTATCTTACATTAACAAGACAATTGTGTGACTCTCTTGTGTCCCTGATAAGATTTGGAGACAGAAAAACTGTGGTATTGATTGGGGGAAATGTAGTTTATAGGCTTTTAGAGCTAAGATTATTAATAATTAAGAAGTGAACTGAGGGAAACTTGGGAAAAATGGAGTTTTGGGTGAGAACGAAAGCACGTGGCTTAGTGGTGTGAAAAATAACCCAGGGAAATGTCAGGGAGTAGGTGCAGACAAAGAGAGAGCTGCAAAATCATCCTCAGGGAAGCAGGATCCAGGACAAAACAATTAAAGCACACAGGTATTATTGAAAAATACATAAAATTTGCCAGGCATGGTGATGAATACATTTAATCCTAATACTTGGGAAGCAAAAGCAGGTAGACTGCTGTGAGTTCAAGACCAGCTTGCTCTCCAGAGTGAGCTCAAAGCCAGACTGGATAAGTTATAAAAATCTTGTCTCAAAAAAAATGATTTAAAAATAAAGCAACTGAATACAGTGGTATATGATTTTAATTCTAACACTCTGAAGACAGAGGCAAGCAGATCTCTGAGTTTAAAATAGCCTGGTCTATGCAACAAGTTCAGATCATCTGGAGCTACACAGAAGCCCTGTCACACACACACACACACACACACACACACACACACACACACACACACACACACACACGATGAAAATAAAATGAAATGGAAGCTATTGAATCCCTAGTCCTTTTGATCCTGATCCAGGTAACATGGTGTGCCCCCATCACTTTCTTTAGTAGCTGTCCTGGTCAGGATTTCTATTCCTGCACAAAACATTGCAAGTTGGGGAGGAAAGGATTTATTCAGCTTATACTTCCACATTGCTGTTGATCACCACAGGAAGCCAGGGCTAGAACTCAAGCAGGTCAGGAAGCAGGAGCTGATGCAGAGGCTATGGAGGGATGTTACTTATTGACTTACTTCCCCTGGCTTGCTCAGCTTGCTTTCTTATAGAACCAGCCCAGGGGTGTCATCACATACAATAGGCCCTCCCACCCTTGATCATACAGCTAGATCTCATGGAGTTATTTCCTCAAGGGAGGCTCCTTTCTCTGTGATAACTCCAACTTGTGTCAAGTTGACACACAAAACCAGTGTGCTAGCAATCTCTGTCTCTCTGCAGATAGGGTGGAACTGCCAATAACAGTATCCTAAACAAGTTAGTATGTCCTTACTGTTGAGAGGCAGTTCTGTGTGGAAGCTCCACTCTCTGCTGTCCCTAGTCCTATAACCAGGACTCTAGACATGTGCCACACATAGATGTGCATGGCATGTCCCCCTGCTGCATGCTCAGGCTGTTAACTCCAAGGTATCCGTGGAGAATCTCAGGCCCAGGCCCGGAATCCCAGTGCTGCCTCCTTTCCACAGCCTGCTGTGCTTCAGCACACGTAGCACATCCAGCCCCTGACTGCACGTCTGCAGATCAGTCAGTCTCTCTCTAGCTCATTGTCCTCGTGGTATCAATATGTATGAGGGAAGAGCAGGTCCCCAACAAATACCCTGGCCCTGGCAGCATTGTTAGGGATGCACCCATGGGGAGAAGCTCTTCCTGCTTCTTTAAGAGGAGCCCACTTAGGTCTCTCTCTCTCTCTCTCTCTCTCTCTCTCTCTCTCTCTCTCTCTCTCTCTCTCTCTCTCTTCTTTTCTTTCTTTCTTCTCTCTCTTGGTTCTTCCTCATGTAAGAAATGGAGCCTATTGGTTTTTAATCTTCACTTGTCTTTCACTTGGAAACACAGGGAAGCTTCTAATCCATCATTCTACCTGCAACTCTCCTGGAAGGAAGGTTTTGAAGCTAAGAGGCAACACGACAGAAAGTGGTACATTTATAATTTATGAGGTAGGAGAGGTCTCCAGTCGACAGAACCCATCAAGAACAGAGATGAGAACTCAAGAGAAGAGCAGGGGGTGAAAGACTTGGCAGATCACTTCACCCAGGGCAGCTAACTGATACAGTTACTGCGGAGCAGGGAGATATGACAATATCTAGGACATCTGAAAAGTATAATCTCTAAAATGAATCAACTTGTTGTCTACCTATAAACTATGAAGGTGCTGTCACTGGTACACCAGTACTTATGACAGAAAAGGACTGG